>OZ004668.1:16712934-17158361 GCA_963924505.1 Agonopterix alstromeriana | reverse complement strand
CAAAATATACTAAAAATATTGAGCTTACTTCCCTCGCTCCAAATTTTTGTATCTATTGAAACAACAAAATTGTATAATTGCAGTAATATTTTGATATCACAGTTCATATTGTAATGAAATAATAATATTGCAGTAAAATCATACTGCAATGATCTATTCACAAGTCAAGAGTATAAAATCTGGACCTGGGTTCCCTCGCTCCAAGTTTAAATTGTATTCTAGCTACTTAACCTGATCTTGGCCTCCCTGGGAACAAATCATTACTACGCACATGAGAGCATCCACGAGGTTTTATAAAAGCCGGCGGGACTTCTGAATACACGATGAGGAGGAGACGCTGCCTAGGCCATCTGCAGAGTTACACGGCTACGTTAGAAACCCTGTTTAATGTTTATAATTGGTAAAATCTTCGTTCCTATTCCAAAAACGTCTACTTTTAATTCTAATATTTTAAACGTTTGTAAAAATTAAGTAATAATACACCAAGTCTTCGTACGTTCCAATGCAATCAAATACAATCAGCTCATTTGAACAGATAAACTGTCGCCGCGCAGCATCGGCTGCCTACCAGGAGAACGTGGGTCGTCACGGCATGTTCCCGCACGGCATCGACGTGCTCACCGCCGCAGACTTCCAGTCCGTCGGGCCCCGACAACACGCCTACCTCGCCGTCGCTCCGCTGGTAACTATACAGAACGTGACGTCACGGCATGTTCCCGCACGGCATCGACGTGCTCACCGCCGCAGACTTCCAGTCCGTCGGGCCCCGACAACACGCCTACCTCGCCGTCGCTCCGCTGGTAACTATACAGAACGTGACGTCACGGCATGTTCCCGCACGGCATCGACGTGCTCACCGCCGCAGACTTCCAGTCCGTCGGGCCCCGACAACACGCCTACCTCGCCGTCGCTCCGCTGGTAACTATACGGACAGTACTGCAGCGAACGTGACGTCACGGCATGTTCCCGCACGTCATTGTTTACGAACTTACAGTCGGAAAATATTATTTCCGGTGATAAAGAACGTAACACGTAATTTTTATTATTCCTTTATTACAAAGACATCATTAGGGATGGATGATCTTACCAAATTGGCTAATTACTAGAGGAAACAATATATTTCTGAGTCCGATAATACAACCATAATATCATTCGGGATAGTCAGACATTTCCAACCTGTTGAACACTAGATAATTTGTGGGAAAATGTCTAAGATATTTATTTAATGAAGTTTCTATATCCAGGTGGCGTCATATGAAGAATACACGCAACCCCTCATCGATCACCTGGTGGACCTCAAGCTAGAACATTGGGACTGCGCTATAAGAGAGCTGGCTGCTTCCGCGCTTAGTAAGCTCACCGCAAAGGTTTGTAGTTTTTTAAACATCGCTGTATCGTTATAAACAACCAGAGGAACCAAGTAGTTACAAACAACCTTGGCATCAGTGACGTAATCTAAGTTCTGTGATATAGTAATCAAATTAAAGATTGAAAAATTAAGTCTCGGGTGGGACTTGAACACACAATCTTCTAAACCGGGGAATTGCGTATATCCAATTTCGCCACCGAGCAACCCAAGAGAGGTGGCAACCGTAGTTTATCCAGTTCTTTAGATTGATCTCCTTCAGATGGCACCTCATTTACTTCCCAAAGATCTGCCGTGGAAAAAATGGTACCATAAATCATCATGGTAAAGGCACTGGCAAGATTTTGCTAGGCAACCCGCCTGCGTTGTATGGACCTCTGTATTAACATTCACTTAAATCACATTTCATCTTGGACTTCGTTCACCAAACAAATAGGTACATAATTTTACGGTCAGATCTCGTACCATTTTCAGGAATTAAATATCTTCTATACTTCATTCCATATAAGGACGATGAGATTTGCCGATTCCTATTTAGCTTTCTGGCCAATTCTGAGTACCAAATGTAATTTATTTATTGGATACATATACTATCCGACGTATCTTGGACGTTACAAAAGCTGTTCTAAGAATAAGTGAGAGTAAGTGTTTAAAATCTCTGTTTCTGGAATTCAAAATAGCCTTAAAATTTCGTTGCTATTTTGAATGGAGTATATAAGTATTCAATCTTTTTGCTACTTAATTCATAGAATGAAATCTTTTTTTTCTTTTTAGTTGAAATAAAATATAGCTGGCCATGAAATTAAAAATGATGTTAGAATTTAGAAACGTCATTTTGACTTTTCTGCATTATAATTTTAGCTTTAGCTAGGTTATGTAGGTCTATATTTTATGATTTATAATTTTCAACCTGGCTGAGCATTTATGTTCATGCTTATCTTTTTCGAATTAAAATTGTGTTAAGTGTACAATTCACCTTCAATGATGTTTGAAGTAAGTAATTATATTCCTAAAGGTAAGGCCGCACTACGCGACAGCGATTTTGTATGAAATTGATGAACCGGGCCGCTTAGTGAGGTCTGTCTCATACAACTTCATATAAACAATATTTGGCCGCGCCGCGACGTATCGTGCAGTGCCGCCTAGCGGTCTTACCTTATACATGTGGAAACAAAAACGTTCCTCGAAACTATTATAATTCTTTTCTCGTGGAATTGTCACATCCTCCTCAAATCGTCTGCTTCCAATGTCATGCTAGTCTTGCTACATCTATCTTGCTGGCTGATGCTCGCCCTCACATGTTCATCGATACATATAATGAAATATATAATATGCTAAGTGGTTTGTTGGAATGTTGTGCAAGCGTCATTTTAAATGCTGATCTGACCAAGTAATATTCTGTGACTTTTCATATTGTCTTAGTTTTAATATAACTTTATATTTTACGAGCGTTTACCCGCGACTTCGTCCGCCCAAATTATATACCAGATTTTAAGTCAGATCATAAGATATCAAACAAAAAAAGTTTCATCAAAACCGGTTCAGTAGTTATTGCGTGATGCTGTTATAAACATACATACAAACAAACAGACAGACAAAAATTCTAAAAAAGGTTCATTTGGAGTCCGGGATACCTAAAAACAATATCGTAACCTTTTTCATGTAAATATCTTCAATGTACAGACACACTTCTGTTACTCAATATGAGTTAATTTACATCTTAAGACTGTATTACAGGTTATTATTTGATGTACTTATAGTACATATTCCGACATACGTACATACATAAGTACATATTCTGAGGCGCACCACGTGTGAAATCGTAGGGGTAAAGGTGGGTCGCATGACTATGACCTACCCTCAACCCCTTTGGGACTTATCATATATTTTAAAACAATTTTGTAGTTAGTATTTTGTTGGTAACCTGTAAAAATAAACAAATACACCTGTCCATTTCTACTATTCTATAATACTTAATGTTAATTATTATATTTTGTATTTGTAGCTACCAGAGTACGTTGCGACGGTGGTCCTGCCGAAGCTGGTGGAGAAGACGGAGTCCATAGATCTGAACATACGGCACGGCGCTATAATGGGCATCGGTGAGGCGATCTATGCGCTGTCCCAAACCCAGCTAGCCGATGGTATGCATTACAAGTATATCACACTTTTCTTAAACAGCTTTTGTCGTGTGGCAGAGGCAGACTTAACATTCCCAGAGGCGGGCGTTTGCCTCTGGGAATGTTAAGAGGATATAATTCGGAGCGCTCTCTATACAAACGTACTATGGTGATATTTTCAATACTGACTAATTAAACTCAATGAAATTTTTTAGAATCAATCTAAAAACAAAATTCTATGCTTGTATAGAGTCAGATTTTCGTTAAAATGTATAGTTTTAAAGTTGCAGTGCCTCAAAGAAGTTCGAAACCGAAAACGAGTTCGAGTAACGAAAATCTGACTCCATACAAGCATAGATATTAGTTTCAAGATTGTTTCAGCAAAATGTCATTGACTTTCATCGATTAGTATTGAAAATATCACCATAGTACGTTTGTATGGAGCGCGCTCCGAATTATATCCCCTTAAGTGCTAATTCTGGTTGAGAAATCAGCACGATCGCAAGTCAAACTCAATGACGTGCCATCTACTCGACGGATAAAGAACACAGTAGGAGTTCTGTAGTTAGATGTTTAATAGCATCTACTGATACTGATCTTATTAGAAACCTTTTCGATTTAGAGCTGTGATGTGAATAGTAGCCCTAGTTGATCCTGCTTGTACACAAGTTATAGGGGCGAACCCATGCCTAAAAATCACGGTTTAAGAAGTCTGTAAGCATTGGCAATAACTTTAGATTGAGGCACACGATAGGTCTCACTCGCACGCTCGTCTAATGTATGTGTTTCTTGCTCGGCTCCCCTAAGAAAGAAAGTGCGGGTTGAGGTGCGGTACCTGATGTCAGAGATGGCCTTTAAGTATGTAGAACTATATACTATTATTTATTCATTGGTTGACACTCTTTCTCTCTAACATGCGCTTTCTTTTCTGAACATCAGGTAAGCGTGCAGACACGTTGATCACGGAAGCAGTGTCGGTGACAGTGCGCGACATAGTGGCTCGCCTGCGCGCGCGACAACAGTTCCGCGGCCTCGGCGGCGAACTGATGCGGCAGGCCACCTGCCACTGTATAGCCTCGCTCTGCAGGGCCGCCGCGCCCTACCACGGCCACGACACTATCGGTGAGTTGGCTAAGTTGGCAGAAGAGTTATTGTACTATCCTTAGATCCGAAAAGATAATTTAGAGGTTGACCAGTACGGAAAAGGGAAGAGGTGTGTTAAAGACTTCAGAATACGGAAATTTTACAGCATAAGCATATGCTCACGACTATGGTCCCCGAGGGGATAGTCAGAGATATTCTGAAACCTCAGAACATCCACGATTCACCAGAAGTACCGAAACTCGTGTCCAGTGTGACGGGGGGCGAGCCCGTCGCCACATAATGGATGGATAATGGTACAATACATGCCTCGAAATTGAAGCATGCAGGTTTCCTCACGATGTTTTCCTTTACCGAAAAGCCAGTTGTGTTACAAATCTGCCTGGACTAGGATCGAACCATCGCCTCTTGCACGACAGGCAAGAAATGCACACGGACATTTTATTGTAGGGATATTTGCCACGAACAAGGAAGTGAAGAACGAAGGAATAACTCGAAAGTTTTGGTCAAGAGAAAACGAAATAAATATGCTGCTTGATAAAACGTCCCGTTTTTTCTGAATTTTTTCGTTTGATGTAAGGTTGGAATGTTTTAAAACATGTTATTGCCGTGACAACATGTAAATTTTAAAATCTTTTCTTTGCAGACGAATGGCTCAACCTCCTAGAAGAATGTCTCTCGCACGAAGTACAAACAATCCGCGAGAAGGCCATCGTAGCCCTACCACTGGTTTTCGAACAATATCTGCGCGACGACGAGCTTCTTTATAACGGAGTACCGGCGAAACAGAAGCGCGAGGAACTGGTGGAGAAGTACTGCGCCCAGCTGCGCAGCGGAGGAGCTAACGGGCTGGTGTTGAGGATGGGACACGCGAGGGCCGTCGGTGAGTTGATCACTATCTGTTACACTGACACATTTTCACTTAGGTTTCCAGATTTGTTTTTTGAAACTTGTTACAGCGATGCTCCAAATCAAAAGCACGACTGAACTTAGAAAAATAATCATTCTGATGCGTATTGAACACGCATTAGAAAGATAATCATTCTGATGCGTAATGAACACGCATTAGAAAGATAATCATTCTGATGCGTAATGAACACGCATTAGAAAGATAATCATTCTGATGCGTAATAAACACGCATTAGAAAGATAATCATTCTGATGCGTATTGAACACGCATTTGAAAGATAATCATTCTGATTAGTATTGGACACGCGAAGAGGACAACAACTATAGACCTACAGTTTAAATTATAATTTTTAATGCTTTGTATATTCGATCTGATCTCGGATATTTGTGATAAGGGACAGGAGGTATCGAACATGTTGAAAGTAAGTAGTTGTTGTGGTTAGGGTGAAGAATTTAAAGCATTCAGAAGGGTGGTGGATTAGTGTAGTAACGCCCAAACAGGATGTATAGGTATACATCCTGTTTGGGCGTTACTTTACGACACGTGCCCAATGTAGATTGGTAGAGTTACATACACATCAGAATTTCTTCTCCAGCGTATGCAGGTTTCCAGGACTGTGACCTTATTTCATTAATCTAATTGTGAAATTCAACCTTAGATGAATATTCTGTATGTAAACTAACTTAAGGCAAACCTTTAAACCACGTACCCTACCCATCAACATAATCAACTTTTACTATGGGAGCAAACATGTCAGAAAAAAAACTGCTGTTTCATACGTTTAAGTCGTGTAGGCATTGCAGTTTAGTTTGGAATCGCCGTTTTTTTTTACGCTGACTGGTTTGCTCTCATAGTCAAAGTTGTTCAAGTTGATAGGTAGAGTACGTGGTTTAAAGATTTACCTTTAGTTAGTTTACATATTGTATGGTACCGACTTGTACAATCGCCATCGGATATGTCGTAGCATACGAGGTGTTCAAATATTTCTGAGCAGTGATCATTTTCAATTAATTATGTACAGTAAATTTTACCATTTACATTTAAACATGTATTTTGATATAATTATCGGAACAACTTATTTTGAATTATTTCTTTACTATTTAATTTAAAATTGAAATGTATAACAACGGAGTAAGGTCTTTTTTCCTAAACTGCTCAGATGTCTATGATCACCCTGACTGCGTAGATAAATTTGATGTTCTAAGCGTTCAGATATTTTTGATTGGTTATGTGTAGTGAAATAAATAAAAATTAGACCTGCTTAGAAATATTTGACCACCTTGTTCGCTATGATATATCCGATGACGACTGTACAAACCGTGTGAGGAAATTAATACTAACCGTGTTGAACTAATACCACCTATAATTCCGCAGGATCGCTACCGAAGTTCGTAATAGACGAGCACCTAGACATGATAGTGGCGTCGCTGATAGAGTGCAGCAAGGTGACGGACAGCACTTGCAAGTGGGCGGAGTCGCGGCGCGACGCGGTGCTGGGGCTCACGGAGGTGTGCGGGCGCCGCGGTGTGGCGGGGGGGGAGCGGGAGCGGGAGGGGGAGGGGCAGGGGGCGGCGCTGGTGGGGCGCTGCGTGGGGGCGCTGCTGGCCTGCCTGGGCGAGTACACCGTCGACATGAGGGGCGACGTGGGCGCGTGGGTGCGCGAGGCCAGCATGTCCGGTCTGTTATTAGTACTGTATTTTACTCTAAGAGGAAGGATCTCTCTTTAAGACTAGAGTGAGCCATACCAATTGTAAAGTGTACACTTTTTTTGACGTTTAGGTTTGAGTGTGTGGTGTCAAGTAGTATGGACAAAAGGCACATATGGCCTTATGTTTACGGTCACTTTTCACACACACTAGCTCAAAAAAAATTGGAAAGCCGCATAAACAAATATCTATAGTTCCATCTCCTTCTATTAAAGGTACTTCATAAGACAAAAGAGACCAACTACAATCGTAAATTTATGCGGACTCTATGGAGATCCTTCCTCTTAGATTTTACTAGAGTTTACCTGCAACTTCGTCCGCACTAATTATACAGCGTCCAACTTAATATGCTGACAGTTTTTAAGAGGATGATCAGACCATCAAACTGAACAGCTTTCTCTATGGGATCAATGTCGAAATCTCGAAAAAAAAAACTGCTGTCCCATACAATTGGGTCGAGTAAGATTTCAATTTAGTATGGAACAGCTGATTTTTTTTCGCGATTTCAACATTGGTCCCATAGAGAAAATTGTTCAGTTTGATGGTCTGATCATCCCCTTTAAAAATCATATTAAGAAGGACCCTATATACCAGATTTTAGGTCAAATCATAAGCTATCAAACAAACAAGTTTCATCAAATCGGTTCAGTAGTTTTTGGGTGATGCTCGAACAAAGAAACAGACGGACTAAAATTCTAAAAAAAGGTTGAAGTCAGGGTCACCTAAAAACCATATCGTAATGTTTTTGTAAATATCTTCACATTCTGTTAGTTTTATTAATAGTTTAGATTACATTTAAAACTGAAATGTTGTATGATTTGATAAGTTTAATAAAAGATTGACAGTCGAAGCTACGAACGTGTCGAAAAAATATATTTTGAAATCTTAATTGATAAACCGTGTCTGTATACACGCACACAGAGATAAGATGTATGGCGCCTCACGCACACCAACCTAAGAAAGTTGGCCACTTTTGTTTTATACGGTAAAAGCGTGAGGTTCCATCTAGACATACTTTATCTAAGGTTTTAGGTAACGATTCACAAAAAATGTGTGCATCATATTAAATTTTTTTTTGGTGCAAGAAGGAGTGAAATGGTCTCGTCTATCTGTCTAGCTCTAACATTGCATCTCAACCATAGACATAAAGACCAATTCACGAAAACGATATATCTGTCTGGCGTCAATTGTGAAAGAAACATATTCAATTCCGCATTAGTTTTCGGTCTCACCTGAATTACAGTGCACATATCAACAAATACCTGTTGTTACCAGGTCTGCTGTCGATCCTGCGTCAGTGCGCCTCAGATGCGCCCTCGCTGAACACCCCCGACGTGGTTCGCGCCGTGATGATCGGCGTGGCGCAGCAAGCCGTCGAGAAGATAGACCGCACCCGCGCACACGCCGGCAGGATATTCACCTCGCTCATATACAAGTATGTTACGTCTCGCAGAGCCGTTTTAGACAAATTTGGGGCCCTGGGCACTTTAAGATAATTGTAACCTCTATCCCCCAAGACAGAGGGTTGTTAACAAGCAATAGAACAGAACAGGAGTACGAGATAAGTGGCCCCATGAATCGCGGGGCCCAGTGTGGCATCGAGTCCAATCCCAAGTCCCTTATCACTGATTCTGGACGCCGGATACCCGGCAGCGAAGTTATGTGTAAATATGAAAATTTTCACACGTACCAGCGCAATTTACCCAGCATATTCAGCCGGGACCCACCCGGCAATTGGAAAACGTGTACAGGCACTTTGAATAGCATCAACCGGGTATCGTGAGAGGCATGTCGACAGGCTGAGCCGAGCTACGCGTATGAGCGAAGCTCTGAAGTGGCCCCCCTGGATCCTGGTGGACCTGGTCTCCGGGGTCAATCTGCCGCCAAGCGAGCCGCAGGCCGAACGCTATCTCTCCATGCATCTCCAAATTCCCTGATGCCCTTACCGTGTGGCTACCGATTACAGTCACTGTATTTGACCCCGCCTCCGACCTCAGCCTCCAGTAAAGGTAGACCGATAACCTTTACATCAGATTCAGGAGGCTAAGGTTGAGAGAGTTGCACTTGAAAAATACTCGCTTTCAGCATTTTTAGGGCTTCAGGGTGGCATCTGATAGATCGCAAACCAATCGCTCAAAAACCACTAGAAAAAGAATTATTTAACCTTATCTTTAGTCGCTTGTTTCACCCATTAAAAAATAGAGAAAATTTAACCGTATTATATTCCACAGTGACCCCCCAATCTCGAACATACCCCACCACGACGCCCTCAAACGAATCTTCCCCTCAGAAGAAGTAGAACTGAAAGCTAAAGATATATCGGAGGACCTGGAGCCGACCAGTGAGAACACGAACGTGGTGCTGTGGCTGTTCCCCGGCCACACGATGCCGCGCTTCGTCCAGCTGCTGAGCTACCCCACCTATAGGTACAGCGTGGTCAAGGGACTGATCGTCAGTGCCGGAGAACTCACCGAGAGCTTGGTAAGACTTTTTATTTCTTGTCAAACTGTGTCCAGCAAAATGCGACATCATTATTCTTGCTCTTGCTTGTAAGCTATAGAAAAACTACGATTGCATGATCCGCGACTCCAAAGTATTTTCAAGTGCTTCCGAGTCTCACAACGTATGCTAAGATGGCCGTTGTGAAAAACTTAATACACAGATTCGTAGTCACTAAAAGTTTGCCCGCGGGCCGTGTTATCGTAATTTATCTACACAATTGTATGCTACTGCAACTTCGAAAGTAAACTGCGGCCAAACCGTGAACAATGGGCACGTAGGCTAAAACAATGTAAGAAAAGTGTAAGAAAGAAGAAACATCTATAATCGTTTGTATGTATATATTTATTCTATATCGTTGTCTAGTCATCATAACAAGTCCAGGCTAGATTCTGGAACTTTAAATGTGACTAGATAATTTGTGTGACAATGTCCAAGATATTTATTTATTTATTTATAAACTTTTTGGACCACGTTATGTACGAACAAGTTATTACGTAATAGTACACGAATCTACGTGCGTGTGATCGCTGTCTAGAACTATACTTCGAGTACCTTTTCCAAAATATCTCCCCATTGCAGGTAAAGCACACGACACAGTCTCTGTTCGCGTACCTGAACTCTCTTCACAACGACAGACAGACGCTGAAGAGTATCTGCGACACCATCATCCAGGTGTTCGCTGACAACCTGCACGTCAAGCGCATCACCGGGCCCATGTTCAACTTCCTAGACCGCCTGCTTAGCTCAGGTACTATCTACATTACTAGACAAGATACCGAACTAGACAAGAGACACGATCATCCAGGTGTTCGCGGACAACCTTCACGTCAAGCGAATCACCTGGCATGTTCAACTTACTAGACCGCCTGCTTAGCTCAGGTACTTTGTCTCGTCTCGACTTTAGCACAGAGATACGCTCGAAAGGAGAAACTACTAAAGCTGTAACTTCACCGATCTACGTATGAAGACCTGTGACTGTTGACATTAGAGTAGATGTTGAATTGGCACAGAGTCACATAATAGTTCTATATGCAGAAGGGCCACTCCCCGCCCCTCTCTGACTTCAGATACCCCACCTCACCTCACACTTTTCACTTTAGGACACTTTAGGACACCCGAGCAAGGGATTGCAGTCAGGCGCGCGCACCCGTTGGATTTGACTACATAAAATTGTGTCTTTTCAGTGCATAAAAAACGTTTAAAAATAACGCTAAATTCACATTTTCAGTCATTCTTTAGCTCAAATACTATTTTTAATAACAGAATGAACAATAAAAAGTATCGAAATGTAGATGACGTTAAATGCAAAGCGCGGCTTTCAACCCTACACGCAATGTCATGGACAGTTTGCACAAAGTGCGCATGTGCAGACGCTATTTCGAAATTTAAAAACGTTCTATAGAGTGCCGGACTTGTGGCAGAGTGTGACACCCGCTAGCTTTTATTTGAACGAAGCGGGATAGTCGCTTGAACTAAATCTCGTTGATTATAACTGTCCTGCATACTTAATCCATACCTGGCGAAATAAGCCGATGTCACAAGATCGATACGCTACGAGCATACCACCATCGACTAGTACTAAATTAATGTATTCGTTTCAGGCTCAATATCACCAATACTAGAAGATCCTGAATCTACGTTCGCTATGGACATACTAAAATACCTGCAGTTGGAATTGCGTGGAGCTAAGAACATTTACAAACTTCTAGACTCCATCAATGTGCTCTGCCAGTTAATTCAGGTAAAGTTTAGAACAATTTTTCTTACCTTGTCAGAGTAGGGTTTCTGCTATAGGGTGCAGTGATACTTAACGAATTATTGTCAATTCAATCAGCCCTCATTAACCCACAGGCCACCTTTTTATTGCGCCACTTGTCACAGTCCTGTTATAATCTGATTCAATTCGAACCTCACTGTGATTAGACCAACTTGCTGGTGGTCCGCCTACTTCTTCTAATATCTCATGACAATCGAATCACTCATGCTGTAGTGTAAAGATTAGTCAGTCAGCAATTTTTGTATCGAGGCTGACTGCCCAAGGTGCGCCAGACGAACTCACTCGGGGAGATTCTTTCCTAGCATCGTCTAGAGGTCTTCCTTCCCTTGGCCATAAATCCGATTATTTCTTGGTCTTGTAAACAAGGCTGTGCTCGTATACGCGTGCTTGTGTGCCCTTTGTTTTTATGACTACAGCCTCCAAAAGCAAGGTGTGCTATGCTGTTAAGAGCAGCAATAGGGTTATTCTGTACGTAGGCTATATTATGTGGTATGCGGCAGGTCGGTGGGGCGGTGTGTAGCAGGTCGCTGGGGCAACTGGTGATCTACGTGTGCTACGCGGACCGGTACGTGCGCCGCTGTGCCGCCGCGCGGCTCTACGAGGCTCTCACACTCTACGGCGATGTGAGCTGCGCGCCGCAGGAAAACATCGACCAGGTGGGTGAGGCGGTGTGTAGCAAGTGGGTGGGGCGGTGTGTAGCAAGTGGGTGGGGCGGTGTGTAGCAAGTGGGTGGCGCGGTGTGTAGCAAGTGGGTGGGGCGGTGTGTAGCAAGTGGTTGTAGCGGTTTGTAGCAAGTGGGTGGGGCGGTGTGTAGCAAGTGGGTGTGGCGGTGTGTAGCAAGTGGGTGGGGCGGTGTGTAGCAAGTGGGTGGGGCGGTGTGTCGCAGTTCGCTGGGGCAGCTGGTGATCTACGTGTGCTAAGGACGAAGGATTCTCCTTCTTATTATTTTGTAAATTTCAGACAAAATGAGGATCAAAAACAAAATAAGACTTTAAAATTGCTTATTAGTCGTAAGTTACCGATCTTGTAAACGATATAATCGAAAACTTACACAGTAGCCCTAGCATGCCATAGCGGCCTTATAAGTTTATCGCGCCTTTTATCTCGTTCGTTTATTCTCGTATAATACAGGATGTAAACTTAACTATGTTACAAACTCTAGGGGGTGCTTCAAACTGAAGAACTTTGGCTATATGGGACCAACATTGAAATAACGAAAAATCTACTCTCCATACATTGGCGCAGTAGACGTTTTCTATGGAAGAGCTGAATTATCGCTATCTCCATGTTAGTCCCGTATAAAAAAACCCTGTGTTACGAGTTTGTGATTTACGCTATACCTGTAGTTAAAAACATATTTTTCTTAGGTGATGACAATACTCGCGGAGACAGACTGGGAGAGAGATGTAGAAGAACTGAGGCCTATCAGGAACGAGCTCTGCGATCTCATGGCCATCAAGAGGCCGGTCCTAAGACAGAAGCCAGCTTAGAACCCTAACGCATTGATTTAGAGTTTATATTACTACTGCTTGTGAAGCAACTACGTATCGCTTAAAAATGAAAATACTCAATTATTGTATTGCATCACGTGATAACAATTTACATTTGCTTTGTCTAAATGGTGTGCTACTACAGAAAACTTTAGGAGCTGGACTTTTTGCATTGATACCTGTCATGTGTTTCTGTTTCTTGATGTTAGGCATTCACTTGTTTCAAACTCGTCTTTGAAACTTTATAGACTTTATACTTTAATTATAGAGGCAATTGAACATCGATTGATCTCAATCCGTAACTTGACTATAGTTCAAGTCACGACTTGGGCCAAATGGCCTCAACACATTCGTGACTCACTCACACATGAGATATTCACTCAGTGCCCACTCTCAATTCGTTCGCAATACGCATCGTTTTAGATGTATTTTATTGAGCATCATTAGCCATGCCCTGCCCACTGTGACGTGATGACCTAATCTAATGGCTACTGACCCAATTTCCTTGCGACACCTCCGCTCCTTTCTGTACCACTGTTGAACCATTTTTCCACTAGATTGTTATTACGTCGTGCCTGTATTTCATACAAGCTTATTTTAAAGCGAGTTAAACTACATAATTCGTAAATTATTCATTTTTAAAAGTGATTTCAGTTGCTGCTTAGTGCCTTAATAATTAATGGCTTCTTTGGATTGGTTTCAATTAATTATACTGAACTGAATAACATTATGATAATACACTAACGACCTTGTATTATAAATCTTCTGTAATTTGCGCAGCGTCGTAGTTACGATCATAAGCGCCACTGGCTTGATTCGAATTTTGCGCCCCCAAAAGACGAAATTTCTAGGAAGAGAAACAATAACAGAATAACTTAGAAAATATAATTTAGAACAGTACCGCGCTCAAATGTGCTCCATTACAATCGTGGCCTACCTCGACGAGTAAAAACTAGATTGTCTATTGGTGCATTTCTAAAGTGCTACACCTGCCGAATTTACGCATACTAGAAAAAAATATACCCGTACTGGTGTTTCGAGGGTATAAAAAACATTGCACGCGTAATTTACGTCGCGTAAGTTCGGCAGATGTACCTGATGACACACCTGCCGAATTTAAGGGACGTAATTTACGCGTCTACTAGATGGTGCGTACTGGTTGTCGCCAGTATAAGGAAAAGCACTGCACGCGTAATTTACATCGCGTAAATTCGGCAGAATAAAGCCACGTAGAGCCATGGGATACTTTATAATCTATACTAATAAAATTAAATGTCCCTTATTTGTAACATACCAACATGAGATGAATTTGATTTGGGTCTGAAATTATTTTTATCTTCTGCGCTCTTGTAGGAGCAGTCGCATTTATAACGTGATAACTGATAATATACTTATTTATTTATTCTTTTAAACTTTGTTTTATTTTTCGAAGTAAGATTAAGGTTATGCCATTGTTGTCTGGTTTATCATAGGCCTCAGTCTCAATGCATTAGCCTATAAAAGCTGATTGTTACTTCCGTAAAGGACGATACTCACCGCAAGCATTTGTTTCAGGAAATTTTTTAAACACATTCGCAAAACGAATGCTCTCGGTGAATACCGACTGGATCTTTTATTCGAACAGGGACGACTGGAAATATACATTCGAAACAAGATCCGGAGTCTGTGTCAAGATTGCGGGTGTTTTAATGGGTCGGGAATGGAAATAGACGAAATAATAAAACGCGACACATTAAATTAAACTTATTATATTAATGATTACTTAATTATCTTAATACTATGATCCAGAGTTTGATATGTTAACGATATATTAAATGTCTTATATACAAAGTGTTAGGGTAAACAGTTGGTGAGGTAAACCCATGATGAACGGCTTTCACTAAGGAACGGATAGGAAATAAGAAAACAATTTCAGTCTCACACAGACTTTCCATACTAAATGCAATCAGCTGATCAAACGTTTGTATGGAAAGATGAAATGTTTTTTTCCGAATTTTCCTTCGGTCCTTTGGGAAAGTTGTTCAGTATCATGAGTACAATCACCCATTGAAGTAGTGCAACTGTCTACCCTAACACCGTTAGTTCCGTTCCCTTCAGTCTCAGTACAGTCGCCATCAGATATATCGTAGCATACAAGATGTTCAAATATTTCTAAGCAGTGCTAATTTTCAATAAATTCTTTACAGTAAACGTTACCTAAACATGTATTTTGTCATAAATATCGGAACAGCAAATTTCTATACAACGTTATTTAAAATTGAAATGTGTAACAACGGAAATTTTTCCTAAACTGCTCAGATGTATATGATCACCCTGACTGATATATTTGGTGTTATAGGCCTTCCGATATTTTTGATTTGTTATGTGTAAAGAAATTATTGAAAATTAGAACTTCTTAAAAATATTAGACACGAAACTTTGTAACTGTTGTGTTAAAGGTAGAGTAGTAGTATGGGTAGAGTCACTTACTCGCATTGAACAAACGGTATTCAGATTTTACATTAATTTGTACGTCTTTTGTAAACAGTATTATAATGAAACTATCATTATTCAATCTGAATCAATTATTACAGTAGGTAAGATCTTATTAGGAAGCCAGTTTCAACCTAGCACCTGTAAGACGGCAGGGTCTTGCGGCGCTTCTGCTATTAGATTCGCCCAGAATGTTCCATAGTTCTTCAGTACTGTACCCCTGTAATTAAATACACATTATCTATAATGAAATATCAAATATGTTATTGGCTATGTGCACGATACTAGCGCCCCTAGCGGTGTCGGACCGCCGTGAATTATTTGAAGTAACATGTTAGTTATATTTATAATAAAATAATGTAAAAACTATAGAAATTAGCAACATTATCGATATAAACAAATTTTAAATACCTATTTGCTAGAATCCACAATATTTGCAGTGCCAATTTCCGAATAAACTTTTATCCCGGTTTTCACACATTTGGAGATAATATTTTAAAAAACCCTTTTTAGTGAGCACCTAGATGCCAATAGAAACTTCCATGCCAAATTTTAAGTTTGTAGTCTACAGTTTTGGAGATTCCGTGTTGAGTTAGTGTGTGGATTTGCATAGATTCAAGCATATTTTACATAGCTTGTCCAAACGTACACATTTCTGCCACCCCGGGCATTGCGATCGATTTGTCAATTCCCATCACCACTTCGCACATAGCCAATAGAAAGGTAACTCTCATGGCTACATTAATGAAAGTCCCTATTTTATTGAAGTTTCTTTTGCGAAAAGGCTGTTCAAGTTCTAGAATGGTATTGTGTCAAATTATACAGGGTCTTCCTTAATATTCTGACAAATTTTTAAGGGGAAGATCGGACTATCAATCTAAACAACGTTCTTTATGGGACTAACATCCAAATGGAGAAAGTTTGATGGTCTGGTCATCCCCTTAAAAACCGTCAGCATATTAAAATGTATTATAACTAGCTTTTCTTCCGCAATAACATTGCGATGTTTAATTTATTTATCACCTATATTATTTTCTTGTGGTGCCATCTCCTGTCGGAGGTTGGATATTATATTCTTACTAAAGCAAACTTTATCATTGGGAATGGAAAACAAAGCCGTTTATTCCCTATAATTCTATTGACCGAACTACTGGGAATTTTTATTCTCATTAGTTCTGTGGACAAAAATCACCACCCTAAACATTACTAAGTCGAGTTTGCAGTTTTGTACTGATTCTTTTTCGCTATTTCGATATTGGTCCCATGGAGAAAGTTGTTCAGTTTGATGGTCTGATCATCCCCTTAAAATTGTTTCAGCTAATTTTGTTATATAGTGTAAGCGTTATACATATGGATCTATTTCAGATTATCTTATCTAAACATCATGATCTCGTATCTATTAAGCTTCTAACTGATTGCTGTTTAACTCATGTCTAGCTAAAGGTCAGTGCGGAATGGTGTTAGTAACTGCTCACTTATGTTACGCAAGCACATAAGTGAAAGGAGTTTGAATAAGGGTACAGGTCATCGAACTCGGGTCTTGAGCCGGTATCCATGTGTGGACGACTTGATTTAGTTGCCTTTGAACGGGTGTGTTTGATGTGGAGATTAGATGGTCTATATTTAGCTTTGATTTGCACTTTAAATAAGGTTTTAGCACATTATAACGCGTCAGCGCTACAGTGGAGCAAAGTGTACGCTCATGGCTTTATTCCCAAGAGATTTGTCTAAAATCTGAATGCGGGATTTTCAAATTATCCGGTTTCCGGAGTTTACCGGATTTTCTAGCAGTGCCCAAACTGTGGTCAGTGTTTCATGTAGTGAACCCGTGTCGTCTCGTCAGTTTTAGGATTGAGACACATTGACCGACGGCGGGCGGCGGCGGGTATGGGAACGCGTTCGGCTTCCCATACTAAACGTGCTTTTTGTATGTCGATCGGTCAATGCGTCTCAACCCTTAATGGACCAGTTATTTAAATACGTGTTTACTTTTTAATCATTGCTGTAAATCTTCCTAAGAATAATAAAATAAAATAAATAATAATAGTTAAGGCGCAATAGTAGGACGAAATACCTTGGCGACATCTTTATTTTGCATTTTTCGACTAGATTTATACAATTTACCGAAACCAAAGTCATACCTCAGTGTTCTTAGATAGTTTATCTAGAGAAATCATAAATTGAATACACGATTGGAATTACTTCACTCGATAGAAAATCGTCACAAAGATGTCGTTTTAGAAGAACTTAAAATAGTTTCCAATTTTAGGTATTTATACTCACATATTCAACATTAGTTTGTCTCGTTTTGTTAATTCTTTTTAACAAAAGTAATATCCCCTTTACAAAAATAATCCGACAATTTTGTATCCTGGCGCACATACCGGAAAGTGATGGAAGGATTTTATTGAAATACAGTATAATGGTATGGTAAGGTAACTCACGTGAAATACACCCTGCCTTGCGAATCACTAGGCGCCCTCCAGACGAGGGTCGCACGTGACTTCTCGCGCGGGTCGGCGTGCGTGACCGAGGCGCACTCCGGGTGGACGGTGGTGTTCGGCGCCTGCTCCCAGCCGCCGAGCCACTGGTCTGTCTCTACCGACCGCGCTTGCAGGAAGAATCCCTTGAATGATTCCGCTCCTTCTATTGTAACTGTCAACAAGTTAATTTGTAAGGGTAAGTGCAGGGTCAATTTTATACCGTAAAGTTTAAAGATCTATATCCTTCGGAAGTCACTTTATCCTGCTTGAGCCGATGAACCGGTTTCCTGAATGTGTAATAGGGATTTGTCACCCCTTGGGATTGAAATATGCTATTGGTGAACTTTGCTACGGGTAAACTGGAAACTAAATATCGCAACTCAACGTTTATATTGTTTTATCATCGAACACTGTTCAGGATGGGCAGTAAGTTTCATGACCACCTGGAAAGGAGTTATGGTCGTGAGTATATTTCTAAGTTTTAAGTATGATAGAATTCATAAATTTAGTTTTTCTTATCTGGAAGGAGCATTTTAATCCGCGAGTTTCCAATACGTCAAAACGCGTGCTTTGTATGAAATATTGTACTAAAAATTTAATAGTGACGTCATTGTTTTTCGTCGTCGTTTTGATACTTTATATATTTTATCCAGTTATTAAAAATAGTATTCAAGCAACAGCATTACTAATGTGAGTTTATTATTTTCACACGGTTTATTTAATGAGCAGTTAAAACTAAAATATATTTTATGTAGTCAACTCCCCAATTTTTTTTCAGTTTTTTAATGTTCCATAAAACTAGCAAATTTGCTCGGCCGATCTTATCTGCTGGGATTTGCAGAGGTATGTAAATCTTTTCGTTCGGGCTATATACCAGTTGTATATCTACAATCATCACATCTGTTTTTAAAGCCAGATTGATATCGACACTTTACATATTGAATTGTGGCCGTAGGGTCTTTATAATGGCATGCCAAGATTATTGCATTATAAAGCGATGACCTCAATTAAAAGATCATTTCTTCCGCTGATAATTTAAAACTACAATAAGTATAAACATTGAATTAGTATCGTTGCAAATAAACATTTTAATTAGTTAGAATAATGCAACCGATGATGTCGATTACTTTCGCATCTACAGGGTGAATTTTATATCAATGCGGATAACTTTTGTATGGGACAGTCAGTGGCGGATTTGCAGTCTTGGCCGCCCTAGGTCCCAGTCCTTTTAGTAAGTGCCTGCCTCCCCTTTCTCAGCCCCCATCATATAGACTACATAATGAATTTACTTTATTGCCAACTTTTTGTCGAAATCGATTCAATTTCAATTTATTTATTGCACGTCATAATGTTCCAAAGGAGTTCAGAAATTTAAATAATGTTTGCGAGCCTTTAGAACCTTTAGGTTGGCCTTAAGGCAATTCCGCCACTACTAGGGACCGCTGATTTTTTTCCCCGATTTCGAAGTTGGCTCCATAGTGAAAGTTGTTCAATTTGATGAGTAGAAAACATGCTGAAGTTATCCGTAGTGATATAAAATTTACCCTGTATAAGTAAGAGTCTGATTAAACCGGCACGATTAGCGACAAAACGTGATATAATTTTCTATGACCAGCATGCGTAGCATGCTACACGTGATACGGCTGTATCACGTCTTCTATCTCTTTAGTTCGCACGCAAATAGAAAGAGAGCGAAGGCGTGATAGCGCTGTATCACGGTGCCATGCAACCTATGCTGCATAGGTTGCATGACACCGTTATATAACGCTATCACACCTTCGCTCTCTTTTTATTTGCGCACGAACGAACGAGATAAAAGACGTGATACAGACGTATCACGTGTAACATGCTACGGCTTCTGGAGCCTATTTAATCAATTTAAATTAAATAATCTTATATTTCGGGCAAAATTCATAATTAAGTTAGTAGGTTGATTAATAACAATGTTTATTTAAAATTATGTTAGTGTATGTTTATTAAGTATCTGAATAGGCATTATTAATATGTACTTACATATTATAGTATAGAAATAAACATGACAAATTGTAATATTTACAATGACAATTCAAGGTACATTACTGTTTACTCATTCCCTCCCTCTAAACGTGCAGTAGGTAACATGTCTCCTAACATTATCAGCAATGTACCCTGTATTATCATGTTTATTCAATGAGGCGCTGCCTTGTCATCGACTCCTAAAATATTATTTACAACATCCAGATGTGTTGAGTAATGGCAAAAACACAAAATTACACAGACAAATTGATCCGCCTTTTTTGGAGTCGGTTTAAATAAGGTCAAGGCCAATCGCCTCACGGCCTCATGGACACCACAAGGTTAATTAAAAACGATTCTCATCACATTTATACTACGATCACCAGCTGCTTATGTTTTATTACTACAAAATACTCCAGTTCTTCAGAACCGGTCAATCCAGTACGTGACCTACAAGCCGTGAGAAACGCTTGCGTAATCCCATCTCTGAACCATTCAGTACTAGCGTACATTTTATTTTATTTATCAATGGACTTTTAAAGCTACCGGTTTATATTGATTGAGTAATATTTCTGTTAATAATGCGATATTGTTTGATTTTTAACAGAATAAGTTTCGTACAATTTTCTCCAAAACTCCATAACGAGTTTAGCGGGAGATCCATTTCTCATTATTCGCAAAAATCTGTTTTTCTTACGGATTCTGGCTCTGGTATGTGCATGTTGTTGTTGTCCTATGGCACCCCGATGGTACAGAGGGCCCTCGTGAGACGCCGCCACCTCTCGTGTCCTGCGCCTGGTGTTCTATATCGCGCCAACTCAACCCGCTGCTCGTAGCTCACCATCGACGCTGCGCCGCCACGTGTGTGCAGGTTGCCCCGGCTGCCTGCTCCCACCAGGCTCCCACGTGAACGCGACTCTGGCGGTGTTGTCCTCTTCTCTTCGAAGCGTGAGCCCGATCCACTTCCACTTGCGTTGAGCGATTTCTTGCTTGATGGGGGTTTGTTGGCATCGAGCCCACAGCTCTTCGTTGCTGATCGTGTTCGGCCAGTAAATGCGTAGGATGGATCTCAGGCATTACAGATTGCATAGATTAGGCTTTTGTAGGTATTATCAAAGACTTATAAAGACTCATTTATATTGTGTCCACTGACTATCAAAAGTGACGAAGAGGTAATTTATCTCTCTCACTGGGTAGAGTTTGAACTTTGATCTTCATAACTAACTCACCCTCAAAGAATTGTCCCCCTCAAAGGTAGCGACTCTTCTACAATCTCGACGGTTGATCGTCATCTTTTGCTTTGCTATTTCTTCCGAATCTTAGAAGATTTTCATCATCAAAGTAAGGATCAGCATTTGAAACTCAAGTAGCTAACTTGAGTTTAACATTTTCTTATCTATTTGATTTCTGATTCTGAACTCTTATGTTCTGTTTAATAATTAAACAGTATTAAATATTAGGATATCAGAAAGAGAAGATGCAATACATTAAACTTTAATGAAATGAAGCGACCATATACCCCTCAGCGACGATGATGATTATGGTGTTGGTCTTCTGATAATACGTATAAAAATAAAATATTATTTTATGGTTATAAATATAAAGATAAAATGAGATCACACTACACTTGCAATATGAAATTTTGAAATATTTAAAGTGCATATTCATTCGAGTTGCGAAAACATACGCAAGTCATGCAGATGCACAAATTCACAATGTTATTATTATTTGTAGCACTTCTGTAGCGGCCGAGGACTTACATAAGAGCATTGAGAATATAATGAGTGAGAGTTGTATGTATTGTTTCGACATTATTGCTCTATCTATGTGCCCTATAGTTATCGGCGTTGATACGTAGCTTTCCTTTTTGGATTTTGACATAAGTTTAAATTTTTTTCTTTCGAGGTTATCAGTACACCTTAGATTATTTGATCCAGCCGTAGCCGGCTTGGACAACCCCCTTATCAAGTGTGAAGTTACAGAATTTATTTGCATACCTGTTGCAAATGTTGCTATGGCATTTAATGATTGTATGTGTGTCGAAGATCCAAATAAATGATTTTTCCTTCATATCTTACTTCTAAAAGCCACGATTGTTTAAAAAATATGTACATACAGGGTGTAAGTGATAGCCTAGTTAATACTGAAACGGTGAACTTAGACCATCAAACTGAATAATTTTCACTATGGAGCCTAGCTCAGGAAACGCGAAAAAAAATCAAGTTTCGCGTTTCCTGAGGTTGGGAGCCTACCTCAGGAAAGTTGTTCAGTTTGATGGTGTAAGTTCACCGTTTCAGTATTTGCTAGGCTGTCACTTACACCCTGTATATGTAGGTACCTATTATAACATAAACTACCGATCATACTTAAATCTAAATAGGTACTTACCTTCTTTTGCATGGTTCGTTTAATTTTATTTAAACTATCAAAAACAACCATTTCGTCAATGTCAAAGCATAACGCAATATTCAGAATTTTTATTCGATAGATAGTTAGATTAGGGACCTCAGCCTTTGAAGCCGAAAGTAGCAAAGTGTATATACGATGAATCCCCCGTAAAATATTCGAGTCATTTATATTATTTTTGTATCTAATATTATTTTTGTATCTAATATTATTTTTGTATTTTATCCCTGAAGTACATTGTGTGTCATAGTAGAACAACTGAAGGTTACAAGTTCCAACTGGTATCATCATTATCAGCCTACATTATTTTCCTACAGCAGGGCACAGGCCTTCCTTCAGGGAGGGTGTATGAGCGCCAATCCACCACGCTTACCCAATGCGATTGGTAGACTTCACATACCCATCCGAATTATGTGCCCAAGTGTGACCAAGTCCAATATACAGGGTGACATTGATATCATTAGCATCCTTTGAAACTAATAGTCTACCCATCAAACTGAACAACTTTTACTATGGGAGCAAACCGTTCGGAGCAAAAAAAAATTTGTTGTTGCATACATTTGAGTCGAGTAGGCATTGCAGTTATTATTGAACAGCTGAACTTTGAGTATGAAGTTAGTTTAAAAGGATGTTAATGATATCAATTTCACCCTGTATTAATTATTCCCTTCCAGATTTTAGATCTTCTTTCAAAATATAAAATGTTTTGTAAAACCTTAAATTCTTTCTACAAAAATAAATAAAAATACAAACCTGTAACTGGTTCATTAGGTCCATACGCCGTTGCCGAAGCAAATATCCTATAAGGCAGAGTGGACAACGGCTGTGTCCTATGCTGACCGTGATTAGGCTGATTAGGCCTGTCCTTCACGCATGCGTCGATCGGCGCACCGTCCGGGAAACTATCCACTCCCCACAGAAATAACAACACTAAGAGCCTTGGCAACATTATTTAAAAAAAACTTAAAATCTTTTTTTATTTTTATTTTAAATTTCGAATGGTAACCGACAAGATCCAGTAGCGGACTGTGCGTCTGCGCATGGCCCCACTCACTTTTGTACGTTGGAAAGGATCTAGATTTAAAGCAAGTTGACACATCAATTAATGTTGTGCGGTGATTTAGGTGCGCCGAAATGTATTAGTTGGATTGCGTAAATGTTATTTACTTGTGTCCATGTGGGAGATATTTCTAGAAGCTTTATGTAGTTACGTTGCTGCAGTTGTTCACTATAATTGTACATAATGTATTTTTTAAATCTGAACCTGACTGGCCTGTCTTTCAAGGTTCAAGCTAGTATCTCTATCACCAAAATCGGTTGTGTGTTTTAACCCGTCAAGCCATTATCTACCAGACACGACTTCGGACACAAACGTTCCACTGGGGAGAAAACGTATCAGATAAAGAAATTTATAATATTAGTATTGATATAACAATTTTACCTGTAAATAAAATTATTATTAAGCATACTTACCTTATTCCAGGTCTATTATTATATTTGAGAGCGGCTTACTTGACTTCCGTTTCCGAGCGAACATTACCCTAGTAAAGCGCCATCTGGTGGACACAATCAGCAGCCAGGCAGTGGGGGGGCACGGCCATGAAGCCGGTGCCCGCCATTTTACTTTCATTGAAGATTTGAATTCAGCTAGCGTTCAGCGTGATCGCGCTGCAGAATGCGAGCAAATAACACGACTAGTGTAGGTGTGACCGTGTCAGAGAGCGAGCACGACTATCACAAAACGCCAGCACGATCGTATCCTGGTATGCCTTAAAAAGATAGTTTATGATTTCGTTGTTCAAGGTTAGGAAGAACGATATTACAGCAGACAGGTGTACAAAATAGACCTGGAATAAGGTAAGTATGCTTAATAATAATTTTATTTACAGGTAAAATTGTTATATTAAGCTTTTATACCTTATTCCAGGTCTATTATTATATTTGAGAAGTGTTTGGTATCGGCTGCTGGATTGCTTCTGGATTGACGCCAATGTGATTTATACGAAGTTCATTGATTATTTCAAATTGGTTTTCTTTGTGCGAAAACCAAAAACGTTTACATAACATTCTTTATGAGTATGGTTGGCATGGTGCGTGAACCAAAATTGTTTTTGAATTTGGGTGGTTTCGTGTGAGAACCAACATTATTTCAACCTGACATCAATAAAATTACAATCAAGGTATTAGAATACCATTGACACTGGCATAGGAACGCACAATGTAATATTGATATCGATAAAAAGATAAATGTAGGGAGCAACGATAGTCCAGGCCATGACTTGATCTCAACGGGCTTCACCGTACAACGCCGTATATAATGAGTGAATGGGTTCATTCAGCTGAGAGTGTGAGGTTCAACAACATTTTACAACAGAAAATGGTTCATCAAGTACAAATATCGGACTCGCTTTGCAGACTGTGATGAATCCAGAAATACGACGCGTGACAATAATAATTCATCAACAAACCTAGTAAGATTTGTACCGTAGGACGGTAGGACATAAGAAAAAATGTATGTGTGGCGAGTTGACCGAGAAAAGAAACACTTCCAATGGAAAATACATCACTTGTCGTATCAATGGCGATAGCGACAATATTATAATAAAGTTAGAATCTTATCTAGGAATTTTGCTCGCATACAGGACCATATTATCCGTATCCTCCTCGCAGAGGACATTACAGACCGAGATATTACAAAGAGCTTAGCAGTTATACCAAAGCTTCATTATTTCGTCTCTGGTTTATATTTCAGGCCTGGCATTAAGGCAAAATTACTTGCAACTCATTGTTCGGCAGGAATCAATTCCCTCTGTCTGTTATGAACCGGTCTCAGGACACCGGTCATCGTGAACAAGTTATGATGATTGATCAGTGAATAATAAAATAGACGGATTGTAATAATTTCATCCAGCATAATAAAAAACAACTGATATAATAAGGATATTACCTTTGTTATGCATTAGGTTAGGTATATATCAAGCGACTAGAATGTTTGAAAGTTGCAAAGTAAACCGATAACTCTCGGTTAGCAAACAATTAAGTCAGTTTGTAAAAAGATGTCATAAGATCGATTGCCAACCTAAGTTGGAAAGCATTGTTTTATAACATTGGTTTCATTTATAATTGAGTAGGTACCTGACCCCAAGTAAAAGATTCGATCTTACGATTTTATTCATACTTAAGTATTAAAATACGAGGACTGAATTAATCAAAAAATATAATAAAAAAAAGACTAACTTTTCAAGGACATTAAGATTTTAACCTCTCGGTAGAGAGTAGTATATTCCTTGATTTTAACCAATTGTCTTTCAATCAAATTAAAATATTGTAACCATACGCAACACGCGCATGACAAACATTATGAGCGTACAGCTGATATAGACAGGTTTCGGAACAACCACAGAGAAAACATAGCCACTGTCATAAGAATGCATTTCACAAAAGCCTAGGCATATCAGGCACGGCACGACACCACAATAATGAATAATCACCCCCGTAGAAGGGATTTATTTATGTGTGATATAATCACAAAGAATATCTGTCTACCACCTCGGGGAATCTAGTCGCGAGCATATGCCCATGCTTATGCTTTAGTCTTCAAAGAACGATTCTTCTATTTAAATACACAGTCATTAGTAAATGTTTGCGAATAATGATAATAATCATAAATAAAATAGCTAACGATATAGGAGGTCGACTGGCCATCTGATCGAATTCGTTGAAAATGATTTTCAGTTCAGGGTTCAAGTAATTAAATATGCATGTAAGGCATAGAAAGCGTCATTTACATACGAAGCATGACGAAATATCTGATCGAATAGAACCGTTTGGTGTAACGTGAATCTCAAACAATACAATTTTAAGAAACGCCGAGAACACTTTATAGGCCATCAGCTATCTTTCAGCTTGTTTTCATTCAGTTTTTGTGTAACGTGCACACATTATTTATTACGTGGTGCTAATACTGCAACAGAATAATGGGACAAAATTGCGTGGGAGAATAGCATACCGACGCATACATAAAAAGATAGTTTGGCTATCAGTTATTACCTAAAGTAGGTAGATATATTATCTATAATTTATAAACGAATGCATTTTTGAAAGCATGCACTTTTGAAAATGTGTGATTTTCTGAAACTGCCCGCATGATATTACAAACCAAGATTTATAATTATTGATTAACAACGTGTGTTGTGTAACCATCAGATACTTTGTAATAATGCTCCGATTGAACTGATTAGAATCTTTTGCAAAAATTACGGTGGTTGAAGAAGGCACCATTAATTAACTGAACTTTATAATACCAAACGTAGGGTTACAAAATTCTGGATTGGATTGCCAGAAAGAACAGAGTTATATGACCTTCTGTAAATATTTTTATTTCGATCTTTGTACTGCAACTTTATAAGTGAATATTCGTTAAACGGACAGCCTGGATCCCTTTCTTATGCACTTATGTACAGTTTATATCATTATCATGAGCACCGGAACGCCATCCTGATTTGCACAATCTTGATTTTCACTGAATGCAATATTCACCAAAAAGGACAACCCAACAGGTTCGAGTCAGGATTTAATTATTTAGATTAATATGTGGGTATTGCAAGTAGGTGCCCCACATTTAACAAACAAACCTCCACGTTTAAAAAGGAACTGGTTCAGATGACCGAGTCCAAATAAAAATTACGAACGGTGATTACGAGTACAGCGTGATAATAACGCCTTCTGATTACTGTGCGAAATCAGGAAATGTCTTTAATCATAAAAGGGATTTTGCCTAGTCCTCCGTAGAAACGGGCGGTTCTAGAAACGATGACCAGATAGCATTCGGTACGCTGGAAATTTCGGACATAAAATTTGATGACCATTACAGAACATGATATGGAAAATTTTTGGAAATGGCTTTCCGGGTATGTCATGGAGATTGGGGGCTTGTCCGATAGGTACCGGGACCCTTAATTCCCTCCATTATTTTACCTTGTGTTTGGTTCCCGATGCCAGATGCGACACGGGATACCGAGCCACCAGGCAGTAGGCACGTGGTCGGCTGGTCGTTGTGGTATTGTGCCCCCAGTAGGCACGTGGGCGGCAAGTCATCACGCTATTATGCCGCCAGCAAGCAGGAGCGTGGGCGGCAGGTCATCACAATATCATGCCACCAGCAAGAGCGTGGAAGGCGGGTCATCACACTATTATGCCGCCAGCAAGAGCGTGGACGGCAGGTCACCACGGTATCATGCCTGCAGCGGGAGCGTGGGGCGGCAGATCATCGTGGTATTGTGTCTCCAGCAGGAGCGTGGGCGACACTTACTGGTCGTGCGTGGGGAGACCGCCGCACGGTACCAGTGAGCTAAGCGAACACCGGCATGGTGGGCCGTACCGGGTCGGTAGCTTGTCCAGTGTCGGCTTTATACAGGCAGAATAATAGCAATGCGACGGCATTACTAATTTTCTTTATATACTACGGTAACCAAACGGTGGGATAATCGTCGAGTGCCGACCCCAGGCCACTTATGTTACCGTACTTTAACCTGATACCTGCTTGGTGAACTGTCGTTACGCACGGACAGCGCAAGCCTGGATATTAAGTCTTGAATGTCTTCACTCCATCCGTAGCAGACCTGTTCCTGTAGAGATATCTTCACAAATACCTCCCTGGACGGGAGTAGAAACAGGAAAAATAATACTACGGACGTCTTAGTTAGCTTTAACGACACACAAAAATTGTCACTCAATCACATTCATTAACAAATAGGAAAACTATGTAGAAATGTTTTTCCTGCAGTATTATATTTTAACGGTTCTTGCAGTTTTTCTGTTTTTCTGCAACCGCCATACAGGAAATTGATTTAGAATTGTGTAGAAAAGTTCAGTAAACAGCACCATACGAAATATGGAAATTGTAATCTATAAGTAATATGCTCGACGTCTACTTATCAGATTACTGCAACAAACGCGTCTCTGTCCACCCTCGAAGACTCCATCACTCCCGCGACCCGAAGACACGACGACGAAAAAACGCACTTCACTATTTAAGGGTACTTGTTAATGCAATAACTATGCAAATTAATAATTTAAAATTCGAAAAACAAAACTATATTAAGAAAGAGAAATCTAAAATTTATATTTAAAAATGGCGGTAACGGAAAGGCAGCGCTTTCCGTTACATGTCCGCTCAGTAGGAATTCAAAACGCCAATGTAAGTAAAATGGCGGGCACCGGCTTCATGGCCGTGCCCCCCCACTGCCTGGCTGCTGATTGTGTCCACCAGATGGCGCTTTACTAGGGTAATGTTCGCTCGGAAACGGAAGTCAAGTAAGCCGCTCTCAAATATAATAATAGACCTGGAATAAGGTATAAAAGCTTAATAAGTGTCCTGAAAGATACTGAAGTTTAATTGATATCTTTTTGTTGATCACCCGTCGCCATCGGCTCGGCATCGCCCGTATTTTACGCCTAACACTTGTCAGCCAACCATACAGTGCATTAGCCAAATCACAAGAAGTTGGATGTATGTTGCTCTCATCTTTCAGACGATATAAATAGGTTCCTTCACTAAAACTATTCACTAGCCTCCTAGGTACCCTGCCTCGGGTGGGCGCCTTGGAGGATAATATTTATCTGTTATATGTGTGTACGTTTTTCCTAACTCTGTATTTTTTGCGTTTGTGTTTAAAACTATTTTAGGGATCATCTCCTAGTGAGGTCAGTTAACAATTAAACTAAGTAGGAACTTAACATTACTATTAATCTTAACATTATTGTATTATTATTACAATTCTTTAATACCACAAAGAAAATTTGTTTTTTTAATTACTAATTTTTATTGGCAAAAAAGCTACATAATATTGCATTAGTCGACAACAAAAACTATCTTCTCCTTATCTTTCCTATTCGGACAAAGGACTCTTGGATCCAAAATGACCATATTATCATTCAAATGGTCACTGTTATCCATGTAGTGAATTATCTCATCGAGCATATCCTCACTGTCTTCGTATTCAGATATGTCATCTTTAACATCATCTCTATAATCTTGAATATTTTCTTGAGAAAAATCTGACATTTCACCTTCCTCTTTCCTCCTTCTAGCTTCAGGTTTCGGATGATTAGGAAACTTATTTTCTAAGTATTTAGTTTCATAATCGTTTAAAGAATTATCGTAGACACTGCTTGAAGGCGAAGAAATACATCTGATCCAGTCCTGACAATCTATAGATACGCTAGAAGCATTAGTGAAGCCGTAATAATCTTCTTTGCCCAGCCTGTTCGGACTGAAACCGGAATCATTATCGCCGTCTGATCTGTCTAAAGATTCATAGCCTTCATTTGTTACTCCGTTCTCTATAGTTTCGTAAACTGGGTCTAAGATTTCTGCTAATCTTTCGGTAGCTTGTATGGATATTATTTCGGCGACGTGAAGTTTAGGTAGTACGGAAGCGTATTGATCTTTCGTGTCTTCTTGTCTGGGGGGTAAGGCAGTGCTGTAGGTCATTCTCCTGTCGGAGTTGGCGACGCTCATGCGAGGGTAAGTGGAGTCTCGGCGAACGCGGGACACGACTGCGTTTTCTGTCTTCTTGTAGGTTGCTTTGACTAAAATATGGACCTGAAATGAGCAGTTATACATCATTTATAGGCATGTCCTGTATGAGACCTCCTGGGTAGTACTGTTATGAGCGGGGAGGCAACACCGTTCAGCTGCGTACTTTCAATGCTCAAGCTATGAGGTTTTGAATATGTGCGTTGAATTCCATTCTATATTTAAAAGTTTCCCATTGGCTATCTGCCTATCATCTGCGCTGGACCTACCAAGGTAGTACTTTGTATCTTAGTGTAAGCTAGAGTGATCTAAAAAGAAAATGCAGTGGAATTTACCTCCTTATTGACATAACAATAGAGCATAGCGACGATGAACCCCTGTAACCCCTCGACTGTGTAGGAGGCGTAGTAGTAGATCTGTTCTCCCGTACAGTTGCTGGTACTCGGTCGGAAGGCGGTCAAGAGAAACTGTGTTCCGAAGATCGGCATCAGGAATAAGGTTGCTTTTGCTGTGTTTCTGTTAACATTTAAGACCTACATTAGTTAGGTACATAATAAGTAATAAAATTAACTAAATGTGTGAAGTAGAATTCTTTCAGGCCAGACAAAGTATGATGCCAGTAGGTCAAATTTTAATAGACAGGTTGTAAAGTTGTAAACTACCTAATTGTAATTCATACTGAACAACTTTTACTATCGGACCAATATAGAAATCGCAAAAAATATCTGCAGCTTTATTCATTTTGGTCGAGTAGCTAAGCTATTGATATTTTCTATGGAACCGCAGATTTATTTTGTTGTGCGACATAAATTCCAAACATTTTATCCAATATAATTAATATTGTGATTAAATTGGATAATATATATTAGGAATTTGTTTTTGAGTGGGATCCTGCTACGGAAGATAACTATATGTTAAATATCTATGTCGGTATTTATAACAGCTCCGATCTGATGGTGCCCCATCATATTCGTTACTTACAATTGATTAATATTCTCAGCATTCCTCATCTTAGTAAGCAGAATGCGCAGCACATCGACGAAGAGGCCAGTGTTTATCAGAAGTATAGCGATTCTTGGCGCGTCCAGGATCCACTGGACGTGGTCTATGGTGTAGACAAGCCAGCAGGAGTGGTCATTGTAGATGCCCATCACGGTGGCCCAGGCGATGGCTGGCACGACGGTGATGGCTGCGAAGTACGGCGAAATGGTAAGTCAAGACAAGTCGTGGTGGTCTTATTTCGAGTAACCTCGTCTTCCGTACTGGAGGTGACGGTTAGATCTCCGACCAGGCCGATGTACCAATTGAGCTTTCAGGAACTTGATTACTGACGACTTCATTGGCGTGGAATTTTTATGCTTATAATTTATGTCCTTGCTCAGGGTTCAACTTACCTCTAGGTATACAAAATTGCATTAAAATTGGTTTAGCTGTGTAAACGTAACATAAAGATAGACAAAGAGACTTTCGAATTTAGAAAATTCGTATTGATTTGTAATATCTATGCTATTCCGTGAACATTACATGCTTCAATTTCAAGGCATTTTATTGTGTAAATACATTGTCCATCAAAAATGACGACGGGCTCATTTCACTACCCGTCACACTGGACAGAGTACTGAAATATATAAATTGTTTGAATGTGATATTTATAATTCCCTGAGTACCCCCTCGGGAAATATAGTCGTGATTACGCAAACGCAACACAAACCTGCGCCGATCCCATACAAGAGCTTAACACTCAGCTTCTTCTTGAACACGGCCACTATTAGCCTGTGCAGGAAGAGGCCCTCGACGAGCATGCTCGTGAACACTGCGCTCGCGGCGATCCGCTCGGCGAGCGCGAGCGCTCGGCACCACACTCCGTTGTCAGTCAGCACCGTGTCGCCTGAGCCCGTCAGCTCATCTATGTAGATCTGTAGAGACAAATTAATGTTATAGGATCGAAATTATTTCGGTATGACTACCCCCTACAGGACTGTAGACGTGAGCGTTGGTTTATGTATGCTTATGCTTGTCAATAGTTGTTACAAAAGTAAAAAAAAAAACATTTAAAACTTTTAAGGGGGTTGTTTAGACCATCATACTGAACAACTTTCACTACGGGACCAACATCGAAATCGCTAAAGTATGGGATACATTTAGCCCGAGTAGATTTGTAGTTTAGTATGGAACATCAGATATTTTTTTCGCAATTTCGATATTGGTCCCATAGTGAAAGTTGTTCAGTTTGATGGTCTATACCACCCCCTTGAATGTTTATTTGTATTTTTGTAACACCTTGTATTTGTACCTATTCTATGTGACATAATATCTACTTATTGCATAAATTGTAATTTCCGGTAGATTGTTATTTAGCAAACCCGATTCACAAAAATACAAATTTTGCATCCAGTTCGACACTGCAGCTTTCGTTCTCTAATTGACGACTATAACTAATCTCTAATTGAGTAAATACTATAACGAGTAAATTGAGTAGCCTACAGAACACTCACCTCACTCCTACTAACAATGACGAGAACATTCCTCAAGATAATAGCAATGAGCAGGTTCCTATGCAGCGCTACCCTCGTGATCCTCAAACTCTTGTAGAAGAAGAAGACGAAGACGGCCGGCAGACAGGACACGATGGAGAAGGACAGCACGGCGATGTGGAAGCGATAGCGACGGAGCAGCCGCGGCGTGATGCTGCAGGTTGAGTAGTCCGTCTGGAGCTCCCAGGTGGAGTTGCCGAAGCATTCTTTAGAGCTGAAATCTGACAGATATTTACAAAAGTTGACTAATTAAATTCACGACGGTGATCCCTTTCTGTAAGTTTTAGGGAGGTTGAAAGGTAAAACTTTTTAACGGGTCTATATTAGAATCCATAATTAAAAATGCCTATATTAAAAACCCTTAACACTCAAAACACATAATCATTAAAATCCATAATGTTGAAATGTATACCTTTAAAAAGTATATCTTTAATATGATTAACATAAATATCCATAACGTTAAAAAAACGTAAAATTAATACACATAATTGTAATACGAATAAATTCGTGTTTATTCTTTGACACGCTCTACAACCTATAGAATGCGAGGTGAAGGTGAACCCCCCTTTCAAGGGGTAGAAAAAAACGTATACTTTCCGTTGGACTAGGTAAACAGTAGCAATCCGGTTCTGGCACTCGTCGGCCGCTGCCGCGGTACACTCGCTGCGCTCGCTCGGCTCGTGCGCTGTGGTCGCAAGATACCTAACATGCTCGTCGCTTCGCTCCTCGCTAACCTAACCGATTAAGTTTGATCTGGGGTCTAAAACGAGTTTTTTAAAGTTATGTCTAGGTATCTCTTGGTGCCACCACCGAATATGGTAGAAGGTATTAAGGTAGTATTGATAAAAGTAAAACGAATCGATATTTACATTATGCGAAACCATTGACAGAAGCAAGTGTTAAACATTATAATAATCACAAACTTACGATTGCAGGAAGGTCCCTGGCCCGAGTACGCAAATTCAGAGCAGACATCGGAAGCTATAGTGCCAGCCTTTGTAGCTTGCCAGCAAGTCCAGCCGTCGAATGTGGCCCCACATTGCTCCGTTTCTGAGGAGATGAGGATAACATTATATGGTTCATTTAGAAGAAGTTTAGAAGTCACACATTATGTAAACTACCTAAAGACAAACCTTTAAATTACGTACTTTACCCATACACCTGAACAACTTTTAGTATGGGAGCAAAGCTGTTAGTGCAAAAAAAAAATCTGCTGTTTCATACATTTAAGTCACTAGCATTGCAGTTTAGTATGGGACAGCGGATTATTTTTGCGTCGCCTAATTTTTTCCCATAGTAAAAGTTGTTCAGGTTGATGGGTAGAGTACGTGCGTGGTTTAAAGATTTGCCTTTAGTTAGTTTACTTACTGTATTTATGAGTTGTTGTTCAGAATATGCAGTACTTAAAATAACTCTGAATCATCTCGGGGGATATAATCATGGGCATGGCTACTATGATCCTGAAGTAAGAGGCGGAGAAGAAGTCAGATTGCATCCTCGAATCAAACTTTAAGAGAAATTTATTCCGAATGCGTAAATGCGCCTGCACACAAACGAAGTCTGGTGATATTTTCTATACTAACCAATTAAATTCAATGAAATTTTGCAGAAACAATCTAGATTAAAATATCTATGCTTGTATATTGTCCGATTTTCGTTAAAATATACAGTTTCAATGCTAGGATTAATTTAAGATTTGTATGAAAATCTTTGATGCACTGTAACTTTAAAACTATAAATTTTAACGAAAATCTGAGAAGATACAAGCATAGAGATTACTTTCTAGATTGTTAGTACAAAATTTCATTGACTTTAATTGGTTAGTATCGAAAATATCGCCAGACTTCATTTGTATGGAGCGCGCCAACAGTAATATACCCTTAATCAAAGTTTCGCCTCGAGTTATCATCACCGTTGTTCTAAATAATGTTTACCTTTACATCTTGTCCTTTCGAGCTAGCAAATTATTTGAACTAGTGACGCCCTATAAAGTATTCGGAAAGTAGGTAAAGTTAATTTCTACGGCTAAGAAATTTAGGACTCCCAACGGACGTCAAAAATAAAAACATATCTTACCGGTAACATTATTCCCCAGCATATAATGACTGCAGCAGTCAGAGGCTGCGTAAAAGCATCTCTCCCATCGTCCATGAGCTGCTGGAATCAACGCGTCCCTCACTTCCTTGGTCACTTCTTCTAAACCAGGGTCGAAGGGGTAGCAGCCGCATGTACCGTCTTCTTTGGCCTGGTAATCGTATAGCAAGCTTATACTAAAGTACCTATACTCCATTCCAAATAGCAACGAAATTTTAAGGCTAATTTGAAGAACAGAAACAGAGATTTGAAACACTTCATCTCACTTATTCTTAGAACAACTTTCCTACCGTCCAAGATATGTCGGATAGTATATCTTACAGATAAATTAAGTACATGTGCTAATCAGAATTTCCCAGAAAGCTAAATAGGAATCGAAAAATCACTTCGTCCTTATTTGGAATGAAGTATAATAATGCCAGTGGTGTTATTTGTCATGTTAAGTTTTATGCCTCTTGGGGTGAATTGAAAATATCCTGTGAGAATATTGCTTGCCTTCACCAACTCCCACAAAGACAGCGATATTACATTATGGAATTATGGTCCTATCCCTCTCGACCTCTTTAGAAAGAGGGTGTCTATATGATCTACAGTTGGATTCTCCAGGTCATCACATAGTATTCGTGAGTAGGTGTAAAAGCTAAGGTCTAATCAGATCAATTGGAGCAGAATAAACTGTATTTGAAATCCTGGTCTGCCTAGGTATGTTTGTTCTACTTTATCTTGATAAAGGATCAATTCCAATGCTTGACATAAAGTAGGCAAGTAATCTCCTTTCTTAAACTTTTAACTTCATCTCTTCGACTTACAACTTCCAAGCAAGGTGCGAACAGTGTTCCGTAGTAACAGCCCGCATTCAAGTTGATGGTGTTACTGCCCCCGATGTACAGGAAGTCAGGTGTATAGAGCAGACATCCACGACCAGCCACCCAGCGGTAGACCTGCTCGTGGTACGCCTGGTTACGGTAGTTGCAGGTCTTTGTGCTTTCTGGTGGGACAGTGTCGGGGGGCTCCTGTTCGGAAAGAGAGGATTTGGCTTGTCTTGTTGTTAACACGAAAACTATTTATTAGAACTCATCAGGAAAAGTAAAGTCTGACCACAAGGGCTGTATAGACTGTAGACTTTTACGGCGGCTACTCAGTTCATCTACACCGGTATTTGTACGTCATACGCATATATTGAGCACAAATACGCAGAGCTTTGTCGCACCCAAAGAATGCTACAGCCCTTGTAGTATCCCATCCTTGAAATGTGCCGCAGGCGACTAAGCTTACAAGTGTTCCTTACGGACCTTATCAGTTACTTAGGGCTGATGAAAGTCTGTGATGAAATAAAATTAATGATGATAATCTTCATTAAATGAGTGCTTGATAGTGATGATTTCTAATAGCCGCTTTTCAGCGACTGCTTATTTACAAAGGCAGTCAGGAATGCAGCAACACAATGCACTCTGTGGTCCGATCCTTACACCAAATCAGATGGAACGGGAGCACAGACTAGATCCTCCCAGTATAAAACAGCAACCATTCAAGCAAGCTAATTGCTGCGGCGAGTACTACACCGCATGCGCAGCGTGCAACAATACGTGAACGTTCACGAGACTATGCAGCAGTTTGGTAGAACTAGAAACAGAATCATTTAACGCACATAAATCTGTATCATAACCTATTTTCGCTACGTATGAAGGGGTGTACTGACTAGCCGCCGCGAGCTTGTGTGAAGCTGTTTTTCTACTGGGATATTTATTCGGTGACAGGAGACACAGCTACAATCAGAGTTTCTAAAAGTGATAGCGACACGGTGTGGACCTCAGAGATATTATATACGATTGATGACTGACACCTTACCTCACAAATATAAATATTAGGCTTCTCACAGGCGAGGTTGTCGTTAGTTCTGGCGACGCGTGGGTTACGCTGGTGCCATACTTCCAGGTCTACTTTGACAGGGTTCAGCCCATCGTTGTAGTACGCGTCCACCTGAAACTAATATAATCTATCGTAGCCAGAATCTGCCGATAATAGACTCTGTCAGTAAACGAATAAGGGACTATCACGAGACGAGATTGTTGTTGAGAATTTCGACGAGGCATGTTTCTGACGTAAATTTATTGCAAGTGATTTCTATCATATTTTAACAGTGACTCTCTCAAGTGATTACAATTTAGCAAAATTTTCTTTTTAATGGATATTTTCAAAACTTTACCTGTGGAATTAAATTTGATTGAAAAAGTCGAGCGGCGAGCGGGATTAGAACTCACGATCTGCCTATCCGGGGCATGCTCCACTCCAACAGAGCTGTCGACGCCCCGCAAGCCACGACGAAATTTTCAATCTATATCATCGTCTTTAAGGGACGTCAGCGCCATCTACCAGAGTTATGTAAACTACTGAGAGTTTATACAAACTACTGATTCACACGTCTAATGTTACAATTAGAATTCATGCGATATAGATGTCACACCTTATTCCAATCGAATTTATTGATTCTACATGTATGCCATGTTAGCTTAATCAAATTAAAGATTGAAAAAGTTACCTATGGACACATCAAGCTACACAAAACCAACATAAGCTGGCGCCGACAGGTGGTCAACAGTGATTTAGATAGACCTCTTGTGATCTGCCCATGAGCATGACCAACCTTTACAATTCTTTAAAATAAATATTACATTATAATTACTTCATTCCAATACTAAGTGCATTTACATATTGTCAATCATTAATTGTATAGGCATATATTCCAGTGACGTGCACTCAGGGTAGACACAACAGTATACAGTTAAACCCTAATAATTTCTAAAGTAAAGGCATTTTGTTTACTACATGACGTTTAATTGTTTAATTAGCCAGTATTTAACCAAATCAAAGTCATTTTGTAATCAAAATACTTTTAGTTTAGAAATTATTAGGGTTCACTATTTTTTTCCTACCCGGAGTGCAGAAACCGCACTAACTGCTGACTATCAAAGCACTAACTTTACAGGAGAAAAAAAAAACATTTTGCTCTTTCAAATGTTGACTTATCAAAAACTGTTGTATCAGTATAAATACATAAAAAGTGCAAGATATTGGCATATATGTTTTTGTCAGGACACGTAAAACTAGACTTTAAATCTAATCACATTTAAAGGTCATTTTCGCCCAAAATGTGAGTTAGCCGTTATAGATTCTTAACCGTCGATAAGTAATCTTGAATCTACTTTTTAGAAACTTTGTTAGAACTACCTAATAAGTTTCCGTTTTAAGGTTCCTCTCTAACTCTAAGTCTTTGGATGTATAAGCGTATAGCGAATTATTCATAATCTTGAAGATTATAGATAAAACAATTAAAACCATCACCTCCGTCTGAAGAGAACAAATCCACGTAGACACCACGATAACCGTCAAACTACGAGGTCCGTACATAGTGAACACCACTTTTACCACTTTTTAGAATCATTGCACTTCACTGCACTCTTACAAGCGTAGCCGTAGCAGGCTGCTCTACACTGTTACCCAGCTAATCAAAGTACAGGGTGTTTTGAACAGCAGACATTCCAGCTCGAGCCGAAACCATAACAGCTTTTGTTGATTGTCTCCGGTATTATTTTCTTTGGAGACGGCAACGCACGAACTATTTGCGCTAAACAATCATAGTGTTTACAAATTATCTCTGAACGATCATTTTGTTATCGGATTAATTGCGCTGTGATTGGAATTTTCAGTTTGTGCTGTATTATTTTATCAAATATATTTTGGAATGTGTGAAGAGACTGTTGGAAGTAGCGACTGTGTTATGTGGTTCTGTACCTATACAGGGCGAAATTGATCATTAGTATCCTTTGAAACTATGAGTTTACCCACCAAACTGAACAACTTTTACTATAGGAGCAAACCGATCGGAGCAAAAAAAATCTGCTGTTGCATACATTTGAGTCTAGTAGGCATTGCAGTTTAGTATCCTACCTATTCTTAAGGAATGAGAGTTATGTTTTTCGAGTGTTATATATGTATGTTAGTATGTCCATTTTTAGGGTTCCGTATCCAAATGGTGAAAACGACCCTATTCATAAGTCTACGTTGTCCGTCCGTCCGTCCTACCTATTTAGGGCTGTAACCTTTGAAGCGTAATAGCTAGACCGTTGAACAGAATATGCGTTATTACGACGGATTTGTTACCAAATAATAAAAATGTCAAAAACTTAAAAATTAAGTGGGGTTCTCAACAAGAAACTAGTTTTTATCACCGTTTTTTCTTCTCGCTCTATCGTAAAAACGGTAATACATACAAGCGTCAAACTTAATGGGATTATAGAGCAAACTCTACAGTATAAAAACCGGGCAAGTGTGAGTCGGTCTCGCGCTAAAGGAGAAAACACAACTTTTTAGTAAGTTAATATTTTGTGTGTAGTTGTGGTACGGAACCCTCGGTGCGCGAGTAGCCCGATTCGCACTTAACCGTTTGTTTATTTAATAAAGCGGTCACCAGTCGAAGTTTAAATTCATTATAATACTTAGATGATCGGTACCTATCCTGTGTAGGAAGATAAGTGGCCAAAAACAGTGTTTCCCTGCCTTAATTATTCTGATAGAGGAACCCTTCAAATAAAACTGTAGATATGTAAGGTGCGATCATATTCATAAAACTTTAATAAAAGCAGTGATTTTTATTATATCTTATCTTCACTACATTGATTGAACGATGACATACACATAAAATATTTTACCTAATGTTGAATGAAGGCTAGGAGGAAGGATAGCAGATGTTTCTCTGAAATTCATCGGAATCGTTCCAGTAATTTTTAGGGTTTAGTAGTCAAGAAGGAACCCTTATGGTTTCGCCATGTCCGTCCGTCTGTCCATCAGTCCGCAGCTTAGCTCAGAGACGCTTAGTACTAGAAAGCTGTAATTTGATATGGGTATACATACTTATCACGCCGACAAAGTGGTAGAATAAAAGATTGATAATATTTTATTTTTATGGTACCTCCCCTACACAAAAAGTGGGGATGTAATTTTTTTTTCTCGTCTATTCCATGGTATCGTTGGATAGGTATTTTAAAAATATTGTGGGTGTGGGAAAACCATTTTTCGATTTAGGGATCCGTTAGCGAAATATTAAGCTTTTAAAGTGAATATTTTTGCTAGAGTCATGATTTTATTGCTCTATCGCTGTAGGGCATGCACCCGAGTATACCCGGTTCCCCCGGTTCTATAAAAACGTATGAAAATGTAAGGCTGATTCTCATTTATTTGCAGTTTTGTATGGAACAGCAGATTTTTTTTTTCGCGATTTAAGTTTGGTGTCATAGAGAAAGTTGTTCAGTTTGATGGTCTGAAGATTCCCCTGAAGTATTACTAGGGTGTCCTGTTACACCCTGTATACAGGGTGTTAGGGTAAATAGTTGCATTTAGGCAGTTAAGGTTTTTCCCATGATACTGAACAACTTTCCCTAAGAAACCTGTAGGAAATAAAAAAAATATATATCACTTTCCATACTAAATGCAACCAGCTGATCGAACGTTTGTATGAAAAGTAGTAATTTTTTTGCGAATTTCCTATAGCTTTCTTTGGGAAAGTTGTTCAGTATTATGGGTACAACCCCTTAAAGTAATGCAACTGTTCACCCTAACACCCTGAAGATTAATTTACATCATCATCTCAGCCGATGAGCAGGACCAGTCGTTTGAGGCAATCCTTGGGAAGGCATATGTCCAGCAGACATCTTGTCCACAGACTTAATAGAGAGTACTACGTGTCTTTAGGGCTACCATGAGTTTTCGGTGTAGGATTACTACTGTATTTACGTCACCAATTCGTATGGCAGAAATTAGTTCTCAACGTAACGACTAGGAGCGCTGTACGAAATTCAATACAAAATTGGCGGCGCAAATACAGTAGTAACGTACAGTGAAAACTCATGGTAGGCCTATTTGTCTGAGATGATGTATGGAATTTCATATTTATTATATTAGTTACCTTGTCTGTACTAAACCTTTGACTAATTATTATAAGGACTAGCCTTGCGGTAGCATTTCCCCTCTCCCACGATATAAGCACAATTGATCTTGTGCATTTACATTCAATTTTACACCTTATCACTAAACGAGACAGCTTATAACTGCGAAATAATAACTTCGAACTTAGAACGTTTGGGGTTCACACGAGACTACTTTTCATGTTTTTTAACATTCCAAATTAGAATCTAAAGTTATGGGGAATGAAATCCCAATTTGCAGATTTAATGTTACCTCGCCCCCCGCAAAAAGTGGCAGAAATGTTTGCTAGTAGAATTACTAGTAGAATTAAATAGTCAAAGTACTAAACAGGTAAAAGTTACTTTATTCAAAGCCTATAGTCAGTCGTTTTACACGTGCAGTCTATGGGCCAACTACACTCAGCGAGCATACAGCGCCCTGCGAGTCCAGTACAACAATACGCTCAGGATGCTGCTGGGGCTGCCGCGGTTTTGCAGCGCATCGACAATGTTCGCGCATAGCATCCTGAGCGTGTTGGCTGAGTGGTGGGACTCACCCATGGTGCAGAGGTGGATGCTACTGCATGCCAGCTCATCGCCATTTGTACAGTAGTAGGTAATGTAATTTAATGTAATTGATATTGTAATTTATTGAACTTTATTAATGAATGTATTTATTTGTGAACTAACCATAGTTATAAGACAATTGTTGCTAACACAATATGGATGAATAATCTGAAATAAATGATTTTTAATTTTAATTTAATTTAAATTGGTCAATAAACGCCTGTTGTAATTAAATAGTGAAAATACTTCTGACAAACTTGCTTGAGCTTTACATATCCAGGCATTAAATTGAATCTGTTGGTAATCTAGGTACCTACTTTAAGAGTCACGGCTGGAGGACAATTGTGGGAAATAAATCGTGCAGCATTCAATTTCATTTGGTCCTAAATTATACCTAAGGAACATGAAAATTTTGTGGACCTGTGTGGACAAAGTGTGGATCAGCCGATCTATTTTCTATGATGGAGGTCCTAAATTGGATTCGTTTACCCATGTTTGTTAGAGACAGTTATTTAGTTGCGTTGTCAGAATACACCCTTAAAATTTTTGGCGTACCCATATATTTGAAAAATCGAAAAATGTCGGATTGTAGCGTCGCATTGCGCCTGCGGTGGAGTATGGCCCACTCCCGCTCACCTTTATTCGTGAGAGAAGGCCTTTGCCCTGCAGTGGGATTCTATAGGCTATAGTAACTTACTGCTCCTTCAGATACTACGAAGGAGGTATGGGCGTTAGTTTATTATCACGTGTGCACAATGCGGATTTTTTGGACAATACAGTATGTAAGCTAGCTAAAGGCAAACTTTTAAACCACGTACTCTACCCATCGACCTGATCAACTTTTACTATGGGAGCAAACCTGTCAGAACAAAAAAAATATCAGCTGTTTCATAGGTTTAAGTCGTGTAGGCTTTGCACTTGAGTATGGAATGGAACAGTTGAATTTTTTGCTCTGACAAGTTTGTTCCCATAGAAAAAGTTGTTCAGGTTGAGTACGTGGTTTAAAGTTGCTTTTAGTTAGTTTAGTTAACATACTGTATCACACATAAGCATCAGAATTTCTTCTTCAGCGAAAGCAGGTTTCCTATGGAACGTACATACATGGAATGTCGTCCGTGCGGATTCGAACCCGGCCCCACATGATATTAGTTTCCATACCTCTCCACAACGCGCCATCGACGCTCTTTTAGTCATTGCTAGTTATAAAAGCAGGACATTTCGGATTACTATGTTTTATATTTGTACTTTAACGCTCCATACAGACGAAGTCTCGTGATATTTTCAACACTAACCAGTTAAAATCAATGAAAATGTTCAAAATAATCTAGAAATTATAATCTGTATATTGTCCGACTTTCTTTAAAATATATAGTTTTAAAGTTACAGTGCCTCAAAGATTTCCATACAAATCTTAAATTAATCCTAGCATCGAAACTGTATATTTTACCGAAAATCGGACAACATTCAAGCACAGAGATTTGTTTCTAGATTTCATTTATTTAAATTAGTTAATATTGAAAATATAACCAGACTTCATTTGTACGGAGCGCGCCAACGGTAAATATCCCCTTAAGTTTGTTAAAGTCCGGCCGCTGAAAGATTGCGTTTGACAGTTACCATAAAATTGTAAAAAACTGAATGAAAATATTGTTTACCTGTGTTCACTCTAGTACACAGGGCACTAGCTGCCCTTTTAAGTTCAAAAAGCTACTAAATAATGATCGGCATTTATAGTTTTCATTGAGTTTTTTACAATTTTATGGTACTTAACTGTCAAACGCAATCTTTCAGCGGCCGGACCTTAGTAGTCACTAATGTTTGAATCGCCGCCAAGTGGAGTAGAATCTAAAATCCCTTTCAATTCAAGATATCGCTTTGAATTTGTTCCTATTCATGATGTTACATTGTTACTTGGTAAGCTCTCTATTGTTGTGTCTAAAAATTAGATGTAAACATGTTTATCTTGTAAAGTTGAATGTATTATGCAGCTCTAGGTAGGTAATTAGCTGCCTAGATATGTTAGGTTTTTTCCAAAGAGCTATATCTCTTTTACCTATCGGTGACCTCACCTTGAGTGTTATTTTTGTTATTAATTTAAATAGATATCTACTAATTACCAAGTTACTAAGTTGGTTGTGGTGGTTCAGTGGCGAGTAACGTTGCCTGCCGTGCAGGAGGCGATGGTTCGATTCCCGTCCAGGTCGACGCGTACCAATGAGTTTTTCGGAGTTTATGTACGATTTGTAACACCACTGGCTTGTCGGTGAAGGACAACATCGTGGGGAAACCTGCGTGCTTCCATTTCGAGGCATGTATTGTACCCACCACAGAACATTATAAGAGGGGTTAGAAGTGCAAAGTAGGCGTGGAACGTGTCGCCACAGGTTATGCAATGATTTGCATAACAAACACCATAAGGCGCGCGGCGTGGTGCGAGCGAGAGGGCATGAGTAATTCTAGCAGCGTGAGCGGGAAGACAAGTGGCGACAGCCGTCTCCGAAGCAAAAGCGTTACTTTGCATTTCTAACCCCTCTTATAATGTTCTATGGTACCCACTGTCCATTACAAGTGGCGACTGACTCCCCGTTACACTGGACAGAGATTCGGTATTAGTGAAAAGTGAATGTCCTGAGCTTTGACTAATTATTATAAGGACTAGCCTTGCGGTAGCATTTCCCCTCTGCCACGGTATAAGCACAATTGATCTTGTGCATTTATATTCAATTTTACACCTTATCACTAAACGAGACAGCCTATAATTGCAAAATAATAAATTCGGACTTAGAACGTTTGGGGTTCACACGATACCACTTTTCATGATTTTTAACATTCAAAATTAGAATCTAAAGTTATGGGGAATAAAATCCAAAGTTGCGGATTTCATGTTACCTCGCCCCCCGCAAAAAGTGGCAGAAATGTTTGTTAGTAGAATTACACGCGTAACCAGTCCATATAATAATTAGTCAAAGGTCCTGAGGTTTCAGAATACCTCTAACATGAGAGGTTACCCTCTTCTATGTTACAGAATATTGTCATATCAAAGGTAATCCGCAATCCTCTCGCAATCAAAAGATATGCGTAATTGCGTAGGTACCTAAGTATATTTAAAGTTTTCATAAATCTTAGTTATCAATATGGACACAAAACAAAAGATAAGCTTAGATAGACTATAACACGATGTAAATAAACTAAACTTTCACTGTATCAGATACCAGACACGTGGATGATAGATACAGTTGACCCGACCCCGTACTTAACGACATGAGTAAGGAAATATCAAAACATCTCTCATATACAAGGTGTTACAAAAGTAAAAATAAACATTTACAACTTTTAAGGGGGTTGTTTAAACCATCAAACTGAACAACTGTCCCTTACATTTAGCTCGAGTAGATTTGTAGTTTAGTATGGAACATCCGATTTTTTTTCGCGATTGTGATATTGGTCCCATAGTGAAAGTTGTTCAGTTTGATGGTCTAAACAACACCCTTAAAAGTTTTAAATTTTATTTTTTTATTTTTGTAACACCTTGTATATGAGAGATGTTTTGATATTTCCTTACTCAGGTCTAAACCATCCCCTTAAATATTTATTTGTATTTTTGTAACACCTTGTATATCATAATTCATAACTTTAACTTGGTTCAATTAACAGTCCTTTTACCGTTCAGTGTTTCCCTCGTCACAATATTAAAGATTTCTCAATAATGAAAATCTAAAATGAAAAAGTGCAACCTACTTAAACTTAGGTACAGTCGCCATCAGATATATCGTAGCATACAAGGTGTCCAATATTTCTGAGCAGTGCTAATTTTCAATTAATTCTTTACAGTAAATGTTACCAATTATATCTAAACATTGTATTTGGTCATAAATATCTGAACGGCAATTTTTCATAATTTCTTAACAATGTTTTATAAAATTGAAATGTACCTATAACAATGGACTAAGGTCTTTTTTCCTAAACTGCTCAGATGTTTATGATCATTGATCACCCTGACTGCGTCGATACATTTGATGTTCTAGGCGCTTTGATATTTTTGATTGGTTATGTGTAAAGAAATTATTGAAAATTAGCACTGCTCAGATATATTTGATCACCTTGTTTACTACGATATATCTGATGTCGACTGTACCTGCAAAAGCCTAAGAGTTATATTTTGGAAGGACTCTTAAAACGACGGCTATAGCTTAAGAGAAGTTTATTCCGAATGCGTAAATGCGCGCTGCATACAAACGTAGTCTGGTGATATTTTCAATACTAACCAATTAAACTCAATGAAATTTTGCAGAAACATTCTAGGAACAAATTTCTATGCTTGTATCGTGTCTGATTTTCGTTAAAATATACAGTTTCAATGCTAGGATTAATTTAAAATTTGTATGAAAAACTTTGAGGCACTGTAACTTTAAAACTGTACATTTTAAAGAAAATGTGACACGATACAAGCATAGAGATTTGTTTCTAGATTGTTTCTGAAAAATTTCATTGAGTTTAAAAATTTAATAATTTACTTACCGTATTGAAAATATTACCAGACATCGTTTGTATGGAGCGCGCCAACAGTAATATACCCTTAAGGCTGCGGATTTTATTTTATTTCATACAGTTTTTTTTGCTAAATTTACGTAAATAATTAGATATCTTGCCTTACAATTAACTATTGTACGTGCCTAGTTATAATAAATAGATAACAATGAATGGCTTTGGACCTTGTTTACTGATAGCAATCTTGTTCAAACCAGAACTCTGTTATTTCATTCATCTGTTGTAAATAAATACTAATTCTTCTTACAACTAATTACAAGGAATCTGAAGGGGGCACCGAACCTCCAAGCTGCCATCAATCGTTTTTTATTCTCTTCCTACAACATTTCCAAAAGAATATGAATATGTCTCATTGTAGTCATTGCCGGTTTTAAATTTAAATACTTACAAATATTATGCTCACGACTGATATTTCCCGAAGGATGGAAGTTAGTCAGAGTCTATTATATATTATAAATAGTTATCTTAGTAATTATAGTTCTCTGTGCCTATAGCATTTCAATATCGCACCTTACCACCAGGGGTATGTCCAGGGGTACGGTGGGTCCGCAGGGTCGACAGGGTGCCCAGACTCGTGTATAAGAGGATATGTGAAAAAAATAGGATTTTTCAAATCATCATATAACATGAAGTACTAACAGTAGGAGTATGATTTGCGGATATGTGTAAATTGAACATATAATTGAAGTTTTGATTAGAGCCAAAACACGATTAAGAGACAGTTTCTCTATAGAAAAATAAGCCAAAGTAGCCTCCGTCTTTATCGATAAACGCTTGGAACTACTAAACGGTGAATAATAGAAATACGAGACTTGATTTAAAAAAAAGAGATTTATATTTTATAAAGTTTGATTAGAGCAGAAATGAACTTACATAAATAGTACAATCACTATTAAATAAAGTTTGTTTTACGCTTGCGTCGTTTCATCTCCGCCCCATCTCTTTCTCTCGCATCAGGCAGTAATATAAGCTATCACACGCCCATTTCGCTTTAATTATTTTTCGACATAGGCCCAACTGGACCAATGACAGGTCCATTCGCCGCTGTGGCCTGTGGAATGGACGGATGAACATAATACATTCTCAACATGGAATAACCAATACCTATGCCAGCTTCCTGATGTTCCAAATAAAAGAAGTTGCTGTCGCCCGCAAAAACACATGAAGTTCTTTCTTTATAACCTTCTAACTTGGACGTCCCCTTCTAAGTAGGAAATACCATACCCAGTAAATCATTACGGCTTCGTCCCACTGGTGATAACGGGAATAATATTCCCGATTGTGTCGCTAACTACTAAGTGGTGGCGCATGGGAAAATGTTTTCAGATCAGATATCAAAAACTTTAAAATGATGAGTGTGAAAAGACTGTCGGTCACTCATTTTAAAATGTGCGGACAAAGAAAGAGAGATGAGGTGTGTTATCTGCCATGTTAGGTCATCATCGGAAGAGTTTGGGGGGCTTTTGATCCATGGATGAGCTGCATGAGCAACATGGAGGCGATAGACTCAGGACAAAGAAGGGTGGTATAAACAACATGCCCAGCAGTGGCGGTAGATTCGGGCTGCGGATGATAAATATTTGAAGCCTGACTAGATTTACAGGGTGTAACAAAAAACCCTAGTAATACTTAAGGGGGTGCTTCATCAGACCATCAAACTGAACAACTTTCACTATGGAGCCAATATCGACAAAAAATTTAAATCTGCTGTCCCATACATTTGACTCGAGACGGTAGGGTACGTTGTTTTGTATGAAAGATCTGATTTTTTTTCGCGATTTCGATGTTGGCTCCATAGTGAAAGTTGTTCAGTTTGATGGTCTGAATCACCCCCTTAAGTATTACTAGGGTGTTTTAATTACACCCTGTTTAAAAACTGGTTTGGGGGCGCGACAATCGACTATGACCTTTAATGTCAGTGTTCCAAGTACAAAAATTAGTTCCAATGATTTTCCGCAACATGGCGACGTTTTTTATTTTTCTAGTCGGGCTTTAAATTCAAAATGGTCCAGAGTTTGGCCTCATTCTCACCCGACGATAAATAATAAAATCATCATCGAGGGGCCTTACCATAAATTGTGTATAAAAACACTTACTTCCTACTCGAAATTGAAGATTAGCCCATTTCCAACTGATGTATTGATAACATTTAGTGACTTCTGACTGTATTGGCCTGGGATAAGGTACATAGATAAAGCATATTTAAAAAAAATATTTTGTCAATCGTATGACATTGAAATATTTCGATGTAATTACAATTTATCAATTTAATAACATTAAATTTTTATTTTATTTGATCATTAACTAATGTTTATTGAATTAATGAAGTCGACATTTTAGTTAAAGTAAGTCGTACCAGCAAATGGACGCTAAAGATCAGATAAATATTTATTCCGTTAAAATCGTATGTATGTAATCGTAATATAGGCACATAAAGTAACTCAATAGTCTCTGTTAAGTTGTCACTGTATTATAAGACCGAAAGGCTATCTGACAGATCTGTAATGTTGTGGCTTATTGTATTACGAAAATCTTTACCACCTTTATAACATAAATCAGGGACTTTAGTAGGTCCACAAATTGTGCTACAACAGAATTACATTTTACTTGTAGCAATTTTACAGTTCTACCTTAGTTTCCAAGCCCTTGGTTACTAACTGCGGTAAACAATAAAAATAATCAAAGTTTAAATTAAGGTAATGATTCACGATTTTAATTTCACCCAATATTGCGTCAGACGCAAACCTATAATGTGACGAATTGCGCGGATGGCGTTGCGTGTTCGAGAGTAAAGTTTATCGCTCGTTGTCGCTTTTGTGATGTTATGCTCCGCTTTATGTATGTTTATAAAATACATTTATCACACTACGTCACCATTTAGGATCTACAAGAAAGATGTAGATACAGTCCGCATCATTATCGTAAGCAACGACTTAATTGTTATGTTCACTTTCAGGCAGTGGATGGTAGCTAGACGGCCTCACATTAACACCAACACAATTTTGGCATGCCCTCCCATACAGATATACAATCGAGAAATTATGTAGCCAAATCATGAGCTCTGCTCGCTCCAGCTTTTGTTTCAAACATGAATCGTCTCGCTTTCGACATGAGCTCGCTTCGCTCTCTCCTTGTTTTTTAAATAAAATGAAGTGAAATATGACATGAAATTTGAAATGAAATATGAATGAACAAAAGAGTCGAATGAAAGGTCGTATTGCAATGACCTAGTCCCATTGTAGTAAAATCTCGAGCGCGCTTCGCTCGCTCCAGGGTTTTGATCGATAAATAGATAACTTATTTATTTCATCGGAACAGCACAGGAAAGACAGTGACAGACGAAGGTAGTAGGCGATAGCATTGTTGAATATTATTCTTAACTATTATAAAACTGTAACAGAAGTGTGTCTGTACATTGAAGATATTTACATAAAAAGATTACGATATGGTTTTTAGGTATCCCGGAATCCAAATAAACCTTTTTTTAGAATTTTTGTCTGTCTGTTTGTTTGTTTGTAACAGCATCACGTAAAAACTACTTAACCGATTTTGATGAAACTTTTTTTGTTTGAGAGCTTATGATCTGACTTAAAATCTGGTATATTATTTGTGCGGACGAAGTCGCGGGTTAACACTAGTTGTATAATACAATTTATATTTGTAATTATAGGATACCTAACTACCTACGTTTTAACAGACTACCTATTTCAAATCAAATCGAAAAATTGTTGAATATTTCATATATTTGGCACAGTGTATCCTTACACTGTAGTTTACTAAATTAAACACCACATTTCGTCAACCTAGCCAAGCGAATATAATCTGAAAAGTTGAAAGTCATGGTAAATACGATAAGAATTAAATATGAACAATATTTATAATAAGGTAATATATTAACTCTCTCAGTTATTGTAAAGTCGGACACGGGCTCGCAGTGGAGTGATCTAAATAAAGTGAAAAAATCAAGTTTTGTGATATTTTGAAAAGGTACGAATTTCTTTAGTTAAAGTTGCAAAGCAGAAAACTATGATAGCTTACTGATACTAGGTATGATACAGGGTGTAAGTGATAGCCTAGCAAATACTGAAACGGTCAACTCAGACCATCAAACTGAACTTTCACTACGGAGCTTACATCAGAAAACTCGAATAAAAATCAGGACAACTGATTTTTTTCGCGTTTCCTGAGGCAGGCCGTGAAAGTTGTTAAGTTTGATGGTCTAAACCTGGTCTAAACCACCTCTTGAAATATTACTAGGCCGTTTTGTTACACCTTTATAAGTAGCGTACATTTTCATACGTACCTCCTACCTACATTACGAAGTTCTACATAAGTAGTTGGTAATAAATCTTTATTTCATCATCATCTCCCACACCCATAACTGAATTCTACTCCTACTCTTTCACTGTCAATGCTGCCTGGCTTTGGAACTCTCTTCCCGCAAATGTAAACCGTTAAAAAGAAAACTATCACCGCTAAGTAGGCTTTACAAGTTAACGAGTGTTAGTCGACCAACAAAACAAAAAGCCCCCTTCTAAGTCCGTATATTGAGACGGGCAACTACGGAACCCTACCGCTTGGTGCGACACGCACTTGGCCGGTTATTATTTATTTACATATCACTTTATGTGATTTACACACAAAGTTGATAACTAAATAAAAAATTAGTACTAAAATCTCAGCCGACAGACGTCCACTGCTGGACATACCTATATACTCTTGATCTCGCTCGTGATCAACCTACCCACGCTGCCTTTCCGGTATGCGGTCACCATTCGCGAACTCTTCGGCCCCATTGGCGATCTGTTCTGCGAGCAACGTGTTGTCCATTGCCACTTTAGCAATTGGGCTATATCTATGTCAGATATAGCCCAAAGAATTGCTAAACTCGGGAAATCGGGAATTCGGGAATCTCCGAGCATAGCCTATTCCACTGCCCTTTAGATGACTTTCAGCCTTTTTATGAGGCCATGAGAGAGCGACCACGTCATAGTATAGAAAAGCTACTTATTAAGCGCGAGGCCGCAGGCCGAGCTAGTAGGAGCGAAGCTCCGAAGCAGCCCCCCTGGAACCTGGTGGACCTGGTCTCCGGGGTCAATCTGCCCCAACTGCCCGCCAAGCGAGCCGCAGGTCGAGAGCCCGTCATAGTTCCGTATGTCATCACTGGCAGTACCTACACACTGGTCAAAGACTTCCGTCTTGCTAGAGACACTGCGGTATATAGGTATTGGGCACGAGAACATGTATGTAGTATTTTACATACAATACCTTACAACCTTTTTTTTCTATCTATGAGTTACTTGTACCATCCAAGCTTCTTGCTAGGCACCTGCGGTTTTTTGTTTGGTTTTTTCTCAGGGTGTGACAATATTGAAGTGACAGCGACAGAACAGTGACATGAGTGGCTCTATGCTCAACAACAACGCAACCCTATTTAAAGTTCTACGGTTATATTGCATTATATTTGTGTTTTTATTTGTGGCGCAATGATTTTAATTTGAACGCTAGAATTTTCCTTGTTTTTTTTTCTATAATTAGTATTAGTATGTTAGGTATGACTTTTATTTGGGAACAGACATGTGAAGTGATGAATTGATAATTGCATTTGATCTCTACCTTTTTCACCATCATCGATAATTATGTTATTTAGACCTACTTCGGTAAATAAAAATAATTAGACCTACTTGTAACACTTGCATTTTCCATTTCAAAAATTACCGCTTATCCTTTTCAGGATCAATCAAAATCAAAACAAAATATTTGGACCAATAGCAGAGCGCCCATAAGTCAGCTGCGAAACGAGAGACAGCTTGTGATTGGTCGATACTCGCGCCTGTGTGACGCCTGTCCGACCTTATAAATATCAGCGCGAAGTCGAGCCGACCTCTTTTCCACAGTGTTAATTTAGGGGGCTTCTATCGGGTTATTTTTGTGAGCTAACTCTAATTCAGAATGCCGGAAACTTCAAAAATGAATGGATACGCGAAAACAAACGGACACAGTTATGACATGGAAGATGGATCAGTGTTTTTGTTCACATCAGAATCAGTCGGCGAGGGCCACCCAGGTTAGTTTCCTCACGAATGCTGCAGGATTACGATACAAAAGATGGCCGTCGGAGACATGTGCGCAGATATTGAATAATAATATAACGTCGTATTCGCGCTGGAAGTATTGTTTGTGCAAAATTAAAGTTTGCTGTGTTAGTTTATGATCGTGCGCTACGCCGTGTTCTCTGGCAACTATGTTGTGTTTTGTTGCATCAGAATCCGCTAGCGGTCTTTCCATTTGTCATAATAATCGCAACACGTGGTCCGTGCCAAACAGTGAATTAAATTGTCTACTAAATAAACGAAGAAATGTATTTCCTTCCATGACAGATCTGTGACCAAAGTTCTAATTAATCTGATTGTTTTCAGACAAAATGTGTGATCAGATCAGTGATGCTATATTGGACGCACATTTGCGACAAGATCCCGACGCAAAAGTAGCATGCGGTGAGTTTACTGCAATCTTGCTCTATAAAAGTCCAACTGGAAACCGTTGCAGTAAAAAACATCAATTATATTTTCTACAGAAACCGTAACAAAGACTGGAATGGTCCTACTGTGTGGTGAAATTACATCAAAAGCTAACGTGGACTATCAGAAGGTTGTCAGAGAGACGGTCAAACATATTGGTTACGATGACTCGTCCAAGGGTGAGTTTCATTATGTTCATAATATTTTTATTGCACCATGAAAAGTAATAAATTATAATGCAGTTTATATATCTGCAATTTATAGACTCATTTGTTTTGATTGGCAGATTTGTTCTTGTAATTTGTGTGATTATATCGTAGCTAATACATAATAAAAGATCGTTTTTGTTCCTAGTGATGATTGGCTAATTAATAAAGTTTAAATGTATTTTAATCACATACATTTAATTTGTGACCATTCTCACAAATAAATAATGTTCAAATTCTGAATTTAGAATTATTTATAAGATGCATCTTTTAGACATATACTTCATTCCAAATTAGGACGACGAGATTTTACGATTCCTATTTAGCTTTCTGGCCAATTCTAATTAGCAAATGTAATTAATTTATTGGATACATATACTATCCGACATATCTTGGACGTTACTAAAGCTGTTATAAGAATAAGTGAGAGGATGTGTTTCAAATCTCTGTTTCTGTAATGCAAAATAGGCTTAAAATTTCGCTGCTATTTTGAATGGAGTATAGACACTACAACATTGTCTCAGTCAGCTGACGGATAATAGTTACTGTACATTGGCCCATAGCCAGACAGAAACTAGGTGCAATCTAAACTAAACTGTACTCAAAATTGTTTGACCTTCATAGCAGTAATATGAATATTGTTTCGTGCACACTAGGTTTTGATTTCAAGACACTCAATTTGTTAGTGGCTCTTGAAGAACAAAGTCCAAATATTGCTGACGGGGTGCACACTGGTCGCGAGGAAATTGATACAGGGGCCGGAGACCAGGTATAAATCCCTATTGAGCCTGCTGCACGAAGCAACATTATTGGGTTACAAACGCTACCTTTTGGAACGCTAAATTATTAATGCTCAACGTGCATGATTGAAATAGGGAACAAATCTTGGACTTTCATTTGGGACATCATTATCATGGAAATTGTTCAAGGATTATCTAAAGTTTTGGAATGCTGTGCTCATGTTTATACTTATTTGCATTCTGTGAAGTAATTTATAGCATTATGTATTATGTATTCATTTATGAAAACCTAAAAAAAACAAATAACTGAACATGAGAACAGATGTTTAGTTCCAAAATTCTTATAATTAATAAGAATATCTATTCATCTTATTTTCACAATATTATTCTTGATTTTACTTATTCCAATGCTTCGTGGAATTTGTAAAATTCTGTAGTCTGACCAGGAAAATAAAAACATGATGTTTTAATTTACCAACACTGTTACAATTTCATGGAATCGCTGATTGTTGGTCCAAATTACTGTTTTCACAAATGATATACCACTAAATGTATACAGGATGTTAGGGTAAACAGTGGCATTACTTTAAGGGGTGATTGTACCTATGATATCGAATAACTTTCCCTAAGAAACCTATAGGAAAAACCCAAAAAATTTTGTGGACTTCCCATACTAAATGCAATCAGCTGATCGAACGTTTGTATGAAAAGTCGACATTTGTTTTTGCGAATTTCCTGTGGGTTTCTTAGTGAAAGATGATCAAATTATGGGTAAAATCACTCCTTAAAGTATTGCATCTGTTTACCCTAACACCAATACACAAACAAATATCTATGGAAAGATAAATTACCTAAGTTCTATCTGTGATTTTCCTGTCTTTTGATTGGAAAGTCAAGAAAATATTCTTATCTCATAAAAATGTTTTTATTTTCCTGGTTAGTAATAAGTTTTCATGATCATTAACAATATTAATCACTGCAACACTAATGGGCATGTCGGGGCCAGGGTTTGACTACAAGACATGCAGTGTGATGCTGGCCCTGGATGAACAGTCTCCGAACATCGCGGCCGGGGTGCATGAGAACAGAAATGAGGACGAAGTCGGGGCTGGTGATCAGGTATGTTGGGAGAACTTCGTCTAGGCCATAGATGTCTATGCATTAACACACTGACAAGTGTGTACTGTTTGACTAAAATAATGTTTTCACACTACATGGCAAACAACTTGACAAAAAGGGATACAATTTTTTTTCTGTGCAGTCAAGGATTTTGCCAAGTTGTTTGCCGAGGTGTTACAAAAGTAAAAATAAACATGTAAAACTTTTAAGTTGTTGTTTAGACCATCAAACTGAACAACTTTCACTATGGGACCAACATCGAAATCGCGAAAAAAACTGCTATCCTATACATTTAGCTCGAGTAGATTTGTAGTCTAGTGATGAACGACAATTTTTTTTTCGATATTTCTATATTGGTTGGATTGTGAAAGTTGTTCAGTTTGATGGTCTAAACCACCCTCTTAAATGTTTATTTGTATTTTTGTAACATCTTGTAGAAAAGGCTGGATAGTGAGATTTATTGACCGGAGAGAGAGGCATCATACTACGCGCCAAAAGTAAGAGGCAATTCGCAACTTGCTAGCCCAACAGGATTTATGTATTGAATGGATAATCAATTCTGTCACCCTTTATTGATAATTGGTCCATGGCCTAGGCTTATACTATAATAGGAGGTAATTTATAAATTGAGAGGAATGGGTCAATCAATATACATGATGAAATTCATATCATTAGCATCTAAACTAAGAATCTACCCATCAAACTGAACTACTTTTGGGAGCAAACCGATTGGAGCAAAAAAAAAATCAGCTGTTGCATACATTTGAGTCCAGTAGGCATTGGTGTGTGTGTGGTATGGAACAACAGATTTTTTTGTTGCTCCGATTGGTTTGCTCCCATAGTAAAAGTTGTTCAGTTTGATGGGTAGACTCTAAAAGGATGCTAATAATATCAATTCCACCCTGTAGTTTAGTAGGTGTGCTTTTTATTGCAATGTTTTGATTCGACTTAATCAAAATGCAATCATGTATTGAATGTTGTTATGTTTTTGCCATAGCTACAGCCATACCTAGTCGGCTGATGTCAAAATCATCGACATTTCCAAAAATGTTCTACTACTACCTCAGAGGAAGGATCTCCATAGAGTCCGCATAAATTTACGATTGTAGTTAGTCTCTTTTGTCTTATGACGTATCTTTAATAGTAGAAGGAGATGGAACTATAGATATTTGTTTATGCGGCTGTCTACTTTTTTTGAGCTATTGTGTGTGAAAAGTGACCGTAAACATAAGGCCATATGTCACTTGGTGCCTTTTGTCCATACTACTTGACACCACACACTCAAACCTAAACGTCAAAAAAAGTGGACACTTTACAATTGGTATGGCTCACTCTATTAGGTATAATCTCTTTGACTACTACTAATGTCTAACCTACTGATACAGTTTTCTGTGTTTTATCTGATAAGTTGGTAGACGGAGTGTATGCTCGATGACCGAATTATTTATCTAGATTAATAAATGTTGATTTAATTTGGGATTAGTCATGCTAGGGAAATCCTCTCAGCATGCAAATGCATGTCACATAAATCACAAATGAATATTAAGGCGCAACAGTAGGACGAAATACCTTGGAGGCATCATTTATTTTTCATTTTTCGACTAGATTTGTACAATTTACCGAAACCAAAGCCATACCTCAATATTCTTGGATAGTTTATCTAGTGAAATCAGAAATTAAATACACGATTGGAATTACTTCACTCGATAGAAAATCGTCACAAAGATGACGTATTTTCATGTATTTTAAAAAAAAAATCTCTTTTTAGAAGAACTTAAAATAGTTTCAGATTTTCGTATTTATACTCACACATTCACCATTAGTTTATCTAGTGAATTCATAAAAAAAATCTATAAAAAGTACTTTTAATTCTTTTTAATCGACAATACGGCACACGAACGCAGTTTTCGGCGGGCTAGGTAATGGCGTTTCGCATAGAAAATATTCGTCTGAACCTACGGCGCCTTAAGAATAAAATCGTTCATATCAAAGTCTGTAAGCTTCTTGGTAATATGCTATCATTGTATTCGGTATTTCTGTTATTCTTTATTTTATTTTCTTACATTGCAATACAGATTGAACCTAATGAAGGCAATTTTTTATTTATAATTATGTTGTTAACAATAAATATGTCACCTAGTGAATTATGTGATCTACTCATTAAACTCAATTATTATGGTATCAAGAGGGATAACAAACATTTTTGTTCATTCAATCTGAGTTGATCATTTTGTAATGAGATTTGATAGTTTTTTGCATATTATGGGTTTTCTTCTAATAAAAGTTGCCCGTTTTGTTGAACAGAATTGCAACCTGGATTGAATTTTTTCTATCATGCCAAGTATAATCACAATTATTGTTTTTGAATTTGAACCCGTATCATATCAACAAAATAATTATTACAAATGATTAAAAAATATATATTAATAATATTGTTGTCTCGCTCAGGGTTTGATGTTCGGCTACGCGACAGATGAGACAGAAGAATGCATGCCACTGACTGTAGTGCTCGCTCACAGACTTAACCAGAAAATAGCTGAGCTCAGGCGAAACGGAGAGTTTTGGTGGGCTCGACCGGATTCCAAGACACAGGTAAATAAACTTTGTTTTGCTATAGATAAGACTTGGTTTTCCTTGTCCGTGTACACATAGCATAAACGTCGGCCGTTGTCTCGCCGCTTAGCGGGGCGTCATTTACACAGCATTTTCATCCTTATACCATTGACTTAGAGATGTTGTTTATCTGATTGGACATTAACTTCCGCATACATTATTGATTCTCTTTTCAGACAAGTATTCAAGTGTATCAAGTTATTAGATTACTTATTAGTGGGAATCAAGCTATCTTTAACTAATTATTTTTTAATTATCCTATAATTTATACAGGGTGTTAGGGTAGGGCATTACTTTAAGGGGTGATTGTATCCATGTTACTGATCAACTTTCCCTAAGAAACCTATAGGAAATTCTCAAAAGCTTAGTAAAATTCAGTGGCCTGCGCGTACGAAGTCGCGGAAGAAGAGGATTAATATTATTTAAAAATTGATTGCCTGTTGGATCCCACTGCTGGGCAAAGGCCTCCTCTCACGTATATTAGTGACAGGGAGTGGGCCATATTCCAGTCTCTACCGCGCGGTTTAATACAGCGTGTTAGGGTAAACAGTTGCATTACTTTAAGGGGTGATTGTACCTATGATACTGATCAACTTTCCCTTAGAAACAAAAAGGAAATTTGCAAAAAAAAAATTTTGACTTTTCATACCTTCGATCTTTCATACAAACGTTCGATCAGCTGATTGCATTTAGTATGGAAAGTTTTTTATTTTTAGAATTTCCTATAGGTTTCTTAGGCAAAGTTGATCAGTATCATGGGTACAATCACCCTTTAAGGGTTGAGACACATTTACCGACGGCGGGCCCATACAAAAATGTTATATAGTACATACTCTAACACCCTGTTGAGTTAACACGCTGAAATTTTCTTGGTGATACTTTTAAACAGATGTAGGTTATCATGAAGGTAATAAAAATTGAGATGCAACCAAAATAATGCAATATCTTATATAACTTGCACGACCTCTTGAACTGATGTTTAATATTTTAGATCAATTTGCGTTGCTAATGAACTAGGTATTTACATTAATGTTAACAAAAACAAACAAAAATTTATCTGTTGATGCAGTTTTTTGCATGAGGTTGAAAGGTGAGGTAGATAAACGAAATTGATCAATTTTACGTCCGAATAACTTCGTCTATTTTGTCAGTTCGCTGTAGCTACCTAAGTTAAAGAATTATCATTAAGAAGACTGGAGCAATGATGAAACACCTTACAAAATAAGGTTCTTGCAGGCCATCGTCACTCGGCCGTAGCAACGGAGATAAGTACCTACACTTTAGCGCATCGTAAGCGAAGCGCTTGTATGAATTCTGCAACTGCTCCAGGCGGCAGAGTCGCATACGTCGAGAGCTGTGCAAATTAATAACAACGCTGAGTCAAGCGCCATTATATAGTTGAAAATGTCAAAATTACTATGCATCTTTCTACTGCTGATTTGACTTTCAAAAATCGCACTCCTAAAGTATGATTTTTGAAAGTCAATTCAGCAGTAGAAAGATGCATATCTCCATAGTAATATTAACATTTTCAACTGCTGAGTTCAAAGCATGAGTTTCAAAAATCGCAGTCCTTGTCTCATTTGATTCAGTGAAATATACGAGGCTTCTAAGGAGCGCATAAAATGATCATGTGTCCCGCTCGTCCATAGATTGTCCACTGGCCGAGCCGGTTTGTCGACGGGTAGGGATTTGCGATTTTTGTGTTAGATCTGATTTTTAGGATAAATATGGAACGTAATGCTCAATCAGCGCCATCTATCGTACCATTTGGAACAATTTTATTGACTTTTTATTTTTTATTAGAAAATGTCCCATTGTTAGTTGGGATTTGTATGAAGCAAAGTTTATGTGTGTTCATCATGTTTAGAAACATAAAAAATACTGCAGTAGATTGTTAAGAATTATTGTTTTAGAGACCAACCATTTGTTGCTAAGAGATCAAGTGACATTGTTTATAGTGACACAATACGCGATAAAATGGACACCGTGACAGTTACGCGAGACGCTGCAGAGTTGGTGGACCTCACACAATAGAGCGTGATTGATATTTATTGACTCTATTGCTCTTTTTTTTTTACAAAGATCTTGAATTGCAATTCGCAGATTGAACATTGAGATGATTAGAAATAGTAGTTGCTAAGTGTAGTGTAATTCTATACATACCAGTAAGTGTTTCTAACTTATGTAATACCGACTGCTCTCAAATGGTGAAGGAAAACATCGTGAGGAAATCTGCATACGCTGAAGAAATTCTAATGCCTATCTATGTGATGTCTATAAACTCGTATTGGGCACGCGTGGTGACAAACGCTCATACGCCCTCCTTGAGGGTAGGCCTGTGCCCTGCAGTGGGATGTACGATTATAAGGGCTGATGATGGCGATGAATTATCATTCACTAGCTTTTGTCGACAATCAGATGGTCCTCTTATATCAACAGCAGTCGCTTTTAAATAAACAAAATTTTTACGAAACAAAGAACAGAATCTTTTTGAAGATCACTATTTTAACATTTTTCTCAAAATGTACAGACAGGAGAATAACATAAAATTTACATCTTATTAAATTTCACCCTTACAATTACATAAATAACATAATTAGCTCTTCTATCTGCTACTGATATTCATCATTCATTTAGCTAACTGATGAGTATTTTATTTCTTTTACTTGTCACTCAAGGTTAGACACTGTGTAAATCAACATTATACGTCTTTAAAATCAATTGCCACGACGCAAAAGTAAAAACGGGATACAAGATTTAGCCCAGTAAAGCTACGATCCGCTTGTATGGCGAAAGTATAGTAGACCTGCGTGGACTCAGAATGACCGTGTCGTTGCAAGGAAACTAATGTCTATGATTTTTGTAAATCTGTGTTTACTTTCAGGTGACATGCGAATACACGTTTGCGGGCGGCGCGACCGTACCACAGAGGGTCCACACTGTTGTCGTCTCACTCCAGCATTCAGAGAAGGTAATTCTTATTCACTTTTTCGCTGGTAGCGACTGGACGAAGAATGCTGAGGGTAGTTTTGTAGCGCGCCTTTGTAGTGACCTATTCAGCAACGGACGATGGTTGGCCGACGATCTGTGGTCCCTTTCGGGGTGGTTAGAAACATTACTACAACTACCAACTTTATGTTTAAGAATGTAGTTGTAGCAATGCTCACATTTAGCATTGTTAGTTTCAGGATGGAATGACGTGTCAAGTGGTGAGATGTGGCTTGCCTTTCGCCCACATAAACACTGCATAAGAAACCCTTTAAACCCTTATTCGCCTCGTATTGGTGTTGTTCATTCTAAGCCGGAACCACACGGCATAATGATAAACATCTCTTTAATAAGCTGACACAAATTATACGAGTATCTTCGTAGCAAAGGCTAATTTTGTATGTTTGCTCTCTTCTCTATATTGTTATACCTTTACAGGGTGCTCCATTGTATAATTACTAAGATCTTATGTACGATTTCCTTACTGTGTACAACAATGTAGCAATGCAATAAATATTTGAATTTGTCACACGGCCGTAGGAACCGAGAAAAGTACCTACATTTTGGCGCATCGTAAGCGATGCGCTTGTATGAATTCTGCCACTCGATCCAGACGGTAACGTCGCATATGTCGCGCGCTGTACTTACAACGCTAAATCAAGCGCCATTAGATGAATTTTCGCGCGCACCGTCTGGCAGTAAATGATTAAATCATATAAACTTATAATTTTCTAAGGAAGTGATGTATCTGTTACGAAGTAACAGTAATCTGTGCTAATGTCGTTATTCGCTTCTCAATGGAAACAACCATTCCACATAAAGTTGTAATTACAGTATTGCTCAACTAGCTTCCTAGTCTTCCTATGATTATTTTAATCAGATATGAGATTTCGTAGATAACCATCTCTGAGTAACAGAGTTTTTTATTCTATGACATAGTAATTATTAAATGTGTACTATAAAGTAGTCGGATGCCTTGGTAATACCACAGAGTACTATAATTACTACCGTAAGTAATACTTTTGGCAAGAGTGACAACTGCCAACATAACTCTCCTCGCACGATAGATACTGGGCTGACAAGGCCTTTAGTGCGATTCTACAGGTTACATCCAATTTTGGATAGAAATTACGTCATAAATGGTTGTACAGTAGCATAATTAATTACTTTTGCAATTTTTATGGGTGATAGGCCTCTTATAGGTGGTATCTTAATTCTATCCTGAACTGAAACCACAAATTACTTACAGTAGGTTAGGTTAGTATGAAAGCTTCGATTCGACCATTCCAAAATACATTATTTTATGTAAGTATAACCTATGCAGATAAGCAATAGAATCGACTGAAATAAAGGAAACGATAGTTATCTCGCTCCCACTTTTAAAAATGCTCGTTCGAGTAAAAGTCGTAGTTATTCTATCCTTGGTTTCATCACTCACAAAAAATCTTTGTGTATCCAAATTATGTGTAATGAACATGAATTCGTCTGATAAAGTCTAACCAACGTAAGAGCGTTACCAATTCATTTTTTGACTCAAATATTATGTGATGCCATTGTTCATAAAGTTTAAAAGTCAGATAAGGCGATTATTTGTGACTTACTTATGACACGGTAACTGAGATGCGTCTATGTGTGACGTGCAAACCTTATCGGTTATCACAATGCGTCTATTATAGTTTGTATTGCGTCAGTACTATTTCAGATGTAAATTATTGGGTTTGTTCTAGAGATCATAGTTCAATGCTGATAGTACCTATTTCGTATGTTGAAACACAAATTTCTATGGTGTCAGTTGTTTTGTGAGACAAATATTATATATTAAGTCGTAGGTGTAAACATTGTAAAGGAAGCCTCTTCTTGTCCTTTATCTGATTTATAATACTAGTTATGACATAATATAATAAACTGGTCGTAAACCTTCGGTCGAAATAGGGTCTATCAGTGCTTCAACAGAACTGCAACCGAAAGATGGATTCTTCATATGCGCCTTCCCACTCACACGTGCGCACCGGCTGTATGTGCTTCTTGCTCAGCTCCCCTAATGTTACTAATGATAAACCCCTAATTGTATCATCAGATCACACTGGAGACACTACGTGAGGAGATCAGAGAGAAGGTGGTTAAGGAGGTGATCCCCGCGCAGTACCTCGACTCCAAAACCGTCGTGCACATCAACCCGTGCGGACTCTTCACCATTGGAGGACCTCAGGTAACACACTGCTTTCCTCACTCCTATTGGCTATGTGCGAAGTGCGAGCAGACAAATCGATGGCAGTGCACGCCGTGGCGGAAATGTGAAACTATTTCAGTCAAGTTGTCAAACAACTTTCACTAACGGATCAACATCGAAATCGCGAAAAAAAAATCAGCAGTTTCATAGAAAACTACAAACATTCTCGAGCCAAATGTATGGGACAGCTGTTTTTTTTTTCGCGATACCTATGTTGGGACGTTAGTGAAAGTTGTTCAGCTTGACAGTCTGGTCATCCCCTTAAAAATGTGTCAGCACATTAAGAACGGCCCTATATTTCAGTTTTCTGACGTAAGCAGTAGGAAAATAGTGTTATCATTATTTGCAAAGCTTGCCCTGACCTCGACACGTGAATCTCATCTCCATTATCTCGTTATTTGGCAACACGTAATTCGATATCACATGTCCGCTACTGGATACGATGTTTTTCGTCCCATGTTTTGATTTAATATGCAAATTTATCTGTTACATTTGTTTAGATTTTGATTGCGTAATTCAATAACATGTCAAGTTTGCTTAAACATCGAAAGATATTAGGCTGGTCGCATACGAACTGTAAGGATTTCAGTCTATCGGAGCTGAGTAAGGGTGTTACATTGACGCGATCGACATGAAATCAACGAGATTGGTTATCACAATAGAGGTCGGATTCTGCCGGTTTTGCCACGGTCATTTAAAAAATGCTAGTTTATGTTGTACAGTGCTTGTTAGAGTAACCTCATCATATTTGAGCTCTATATACAACGTGTTAATGAATAAGCGCAAAACCTCATACACCCCAACAGGTTTATAACAAAATAATTAGATTGAAACAATAGTTTCATTGTTTTGATAGTTAAAGTTTAAGGGAGGGAACACTTCAAACGAGAAAAATAAGTCAAATCAAATGACAGGCATACTTCAAAAGTGTACCGAGATAACAGACGTTAGTTTGTATGGATCAATTGTTCTACTTGTGTGCTTTACCTAAACGCGCTTTGGGCATATCCATTAATTTAACTTTGATCCAAGCCTAGCACTCAGAGGAAGGATCTCCATAGAGTCCTCATAAATTTACGATTGTAGTTAGTCTCTTTTGTCTTATGACGTACCTTTAATAGTAGAAGGAGATGGAACTATAGATATTTGATTATGCGGCTGTCCACTTTTTTTGAGCTAGTGTGTGTGAAAAGTGACCGTAAACATAAGGCCATATGTCACTTGGTGCCTTTTGTCCATACTACTTGACACCACACACTCAAACCTAAACGTCAAAAAAAGTGGACACTTTACAATTGGTATGGCACCACAACTAATAAGCATTTGTTTCGCAAACCAAACAATAATAATACATTAACCACAAGTTATGGTACAAAAAATGTGTTTACAATTTCTTCACGCTGTTGTCGCTAAGCAATTTCCCAATCTTTACCTTTCAGTTGTTTACAATTAAACGCTGTTGCTAAGCATTTTCTCAAAACAAGTCGGTTTAAAGTTGTTTTGTATCGTCTTATCAGACTAGTAGTTCAATGCCGTGAATTTGCCGTGAATAAACAAAATTATGAACATTTACATCAGTTTTGTTATTTACATCCATCTACTGGAGCAACTTCACGGTTTACGCTGAAAAAAAATCTGCGGTTTCAAACAAAACTCCAGTACCTACAAGGATCAATTGTTTAGGACAGCACCTTTTTATATTTTTTTGGCTCCATAGAAGGTTGTTCAGTTTGATAGTTTAAACCACCTAAACTCTAGTCTAAATTCTAGTTTTAACTGGGGCGCTTAGTGAAAACTAGAACGTCGAAAAAAGTGGACATCATTGCAATAGGTGGGCTCCCTATGCCTTTAGGTATAATCTCTTTGGACGAACTAGAAAGCAAACCAGATTTTCACTTTTCAATTGAGGAATATCCCACCTCTTCCCTAAACTCTGTCATACTAATGATCAGTGTTAATGTTTGCAGTCTGACGCGGGGCTGACGGGGCGCAAGATAATAGTGGACACGTACGGGGGATGGGGCGCACACGGCGGCGGCGCCTTCTCCGGCAAGGACTTCACCAAGGTGGACCGCTCGGCCGCCTACGCCGCGCGCTGGGTCGCCAAGTCGCTCGTGCGAGCCGGCCTCTGCCGCCGCTGCATGGTCCAGGTACCTAGTGGACGCTGAATACTTTATAGCTATACCTACCTACAGAACTTACACTTAGCAATAATACAATAAACAAATTATAAATATAGTTTCTTGTAAAGTGACATCTATTCACTGACGCTAAAACTACTACTTATCCTTATCTAGCACACAGAAAGGATTAATCTCATAGCACATTCGAATTTACCTATCATAACATTTTTCTAATCCAGTTGCGAATGGATAGATGGCGCTGATAAGGCATACTATAAGGCCTCGCCATAGGTATCTGTAGCCGACCGGCTTTCCAGTATAACCTAAAAATAAATCTTCAGTAGTTGTTACAGACCATCTTTTATTTGCATGTTCCAATAGCAGGAACAAAGGCTGCGATGTAGCGAGCAGTGGGTCCTAATAAATTTGTAATTTGCTATAGATATACTCAGCAATGTAGACGTGATGGCTAATGATGTTGAAAGACATAGAAACGATTGACCAGTATATCTAACGAGTGAACTATAAACTTGCAGGTAGCGTACGCGATCGGCGTGGCGGAGCCGCTCTCGATCACGGTGTTCGACTACGGAACGTCGCACAAGACCCAGCAGCAGCTGCTCGCCATCATACAGAAGAACTTCGACCTTCGCCCCGGCAGGATTGTCAAGTCAGTCTCATTTATATTATCTTTACGTTAAGGTTTAGTTTTGTGTGTTAATCTTTCGTGAATAGCTAGCTTTGTTGCGGCTAGCTCTTTTTAACTCCCGATGCAGAGGAGTGTTATAAGTGTGACGGGTCCGTCTTTGTCCATGTCTAGCGGCGAAACGGATGCACAGATTTCGATTTTTGTAATAGTTTTTTTTTCGAAATGGTTCTTTTTTATGTTTTTGTGGAAATCAGTACAGCTTCTTTCAAGATAATCGGCTTCATATGAGATCATCGACGAGATCTCAGTCAATATCACACCTAGAAACATCGAGTTTGAGCTAAAAAGTGTATTAACATTGTGGAGATTCTATATATACCATCTTCAGGGTCTGATTACTAGCCCTATAATCATAGTCTGAAGGGATCTCGGCAGGTAGGGAAATTAATTAAATAAGAATGTAACATTTATATAAAAACATGTATATCTTTACAGGGAGCTGAACCTCAGAGCGCCAATCTACCAGAAAACGAGTACATACGGTCACTTTGGCCGCGAGGGCTTCCCCTGGGAGAACCCGAAGCCGCTAGTCGTGGAATGACTCCCGGCGCCTCTAGAGCATTGTAAATATGTAACCACCATGCTGTAAAGCCCAACGTTGTTTTAAGCTAGCCTCGTCGACGGCCATCGCTTCTTTGTGACACATAGCTACGTATAACCAGTAGTCTAACTTCATAAAAAGTTATTGACGCGTTTTTTTTTCTTTTCTACCAGACACAATGCATAAACAATTGTTATCAGGCACGCACGTTTCACTGGAGTCTGAGTTTTAAATTAATGACCTTTTGCTTGTGTAGTACTGCATTTCTGACAATGTCGACTCGTTTTTGAGAATATTTTAATCTCAAGGATCATTTCATGAACTTTAGATTTGAGACAAAATGGCGGATCCTCGTGGCAAGCTCGAATGCGATTGACACAACCGCTTGTACAAAAACTTACAAAGCGACTCCACGCGTTTTGTATATGTGCATCGTGTACGCATAGACACAGGTCGAGACGGGGATCGAACCGTGAACAGTCGGGTCATAAGCAGTTGTCTTGACTGCTCGACCAACAGGCGGTTATGAGCGAAATCTTCACCCCTATCTACATCGAGAGTTGTCTATACAGAATCAAAGTTTACTAAGATAACATAGCATTGCTTCCGTCGTCTGAAAAACTGCCGTTGTGTGCGTACAAGGCGCGCACACATAGAAGCCGATCTCGGTACTTTTATATGAAGATAGACTACCGGTTATACTGTAGTATAACAAACTTAAATTATTTCTACGCGATTACTTCGTAATTAATTGTCATAGTACGATGTTGTTTACGAATGCAGTCTCATTAACATCACAATAATTACAGTTAGCTTTACTGCCGCGACTTTTCTTTGAGAAATATTCTACTGCGCATCAGAAGGGCTAACTTCAGAACGGTTAAGAATATTGTACTTTAAGTATTGATTATTTAGCAAGCTAGCTTACTTCGTCGACGAAAATAGCTTAAAACAATTCGTAGTTAAAATTCTTACGTGTGTCTAAGTAGCGGGAGCGATTCTCACGCGCTCTCTATAGGACGCCTGCGTTCGGAATATCTACGTCATGAAACTTGTGTTCAAATTGCATTTTCAAACTTATGGGTACTTAAACTACGATACAAAATTGCGTACTTATCTTTGTCTTATAGTATCGCAAAGTGCAAACTTTACCCTTTGTTTTAAAGACGTTTTCTTGCCGCCATTTTTTTTTTTGTTAATCTCAAGAGTGACGTCATAAATAGTGAAGTTTTAAGGTTATCGCAGTTTTCTTCGGCATCGCATCACCCTGAAATAAAACGTGCAAATCTGAGCTTTAAATGTTGTTGTAATAAAGTACAATGTCGATAGCAATGACACGAGTGTTCGTTGTTGAGTTGCCGTGAGCCTTGAACTGTTATCACTTTAAAATAAAATGTACTGAATAGAACACGATTTAAAGTTCACATTTGATTGTTTCCTTTCGAGGTGGAGCCATGCCGAGCTTACGCGTTAACCTGCGTAGTTATTCCGATCGCAGTAGTATAGCGAAGGTCGGTATCTCACCGGCGGAACCGTCGGCGCGACGGTTACGCTCGCGAGATTCCGCGTAATATTAAGTATTCATTACATTAGACACATAGGTATAACTGTTACAAGGTGCCGTCATATCTGAATTTGAGTTAGTTCAGGGGTTCAAGCGGCAGTCCTACCGTTTAAGATTACACTATTTGTTTTTATCCTAATGAATTCTTGATCTTTTAAAGTAATGAACTATCCAGTGACTTATTTTTATGTTGCATGATTGTTTTAGACTTAAATGGTGGACTGCCTATCTCGAATGGTCATACGAGCTTTACTATAAGTGCTGAGTCCGGTAGAGTAGACTACTGCCCCGGGCGTGTCACAGTGCAGCGAGTGCGAGAGAGAGCCCCGGTCAGCGTGACCTCTCGCTCACACTCGCTCACTGCAAATTCCGCGCTGCGCGGCGGGCGACCTATTTTAATTTTTTTTAAAACAAAACTTAGTTTTGATTAACGTTAAGTATCAGTGAACTGCCTCCTAGATAAATATATGTGACTAGCCCCAGCTCGTCGGCTCGCAGCGCGATTTGTGTTGTGTATCCAAGGGTGTAAAGTGGAAAAGAGCCATGTTGGCTTCACACCGACCCGCCCGGCCGCAGTAGTGCACTGTGCATTTACTGAACATTGTATACTTAGTTATTCCGCCGGTAGGTTTAATTAGGTGAATGCTAACCGTACATTATATGACATTAGAAACTAGAGTTTTAAACTATCTCGTAGCGGTTAGTGTGTACTTGTGATTATATATTTTTGATCTGTTTCGACCTGTTAAAAGTTTCTTATTAACTTCTGTGGATTATCGATTTGTCAGATTGTGGAATTTCGAACTAATATAATAAATCGTGTTCTCCCGGCACGCTAGCGGGATTATATTTATAGCTTTTATTTATTTTCATACACCTTTGTACCTTCGTGAACCTTACACACTCGCTGTTGTCGAAGTTTTTAAATGTTTATTGGTCACTTTTCAGAGGAATTAGCACTAGCTTTTCTGATGTGTTTGTTCGCTTTTTAATAAAACCAGTATTGATAAAACTTTAACATAAACTTATTTATTCAAAACACAACATCTAGAATAACATATTACAGACAAAGTTTACGCTTATGAAGTTTTTAGTGTCGCGAACGCAAATGTAAAAGTTATGTATATCGTTTCATAGTAGACATTTGCACACGTCACAACATCCAACTTTTTAAGGCCCGTATTTACTGAAATCGAGAACTGAAAGGATCTTGAGCTCATAGCAGAGCGCGCAATCACTTCAGTTTGGTTTATTAAAGGTGAACGCACACCTAGCCGCACCGCAGTCGCCGCACGCAGAAATTTTATGGAATGACAGATGCAGCCGCAGCGTCCGCATCTGTGGTGTGCGTTTACCTTTTAATACGGACATAAAACCAGCCTTAGTGTAGGGACACCAGCACGTCTAGTATGATTTATGTACACGCGCGCGATGCGCCTTCTCTGCATAGAAAATAACCTGTTCCCGCGCTTTTTGGAGAGCGAAAGCCGCGGTTGCCGCGACTTGTAGTATGGGGAAAAGCCGAGTCGCGCGCAAGTAGAGAAATCATGCTAGACGTACTTCTGAACGTTCGGCATCGAACGTTCTGTTGAATAGCCCCGACACTTACGGAGGAGCAAATTTCGAAGCGCAGCGCAGAACATTTTCCACTGCCAAACCAAAAACTTTGCTTACATTGCAATAAAAACGAAAATCAATTCACACAAGTTTAGCCTCAGGTCGCTTCGATGCTCTTGGATACTAACTAGTAGTTGTGTTAATTGATTTACGATGTTATTTCAACGCATACAAAGTCGATAATGATTTGGCAGTAAAAAATGCTCTGCGCTTCGCCAGGTGTGCAGGCAGCTACACAACAGACAGGCTACATCGTCGGCTGGTGTTGGTCTAGGCGAGCCACTGGGCGACGAGCCGCCTCGCGTCCTGCTGGGCGCGCGTCATACGGATCGTGTCTGTGATTAGCCAGGGCTGCATGTCGAAGCAGTGCGACGCTCTGCGAACAATTGTATCATCGTCAGCCTGCACCGTCAGTACTGGGGCGAAGGTTTACCCTCGGTGAGGGTGTACGGTGACGGTCAGCGCACATTTAGCGGAGTACTGTTCGAGAATTATCCAGTGCCCAATGAAATTTCGTCTTTATCCAATTGAAATAGTTGTAATTAAGTTGATAATTTTACCTATACTCCATTTCAAATAGCAACGAAATTTTAGGGCTATTTTGAATTACAGAAACAGATTTGAAACGCTTATTCTCATTTATTCTTAGAAAAGCTTTAGTAACGTCCATGATATGTCGGATAGTATATCTTTCTGATAATATTTGCTAATCAGAATTGGCCAGAAAGCTAAATAGGAATCGAAATATCTCTTCGTCATAATATGGAATTAAGTATAGCGGACGGCGGCGTTTGCTGGCGCATGCTATTTGAATTGGATAAGGACGACATTTCATTGAGCACTGGGGAACTGACCCTTAGACCACAATGCGTGCCCAATGCAGATTGGTTGGTGGACTTGACAAACGCCTCACATGTTATGATGATGTTCATGGGTATTAAACCTATGGATGCCATTCCTCCTTACATGCATCGAAACACGAAAATTTACCATGGCGGTCGGTTATGTTCGTCCTTCTATTCGTATACGTTTCCGTCGATGTTTTCCGACGGTCTATTGTAACACTTTCGCTGCTGACGAGCTACGTCGTAGGTCGACTACAAATGGGCCGCAATGCTGAAGAACCCACGTAACGAGTCGGTTCAATTGAATTTCGACTGTGCTCATGACATACCGCGCGAATCACCGAAAATGACCCACGACGCGAGCCACATTTATCGTTTCAACGTTACGGCTGTGCGCACGACCTTAAAGCATGCGAGTGACCCTCAAGGTGAGCCATTTTGATCATTTCGACGTTACGACTCAACTAGCAGCGAAAGTGTCTCCGTCTGTTAGCTAGCTACCTTGGCACTGTATAAGTGGGTGAGGTCTCAGAAATGTCGTTTTCGTGGACGCCGAGCGCGTGCCAGGGGTCGACCGTGCCGTGGATGTTGATCGTGTTGTTCACGCGCGGCTCCAGCCCGCCGAAGATCAGGTTCACGCGGTCTACTGCCTCCAGTACGAACGCCTCGTCGAACCTGCAACGAGTGGTTAAATTATAATATCTAACAGGGCTACTGGAACTGAATTTATGATAGGTATGGATGGAACCGTTGGCAAGATCTGGATATGATTGGCGCAAGACCGAAATAGTTGGCTAAATGGGGAAGAGGCTTATGGCCTACAGTGACAGTGGGTGGATACGGGCTGATGGTGACGATGATGATAGGAAGATTGATATGTAGGATGGAACAGGTCATACCTTATTGGATTGCCAAGTTTATTTGGTCAAAAGCTTCCACTCAACATTTCGTGAGTGTCGGGATGGCGGGCTGAGGTCTAAATTAGTACCTAATAATATACAGGGTCCTTCTTAAAATGCTGACACTTTGTTAAGGGGATGTCCAGACCATCATACTCAACAACTTACATATTACATTTGGCTCGAGTAGGTTTGCAGTTTTGTACAGATCGGCAGAATTTTTTTTTCGTGTTTTCGATGTTGTTGCCATAGAGAAAGTTGTTCAGTTGGATTTTAAGTCAGGTCATAAGCTATCAAACAAAAGAAGTTTCATCAAAATCGGATCAGTAAACGATTCAAACAAACAGACAGACAAAAAATAAAAAAATTGTGATTTGTAATCAGGGACAACTAAAAACCATATCGTACTCATAAAATTGTGTTGTTAAAATCTTCAATGTACAGACACTTCTATTGTACTATCTGCTCTAGGTTGGTCAGAATTTTTGCTACAACTATCTTCTTCAGTCAGGTCCATTTAGCATAGTCCAAGGTTTCGGTATGGAAACGTGTCATAGTCATTATATATAAACAAGTAATTAATTACCTCTCATCAAATATCCTCTTGCACAAGTCTACGTAGAAATCAACGCTGAGCCACTTGAGCTGGTCGAACACGGTGCCGGAGCGCGGCGCCGTCTGATAGTATCCGTACTCCGTGCATGTCTGGTAGTACCACGCGCGAGCTGCAATCATTGCAACATTTTACCTATGGGATTATCACAAGTCTATCAGGACTGAAGAGTTTATGAAGGACGCGGTAAGCTGTTGGATGTAGGGTTGTACAAAATTCATAATCAGGATGCTGGTATACTGCATTTGTCTAACAGGACTATTATGCCAACTTCGTGTTTCACGCACCATCCTATGTGACATAACATAATTCATTAGTCATAATCATAACTAAAAACAGACCTATACAAGACCAGAGGCTGCCGATTGCCGAATAAAAAACAATTGTCATTTTATAGCGGTCCTCGATGCATTGACTTGACCTAAGGCGTATTATAGTACACATGAAGAGTAAAGGGGCGGGCGCACCTTAACGACCTTGACATACGGTCAGTAATTGTATATGAGAGGCTTAAAGCAACACGGCTCTCGGGTCGCTGACCGGAGCTGTGTTGCTTTAAGATGAGAGGTAAGAATAAATCCGTGCCCTCGGATTCAGTTCTTGGCATACAATTACCGATCGTATGTCAAGGTCGTTAAGGCGCGCCCGCGCCTCGACGCCGCCTCGACTTTTCCTCTGTGTGCTATAAGTCTAAGGGTTAACAAGTAGAAGTAAAACACACATCTCTATTAATAATAGGTGAACTATTTACCCGACTGCGCTGCGCCAGAAGGAGGGTTATGTTTTTTTAGGTTTGTTTTTTAGCGTTGGGGGATTTTATTTTTTCAGTAAATAGATATATTTCTAAGAATAAATACACGACGACTTACATTCGGAGCGCTGCATGTAACTGGCGACGTAGTTCTCATAATCCAACGACCAGCAGCTACTGCCTAGGTTTCTGAGCGCCGCGATGTACCCGCCTACCTTCTGCATTGGTGTTGTACCTGTCAAATAGATGGACCAAATTTTTTTTCAGTTTCCGATTCATTAATACCAAAGCATCTTAAAGTACAGAAGACCTTAATGTTAGGTGGCCCTCCAGGTTGGGCCTCAAGCCTGAACCACATTATAAAGGGTATAGATCTAAACACCGAACGGCCACTCCCTGCCTCTCTCTGATTTCAGAGTTTTTTTTAACTTTAAACACAGATTAGTCAATAGCTACTACTATAACAGATCGCTTGAGGAACGGCGAACTAAAATGCGCCTCATATCAAAGCGCGACAGTTTTGTATCGCGTGCGATACGCGGCGCCGTTGGAACTTATCGCAGCTGTTTAACGTGGGTGACGATACACTGCTTTAGGGGGGCCGGGCCAAGCAAAAAGCACATACATCAGGCGCGGGACGGCGCATGTGCCGACACCATCTTGATTTTCAATAACTAAGGCTTACTTGACATTCGTATCGGAATTTTTTCTTCAGCATGATGCAAGGTTCCTTACGATGTTTTCCTATACCGTTTGAGTGCAGTCTGTATTACGTACATAATTATGTACATGACACGTCGACCATGCGGATTAATTAGAACCCGGACCTCAGGATTAAGTTTCACCTACGTGCCACCGACGTTCTTACTAACGCCCATAAACACCCTAAAAGGGTAGTCCTGTGCCCTGTATTGGGACGTATATAGGCTGATGATGATAGCTTACCGTAAGTGTTACCAGCGAAGTTGTTGCAGACGGCGAGGAGAGAGCCGGGCCGCGCCTGTTGCACCGACGTCGAGAATGACCAGCTGATGAGGCCCGAGAAGAAGCCCAGCTCGTACGGGTTCTCGTAGTCCAGCCGGCCACATACTCTGACCACACATTGAAATATTGGTATTGGTTGGAATTTAATACATGGACCATGACAGCGAAAATAGTTAAATATTAAAGGTAAGCACATTCGCATCGGAACAGAGCGGGCCGCATCGAAGCGGAAAATACGTACTTCGCACACTAGAGCGGGCCGGGTCGCAACGCATTGACGGATTTTTAGTTTGACGTACTTACTATTTTTTTAAATTCCGCTAGGTATGGCACACTCTAACGGGCCACATCGGGGCGGAGCAGGTCGAATCGTACGGAAGGAAATCTACCGCGCAAAAATGCGATCCGCTCCGCTCCGCCGTAGTATGCGATTCCATGATAATTCACATAAATTGTGTTGGATTGGAAATGGGCGGATTTTTGCGCTGCTTTCTAACCCGATGCGGTCCGTCGTAATATGCGCGTACCTTTAACAATGGCTACAGAACCTTATCTGGCATTTCTTGGCCGCTTTTAGTTTGAATTTATTTAACTCTTGTAGGCTAGCAAAATCATCGATTCGGCCTCGTACCTCGGGGCACGTTATCAAATGATCTCATGGTAATTGACTATCAAACTTTCCACACATTGTCGCGCACTTGCATGGACGGGCCTATGCTTTGGAAGTCCATTGGTTTCTGCAATGTCTCGCTTCCGTTGCAACTTTAGAAACAGTAAACAAAAGATAGCATAGGACATGCACGTGCGCGACCATTTGTGAACAGATTTAGGTACTAGTTTGTATTAACCTGTAAGCTGCCTCCATGTTACGCCTTCCCGCTTCGGTCTCCATGGCCGCGACAGTTTCTTCCAGTCCCTGCCTGATCGTCGCGATACATTGTTCACCGCCTTCAGCCAAGAATGCGTCGTGAACGACTTCCAAGTACCCTGTAAGTGTTTGAATATAGACTTAATTACCGTCAAGTAAGGTGCTCACGATGGAACAACAGGAGTGGTTTACCTGCAGTTCCATTGTCCAAGTGGTATGGTGATGCATGCATGCATGCTAAGTAATTTTTCCTATCGTGAAAATTACAGCCTGCATCAAATTTTTAGACCATGTCACTACAAATTTTCATGTTTCGTAGCGTAATGCCGAATAACCCTGCTATTGATCATAGTCGAAATTAAAACTGACAACTCCTACGGATAAAAAAGTGGTGGTTTTAACAGGAACGCACCGCAACGAAAATAACTCACCAGTAAAATCAACCTGTCCTTTAATAGGTCCGCTAGATGCAATAGAGCCAACAGCCAGATGTGGGTATCTCTGTTTAAACCAAAGGGCCATGTTGCCCGCGTACGAGCCCCCGTACAGCACCACCTTGCTCCGAGCGAAGCGCGGCTGTTTCTTCATCTCCACTATGAAGAGCGCGAGGTCGGCCAGCGCTTGGTCCGCGTTCAGGAACCGAAGGTTCGCTGCTGAGAAGTCTCTGCAAAAGTTTGTACAGGTTTTGTTTGGGTTATTTTATGGCTTGACGACATTTTATGGTCGGTTTTGACTACAGCCTCTGCTTAGTTACAATCGTATTTTCTGGGAAACAATACAACGTGTTAATGAATTAACGCAAAACTAGAAAGTAGTTTGTTTAGAATCGAGAGCAGAATCGAATTTTCAAGGTTTCAACAAAGGTTACATTTTTCAAAATATTAAATAATTAGTTCGTATAATTTAAAATTTTCTGAACTCGATGCCAACCCAGCACACAGGCACACTCACCCTACTTACTACCAAAACCAGATTCTTAAAATGTATTCATGAGCACGTTAGCGCTTTCATTCATTGCTGAAATGATCACAAAATAATTTTTGCCGCAAAACTTTAAATTTAAAATTTAAAGTTATTCGCATTTTAAGTTAACCATCATAATTATGAAATTATTGTTTGGATCTAATTATTTTGTTATAAATCAGTTGGGGTGTATGAGGTTTTGCGCTTATTCACTAACACGTTGTATATTCTGATATGGTGGCATACTTTGTACAATGTGTTCTTATGAAAATGGAGAACGTAAAAATTTCAGGTTCAAGTGGTGCATGTATGTCACAAACTATTGAAAAATGAAAAAGAAAAATTAATTGTTATCTGACTACGGCGAAGCGAAAAGGAGGGGTATGATTTTTACGCAAAATTAATTTCAGTAGATTTACATACAAGTAACATATGCTCACGACTTTATGCCCCGAGGGGGTGTAGTCAGAGACATTCTGAAACCTCAGAACATCCACATTTCACTAGTACCGAAACTCTGTCCAGTGTGACGGGGAGTGAGCCCGTCGGCACTTGTAATGGACAGTGGGTACAATACATGCCTTGAAATTGCAGCATGCACGTTTCCTCACGATGTTTTCCTTCACCGAAAAGCCAGTGGTGTTACAAATCGTACATAAATTCCGAAAAACTCATTAGTACGAGTCGGCTTGGACGGGGATCGAACCATCGCCTCCTGCACAGCAGGCAAGGTTACTCGCCACTGGACCACCACGACTTTACATACAAGTACAAATATCATATTATTAGGTACTTATGTATAATTAATGCACGTTAATATCCCGAAATTAATGGATGTTAATATAAGTTACTATGGTTATCCATACGTCCCTACCAACCTGCCTGTCTGTACCTACATTTTGAGGAAGTACAACCAGATGCTGGTCTTTCTCAAAATGTAGGTACAGACTGCAAAATTTACAGTTTTATCTAGTAGTTTTAATAGTCTAGCTGTTACCAGCGACATAGTCTGCGTGATGTCCTTCCTGAGGCTTCAGAATGTAAAAAAATGTCATGAAAATATATTTAGCCGTGAAAATGTACTAGACACAAGACAAACAGATACACTTTCACCTTTAAAATATACGGTACTATAGATATTAGGTATATAGCAGCTAAACGAAAGGAACTCACAAGAAAGGCAGTGTCTGCCCGTAGTATCGGTGTTCAGTGTACACCAGATAGCCGTTGTTTTCGCGCGCCATCTCGTACATATTGCCGGTTAGGAGCCAGCCCGCTACGATGGTCCACTCCCCGCCCACCATTATGAAGATAGGCGAACCGTCGCCGCCGAAGAATTCCTCGTTGAACATGTAGCGCTGTGATAAAAGACAGGGCTTACCAAAATTGGCGAAACGGAACCCTTATAAATCACATCGGTGTCTGTCTGTTAGTCCGTCACACGCATTTATCTTAAAAACCGTTTTAGACATAAAAAGCTGGGACTTGTTATTCAGTCTGTTCTATGTCTGAATTCCGATGTAAGCAATATAGTATCAAAAGTAAATTTTGAAAATACATAATATGAAGTGTACCATGATATTACTTAAAGTAAAGGGCAATTTGTAAAAGATTTTTTTCGAATTCCCCTTTTGGTTCCTTTGGGAAAGTTGTTCAGTATCAAGAGTACAATCACCCTTTAAAGTACCTAATGCAACTGGCGACATTAAACCCTGGTTAACTGGCGCTCCTTGTCGTGGTGGAGCATAGTATTAATTCGAAACGATCATTGAAGTAAGCAACATCAAGACCGGCCAGTATTAAGAGAAGTTTATTCCTAATGTGTAAATGCGCGCTGCATACAAACGAAGTCTGGTGATATTTTCAATACTAACCAATTAAACTCAATGAAATTTTGCAGAAACAGTCTAGAAACAAATCTCTATGCTTGTATCGTGTCAGATTTTCGTTAAAATATACAGTTTCAATGCTAGGATTAATTTAAGATTTGTATGGAAATCTTTGAGGCACTATAACTTTAAAACTGTATATTTTAAGGAAAATGTGACACGATACAAGCATAGAGATTTGTTTCTAGATTGTTTCTGCAAAATGTCATTGAGTTTAATTGGATAGTATTAAAAATATCGCCAGACTTCGTTTGTATGGAGCGCGCCAACAGTAATATACCCTTAAGCGTCACCGTGCTTTACGCAGTCCCGAATAGCTCTGTCAGACGGCGGTGTAACTCGAAGTAGGTTGCATAGTGAATTAAGTTCAATTTTACGGTCTAAACCACCCCTTTAAATATTACTACCCATTTCTGTTACACCTATTCTCATCCATTAGGCTCAGCGCACATCTAGCGGAAAATTGATAATGAACTCAATTCCAAATCGCGATCAAGAGATGACTCAAACACACGCCACAGAGATATATTTCTTGCACGCAATTTTCAACCCTATTTCTATTGTAATTGAGTTCATTATCAATTTATCAATCAACACAGCTAAAACAATTTTCCACTAGATCTGCGCTGACCCTTACTCGGCTTCTTGTCTGACCATCTGACTAATGAAAACACAAACCATTTGAAAAGTAGCCGGGTTCTGTGGGTCGAAGTGGTCGACAGGCATGGTGATCCAGGACTGGACAACGTTGCGCTCCTTCGACCTGCTCCAGGAGCCCTCCGGCGGCTGGAGGTCCACTCGCAGCGGAGGTTCCACCACACGCACTTGACCCCACGCCAGCGCCAGCACGCTCGCTAGTATTATAAATTGCTGAAATGTTAGGTGCTATTAACACAAGACATGAAAACCGTTTCTTCAGAATGTTTACTGAACTTCAGCGGGTTTCTGGCCGCATCTTCTCTACAGCGACAACACGTTCCGACGTGGTGGTAGCTTTAAAAAAGATTTGACGTTTGATAAGTGTGCTGCAAGCTCCTATATTGAATAAATTATATTGACTTTGACTCAGCTTGATAAAAAAGAGTAGAAAGCGGAAAGCAGGAACTAAATATTTTAGTACAAAATCTGGGACGGTCTTGTCAAGTTATGCGCGAATAAGAAATGTTCTTACAATTTATTTCGCCTTCTCATACAAACTTGGAAAACGACACGACCTAATGGTAAAAGTTCAAGGGTGCACCAGACAGTATTTAGGCTTAAAATGTTTGATATTTAAAAAAAAACATACCATTCAGACCATTGATCCATAATAGCGTTAGTAAGGACTTAAAACTTAGACAATATAACTAGGGACCAGCCTTGCTGTAGCATTTCCCCTCTTGCAAGTTACAAGCCACGTTACAAGATCAATTAATCATGTGCATATAATATGCATACAATTTAATACCTTATATCTAAACGAGACAGCATATAATTGCGGAACAATAAATTCAAAGTAGTCGTGTTCGGGGTTCACACGAGACTATTTTAAACAATCAAATTTCGAATCTAAAGTAATGGAATAAAATCCAAAGTTGCAGATTCTATGCTACTTCGTCCCCCGCAAAAAGTTTCAGAAAAGTTTGTTAGAAGAATTATACGCGTAACTCGTCCACAGTTTTTATACCCCAACTACCCGATATTTTGTAGACATTAGCACTAATGTCTACAAAATATCTAATAGATAACTACAAAATATTAAAGTGTCCAGAAAATATCTAAGTGTCTACAAAATATCTAATAGATATCTAGTAGATATTCTGTGCTGTGTGGGTATTGTCTAAGGCTAAGGCTTAAAACTATAAAATCTTGATCTCTTATACAGGGTGAAATTGATATCATTAGCATCATTTTCCCATCAAACTGAACAACTTTTAGTTTAGGAGCAAACCGATTGGAGCGGCATCGGCAGCGGTTGAATACATTCGAGTCTGTCTTCTGCCTTGCAGTTTAGTATGGAACAGCAGATTTTTTTTGCTCTGATCGGTTTGCTCCAATAGTAAACAAAATTTAGTTGGATGGGTAGACTCTTAGCTTAAAAGGATGCAATTTTACCCTGTAGATTTGAAAATAAAGAAAAATATTTAAAGACTTACCATTTTGATTATGCTATAAAAATCACCACTAACGAAGTACTCAATTCACTAAATTGATAATTGGTTTATAATAATGAGAGATAATGTACGAATTTTTAAGATAACGTAATAAGGGCATTATCGCTATCATTGTACGAAAATGTTGATTAAGATTAGAATGTTACTAAACAAATTGATACGGCGACCTACTCTAATAATGTCTCCGATAGAAACCCACACTTCTATCATCATCATCATCCACCCGTATCCTCCTTTCTCTTCTGAAATGACGGCTAAAATATGAATGGATGAATACGACTTATTGCGCCGACCCCAAGTAATGGAATAAACAATCTTGGATATTGTCACACAAATTATCAAGTCACATTTAAAGTACCAGAATCTAGCCTGGACTTGTATTATGATGACTAGACAAAGATGAACGAACGAAGAGAACATTTACAGGGTGTAAGTGACAGCCTAGTGAATACTGAAATGGTGAACTCAGGCCATCAAACTGAACAACTTTCACTATGGAGCCTACCTCAGGAAACGCGAAACCGCGGGTAGGTACAGCAGTTTTGTATGAGACAGCTGATTTTTTTTTCGCATTTCCTGAGGTAGGCTCCATAGTGAAAGTTGTTCAGTTTTATTGTCTGAGTTCACCGTTTCAGTATTTGCTAGGCTGTCACTTACACCTTTTATAGAATAAGGGCAGGCAGATGATGAAAATAATGTAATCCATTGCTTAATTGAATATTAGAATAAGGAACGAGGAATTAAAAAAAATACAATCGTTTTATTTAAATAATTTATTATTACAAATTTTGTTTGCTACTTACTAACCTAATTCAATTAATTAAAATTGGCGAACTGACACAGTTTTAAAGATCTAAGTACCTACTATATCTAGTCTCCATTTTTAATTTTTTGAAATTTCTGTACAGTGAAGCTCAGAGATAGTTCCATGTCGTAGTATCAAATAGTACCATCTATGTAAGGTTACGCCTATAATGGACCTGCAATGTCTAATGAACTACACTCCATTTCAAATAGCAACGAATTACAGAAACAGAGATTTGTAACAGCTTTAGTAACGTCCAAGATATGTCGGTTACTACATCTTTCTGATAAATAAATTATATTAGCAAATCAGAATTAGCCAGAAAGCTATACAAGAATAGGAAAATCTTTACGTCCTTATTTGAAATGAACTATAGGATGTTGTAAAATTATAACATAAAATCTTTCAAAGTTCTGTGTTATCATGTCAATCATCATCAGCATTTGTCTCCATATTTCTTGCTGCAGTTGCCAGCCCCACACGTCAATTTGTTGCTTGCACTGCCATTTTTATACGGTGTCTGGCCCATGTAGTTACCTCTGTAAACAAGGATTTATATTTGTTGTTATCATCATAATCGTAATCAGTTTAGACAATTTTAACTATTATCACAGGTCCGGCACTGCAAACAGCGTTTTGGATTTGACATGATGGCGTTCGCACATGCGCACTTGGTGAAAATTGTCTTTGACATAAGTGTAGGGTTGACTTAGAGTCAGTTCACACCGAGACGCGACGCGGCGCGACGCTGCGCGCACATTTTTCATAGAATATACTTTATTCACTACACGAAAAGATACACATTACATTGTGAGAATTCAGATTACATTGCACCACGCAGCACTGCGCCTCGAGGTATTTGAGTATCGTCGCGTCGCGTCGCGTCTCGGTGTGAATTGACCCTTACCACGCATCGTGTGAACATCATCTACATTTCGTTACTTTTTATTATTCGTTCTGTTATTAAAAATAGTATTAGAGCTAAATAATTACTGAAAATGTGAATTCAGCGTTATTTTTCAACGTTTTTTATGCACTGAAAAGACTCAATTTTATGTAGTAAAATACTACGGGTGCGCGCGCCTGACTGCATTCCCTTGCTCGGCTTTCCTCAAGTTTTCCAGAAAGTGTGAGGTGAGGTCGGGGATCTAAAGTCAGAGGGGGCGGGGAGTGGCCGTTCTGTATATAGAATTATATGATATTACTTATTCTGTTCTATTATACAGGTCTGTCCCATACATTTTAGCCGGGTAGGTAGAGCAGTTTTGTATGGGACAGCTGATTTTTTTTCGCGTTTCCTTAGGTAGGTGAAAGTTGTTCAGTTTGATGGTCTGAGTTCACCGTTTCAGTATATGCTAGGCTGTCACTTACACCCTGTATAATCTGTGTTGCACCGTTACCGATCATGTAAACATTAGTATGGGGTTGTGATCGCATTTTTTCACGGTCTATCCTTTTCGATCAGGAACGTCATTTGCTAGAGCGAAAAAGGTCTCAGCACTGCCGCAGCAGTACGTGAAAAAATGCGATTCCGTGCTACCAGATGAGGTTTCACCCTTAAGAGGATAGGCAGGCGAAAATGCTAATTTGGAAAATAGGTCACTTTTCCGACTGTATACATATTTGTCCGATTCGCCCCACCCATAACCCCACCGACGAGCTCGAAAAGCACAGCAAAAATCGACGAAAACAGCATTTCGTATTCCCCTGTTTCCTCCTCCAAAACTTAACCGATTTTAATGATTCTTTCAAGAATAATATGAAAAGGACTTTGCCTATGTCTGTATGTGTTGCTTTTTATTCGTCAAATTTGTTTGCTGGATGTCTGAAAACGGGCGGTAAAATTGGTCATTTTCGAAAGTCCCTAGTTCTAACAGTAATTAATTAATGCAAAAAAGCAAAACATAGGGACATAGCAGAGGTAACATAGATTGTATGGTAAAAAATGTTTTGCTCTAGTGTCATTATCCAGGGAGGAAACAGGGGAATACGTTTGTATGGAAAAAACGGTACTCGCCTATCCTCTTAATCTGAAACTTACACAATAACGCTACTTATTCCATTAGTTGGGGCTTTGACTATTTATATTACTCAAAGAGTTAGGGTCAGCGCAATAGTGTGCTCCATTCATCTCTCATGAGTATTGATTGGTAACATAAAAAAAAATCAAAAATATATTTTGTAATTTTTGTAATAATTCACAATTCAAATAAAGGTACAATGTATGTTTAATAATGCTTAATTAGATAGTGCATTAGTAATCATTATCCAATTAAGATTTATTGTCTTTTTTTTCTCACAACAAATAAAAAAATATTTGTTAAGCCTCATGCGGAAACATTATAATAGTTTTGTAGCTAACATTTTTTAGACGGTTAGATAACAATCAAAATAGTCATAAAATTGTGGGTTTCCTCAATGTAATGAATATTAAGTATTCTAATTGAGTTATTAATTATAGCTGTAGCGCGTAAACTTTTTTAATTTGCTTTGCCTTCGCATATAGCCAGATCATCTTTTGCTAATAAGTACGTTATTTTTTCCATTTGACGAGTCAGACCACATCCATAGGAGTCATAGGCCCCCGTTTTTATATTGCTGTATTTGTCACGGTCCTGTTTTTTTATTTCTATGAATTTGGAATTCGTAAACAAAAATCAAAAGTCATTCGAAATGAAAAATGAAAAGAGTACCCCACTCAACATAGTTCGTCAACTTTAATTATTTTCTCTTTCACAAAATGGCGTCTGGTTGTCGCCATATTGAATTAAGTGTACTGTCATGTCTTTAGTGACACTCGCATGATTAAGACAAAGCGATTGACGTAACCTTCCTTTGCGTCGCGCAGTCGGGTAAAAATGAGACCTGCGTCATTTACGTATTTAAATTCGTGAAATAATATAGGATTGCGCCAATTCCAATGCAAACGCATTACCCTCACAATTTCGACGGACTAGCATGCTAGGTGGACTCCCATCACCGTCTTAAAATGAGGACTTCGTACAATTCGGACCTTCCCTGCCCCTTTCGGCCGCGTACGAAACTTTTCTGTACTGCATCTAATCATTAATTAAATTTTGCTTCATTTCCATCATATTCTGGTCGACCTACAGATAGGTTTTGAGGCACACAAACAATTGACGTCAATTTTTAGTAGCTGATATCAATCTCTAAATAGATTTTGATAGTATTTCGAAATGTTCATTTTAAAGTTACGTATGAAGAATATAAAGTACCTTCTCGTAATTCATTATTAGTTTCCTATGTTGAAACCAGTATCGTGCAAAGAAAAAAACGCATTCCTTCGTAACTAGTATCGTATAAAGATGAATTTGTCATCTATCGTAACTGGTTACGGGTCCCTGCCCTTGCCTAATCTTAGCCCCTCTCTATTACCAAAAGTAAGCAGTGCTAACCCTCTCTCACTCTCACTCACTCAGTATCGCATGTGCTTACAGAGGTAAGCACGAAGAGACGAGACGAGAAGACAAGAGTCTTGTCAGTGCGTCTAGGATGTGTCACTATACTGACTTATAATACCTATGCTCAAGTATATAACAGATTGACTCACGTAGGACCATAGTTGCAGACCACCATGAAGTTGTTCCACTCTTTGTCCTGTGTCTGCGCAACGCCGCACCCCACGTGCGTCGAATCTGACCATACCAGCTGTAACAATACAAATTCATAAAATAAGATAGACTTTTTGGAACATGGGTCGCTATCACTCTGAAGGTGGTGGATATACACACGGCGACACATCAAGCTATATAATACCAACATAAGCCGGCCCGCGCGACATAATACGTTACACGATCTACACGCGGCCATCTTATTTTGGTTCTGTATAGCTTGATGTGTCGCCGTGTTTACAGTGCCCGGCAAACAACTAGATAAATGCTGGGGGACCTGCGCAGTAGCACTTTCTCCTATAAATTTTGTTTGCATCACGTTTCATCCAAATCGGTCCAGTAGATTTTGCGTTATACTCGAGCACACAAAGACAAATAAAAAATCTAAAAAACCTGTGATTTAGGAGTCAGGGACATCTAAAAACTATATCGTATTATTTTTTGTGAATATCTTCAATGTACAGACACACTTCTGTTACAGTTTTATAATAGTGTAGATTAGTAGGTAAAGATTGCATTTGGCTCTTGAAACGGAGGTCGTGGGTTCGATTCCCACGGGAGGAATGTTCCTTTGTGCTTCCCCTGTTGGTTGGGACATTGCAGGCTGAATCACCTGATTGTCTGAAAAGAAAGATGATTCCGTGCTTCGAATGGCACGTTTGTAATCGTTACATTAAAAACCTCGTCAGATACCGTAACGCGGTTTGAAAGTCTGACACCAGGGCTTGCCGCCCACACGATAAGAAGAAGGTAAAGATGATTCGTGGAATGCCATGTATAACAAATGAACTAACCTGGGTGTAGTGGCCGACCTGTGGGCGGGAACCATCGAAGTCGCTCGACGTCAGAGGTCCGTAGGTCCAGTCCTTGTGCTCGGAGTACCAGCCCTCCACCGCCGCGTCGGGGTTCACTTTCTGAGCCTTGTTGGTCGTCGACATCCAGTAAATATTCTCACCCGTTCCAAATCTGCCGGAGGCTGAAAAATCATTTCATAATCAGAACCTCACCATGTTCCCAAGTATCGTGAACGATAGAGCCTGATGATGATCAGAAATAAACAATAATTAAGGGACAATTGGTTTCTTTTGCAATGTAAGCGAAAGGATAGTCTATCACCACATGACTGTCTCCATCCTGAAGACTATTGAACGTTGCTACATCTATAGGGTTTTATGGTAGACAGTTGCATTACTTTAACGGGTGATAAGTACTCATGATACTGAACAACTTCCTCAATGAAACATAAGAGAAATTCGTAAAAAAATTACTCCCTACTTCCTTTTTTACTCCATACAAACGTTTGATCATCTGATTGCATTTATCATGGAAAGTCAAAAAAAAAAATTCTAATTTCGTATAAGGTTTCTTAGGGAAAGTTGTTCAGTATCAGCGGTACAATAATCCATGACAGTTACCGGGGGTCTAGCCCCCGTGATTGTCATCACGCTGACAAGAAGCTGTTTACCCTCGCTCCCTGTACAAGCACGTATCCAGACTTTTGGTTCGGAGAGGGACATTTATTTAGGGGAGGGGGGATACACCTGGATACACCCTGTATACGTTTCAGAAGGTACCTTACCTATTTGGTAGGAAGGTAGTTGGAGCAAAGTTTCTAACCTGAATTACAGTCGTTGTTATGTACTGTAATAAAATATAAACTTACGAACTGTTCGGTCGGGATTATGATACTTTGCGCCAGTGGCTGCCCATTTTGCTGCTTTTGTCGCCAACTCATCGTCCCAAATCTACGAGAAAAACAAACAACCGTGGTGAATGACGTGACCGTGGTACTGCATAAAATCATAGTAACTAAAGTCCGGCCGCTGAAAGATTGCGTTTGACAGTTACCATAAAATTGTAAAAAATAATAAAAAATAAATGCTGATCATTATTTAGTAGCTTTTTGAACTTAAAAGGGCAGCTAGTGCCCTGTGTACTAGAGTGAGCACAGGTAAACAATATTTTCATTCAGTTTTTTTACAATTTTATGGTAACTGTCAAACGCCGCAAAAAATACTGAAAGAAAAGAAGATTGCTTTTAAGGAATGGCAGAACGAAGATAGTGATGCGAGTGTCAAAGAGGCAAAGAAGATTGTTTATAAAGAATGTAAGACGAAAGCGAAAAAATGTGTAGCCATTGCCAGAGCTAAAGCCCAGGACCAATTATACCAGTCACTCGACAGTTCCAAAGGGCAGAAAGACCTGTACAGGCTGGCAAAGGCTAGAGATAAGAGTTCGAAAGATATTTGCCATATAAGGTGTATAAAAGATGATGCAGGAAAAGTTATGTCGAAAGATGAGGATATTAAAGAACGTTGGAAGGTATATTTTGAAAGGTTGATGAATGAAGAGAATGTTTGGAGTGGGGTATTAGAAAATGTACCCACAAACCTTGGTTTGGTAAGGGAAGTGAGTGAGGAAGAGGTAAAAAAGGCTGTACGAGGTATGAAGAATGGGAAAGCCGTAGGACCAGACGAAATACCAGTTGAAGTATGGAAATTGTTGAGTGTGGATGGATTTAAGTGGCTGGCCTTATTCTTTAATAGGTTATTGCAAGAAGAAGTGATCCCTGATGAATGGTGCAATAGTTTACTGGTACCCATCTATAAAAATAAGGGTGACATACAGGATTGCAATAACTATCGAGGAATAAAGCTTATGTCACACAGTATGAAAGTATGGGAAAGGGTAATAGAGAGACGAATGCGAGAAGAAACTGAAATTACGCAAAACCAGTTCGGTTTTATGCCTGGTCGGGGTACAACGGATGCCGTTTTTGCGCTACGCCAACTGTGCGAGAAGTATAAACGTGCACAAAAGAACTTGCACATGGTATTCGTTGACCTCGAGAAGGCATACGATCGAGTACCTCGTGAGGTTTTGTGGTGGGCCCTAAGAGAGAAAGGTATGCCTGGTAAGTATATAGAGTTGGTTAGGGCAATGTACAGCAAATCCAGTACATGCGTACGATCGGCCGCTGGTACCACCGACAAATTTAGTGTGGCTGTTGGTTTGCACCAAGGGTCGGCTTTAAGTCCTTACCTCTTCCTGGTGATAATGGATGCTTTGACATCGGACATTCAGGAAGAGGCACCCTGGTGCATGCTATTTGCCGACGACATTGTGCTTGTCGGTGAAGATGGACTCGAGGTCCAGAACAGACTGGCAAAATGGCAGCAAAGGCTGGAGAATGTTGGCTTGAAAATCAGCAGAACGAAAACCGAATGCATGTTCTGCGATTTCGGCGGTACCTCCAGTTTTGTGCCTATTACGCTTGATGGCGTACCTTTGCCAGTCTGCTCCGATTTTCGGTACCTCGGTTCACTTCTACAAAGCGATGGCGATATAGATCGAGACGTGAAACGCCGAATAAACTCAGGGTGGATGAAATGGCGACAGGTTACGGGAATGACCTGTGACTCCCGAATCCCCCTTAAGTTGAAGGGGAAAATATATAAAACCATCATAAGACCTGTCGTCATGTATGGCTCGGAGTGTTGGGCCGTTAAAGTGACGGATGAAAAACGACTGCATGCAGCAGAGATGCGAATGTTGAGATGGATGTGTGGGGTTACTAGAATGGACAAGATTAGGAATGAGTATATTAGAGGAAGTTTGAAAGTGGCTCCTGTGAATGAAAAGCTGCGCGGTAATCGGTTATCGTGGTATGGACATGTGATGAGAAGAGATGAGTGGCATATTACAAGACGAATGTTAAATCTGAATGTGGATGGCTGCATGAAGAGAGGACGACCAAAGAAAAGATGGATGGATTGTGTGAAAGATGACATGTGTAAAAAAGGTGTGTGCGCTGAAATGACGGCTAAAAGAGATGAATGGAGGAAGACGACATATTGCGCCGACCCCAAATAATGGGATAAGGGCAGGAAGAAGAAGAGGTAACTGTCAAACGCAATCTTTCAGCGGCCGGACTTTAAGTAATTAATTCAATAAAATGTTGACATCCACAATCCACATTTGTAATGAAGACTGTTAAAAGTTTACAGCCTTAGCATATGCTCACGACTATATTCCCCGAGGGGGTAGTCAGAGATATTCTGAAACCTCAGAACACGTTTCACCAGTAGTACCGAAACTTCTCCTGTGTGACGGGGGGTTTACAGCCTTATAGCGATTTAAATCGCCGATTAGATATAATGCTACCTCAACACGCTCTCGAACGAACGCGAAAAACTGTGCATCGACTCTTGTATAAAGTAAACTAAATAGCTACTTTATAGACCAGTCGATGTATAGCGGGCTTGCCGAAGCTCGCGCGAGCGTGTGAAGGTGGCATAATATTGTATCACCTTATGCTGCCTCCACATATTCGGGCGAGCTTACACGAGCCCGCTGGACATTGAAGATTCTACAGAGTTTACTAATAATAGTTAAGAGGGTAGGGAATAGGGATAGTGAAAGTTGTTCAGTTTTATGCTCTGAAGCATCCTCTTAATTATTACTAGGGTGTTTTGTTACACCCTGTATAAAGTAAACTCGTAACAATCACTTTACAGACCGGGCTCTTATCTCTATCACTAAAGTCGTTCGCCTCGTTGGCAAATAGCTAAATTGTGGCACTTAATAATAAGTACTAAGTGTCGGGAGGATTAATCATGGCATAATTGTTTTTTTTTAGGGTGAAAAAAAGATTAGGACCATATTACTAAGCCTACGTTGTCCGTCCGTCCGTCCTACCTATTTAGGGCTGTAACTTTTGAACCGCAATAGCTAAAAAGAAACTGTAAAAGCTAAAATTTTCACAGAATATGCATCATTACGGCGGATTTGTTAACAAATAATAAAAATGTCAAAAAGATAACATTTAAGGGGGGTCCTTTTACAAGAAATTAGTTTTGACCATCGATTTTTCTTTCATCGTAAAAACGGTAATACATACAAACATCAAACTTGGTTTGATTATAGAGCAAACTCTACAGTATAACAACAAACAAAAAACCGGCCAAGTGTGAGTCGGTCACGTGTTAAAGGGCCAGGACAAAAAAAAATATTACGTTGTGTGGTACGGAACCCTCGGTGCGCGAGTAGCCCGACTCGCACTTGACCGGTTTTATTTACCAACATTATAAGTACAGGACTACGTAAATACCTATACTTTAAGAAAAAAAAAAGTAATGTCTTAAAGTGTACTTACGAGAGAGTTCATAGAAGATGCGGCGGGCTGTCCTTGCAACTTGCCGGTCGCGAGTTGCATTCGCCTGTTGTTGTGGCCGTCGGTAAACTGACGGATTTGACTACATGACAGATTGACAGCTGCAATTTATTAAATTAAGTTTCTACTTATTGCAAGTTATTTTCAAAAAGACTACGCTACGCCTTCACACGCTCGCGCGAGCTTATTCGAGCCCGCTGTACATCGACGTCTATAAACTATTTGTTATTAGTTTACTTTATAGCTTGCGTAAACTTGCGCAAGCGTGTGAAGGTGGTAACGCACAAATAATTTTTAAGCAAAAGTCCTAAAAATATTTAATCCGAAATTGGTATAATTTACATAACAGTTTCAGTTACAATGTCTATTTGTATTTGGTATTCTCACGTACGATAAGCACTTAAAATATTAGTCTCATGCAAACAAATGGGTACGTACCATGTAGTGGCTATTACAACCTAATCTTTTGTGTTCGTACGATAAACGAAAGTTATTTTTAAAAATTCTACAAAATTTCAAATAGCTTTTCGAAGTTAAATTTTTTAAGCTTGAAAAGATTTCAAAAGTGTCTCATTTTAGCGATTAAAGTAGCATGTTTTTTGGGCTGGCATAACCTCTGGGTTAAAAGCCCCAATATAAAATTAAAAAAGAATTTAAAAAAGTAAATTTTTAAAAGTTACCTACTTAAAGGTTTAAGTGTAACGCCTCTGATAGAACTAACCATTATTTCCAAATAGGCAGTTTAAAAAAAAATTTACGACATTTATATTTTTTACAACGGGCGTGGCGACGGGCTCACCCCCCGTCACACTGGACAGAGTTTCGGTACTACTGGTGAAACGTGGATGTTCTGAGGTTTCAGAATATCTCTGACTACCCCCTCGGGGAATATAGTCGTGAGCATATGCATGCATATTTTTTACAACTATTTCTCGTAGTCACGTTGCAGGTTCTGACACGAGCACTTGTCTCGCGTGGTGTTCGCGCGTCGCGTTTTGCCTGCTACGAGGCTCCGCAGTCCACAATCTCTTCTTGTTCTTGATCAAAAACAATCCCTGAGATTGGGATAGATACTCCTACAAACTACTTGACATTGGCGGAAATGCAGTGCTCAAGCAAGAGTCCGATAATAATAAGTTTAAAAAAAAACTATTTCTCGTAAATTCGAATCAAAACACAACACCAATTGACACTCAAATTAAACAAATTAAAAAGTATCAGAATACTAACTCTTAGCTTGACTCAGGCCCAAACAGACGAAAAAAATAAGAGCGCGTAAACCCATTGTTTAACTAATTAATGTTACGTCCAAGTACTCGAAGCAACACCGCAGATTTGATTGTAGTTTACTACTCGGTCGGTTATATAGTCAAACATACAGTAGGAAAACGCTATTAATGAGTAACGAACAGAAAAACTGACTGTGCTTGCACACCTTATTGTTTTAACTGTAGGGTTACCTCTCCATAATTTTTAAGGCCATAGGACAGACCAGGGGCCCTATTTAATAAACGTGACAGTTGACAATGACAATTCAGAGTATATTGCTGAGAATGCTAGGACACATGAAGCACTGCAAATTTAGCGTCATTAGTAACCAGCAATGTACTTTGAATTGTCATTGTCAATACTGACAGTACTGACGTTCCTGAGCGACAGAAAAGGATAGAGCGTGAAAATATACGATTCGGTGCTGGCAGATGAGGCTCAACCCGTTATTTGGTTTGTACTAATTCGTATCCGTTTGTACTAATACGACGTGTCATACAAACACCTGTTATGCATGAAAAAGATAGAAGATGATAAAAAACGTTTTTCAATCGCTTGTAACTGTCGTCTCAGGCGCCTATTTTGCGTAAGGTGGGATCATTATTCTATCTCAGCGTCTCATTGCGCTGATCTTCCCATCCCTACTCCTCCAGGAAGCCAACAAGCTGGTTGTCGTCGACTTCGCTTCGGTGAGCCAAAAGGGTTAGGTTCCGTTTGAGAAATATTAGACTTGTAACGTAGGTATACAGGGACAGGGTCCTTCTTATTATGTTGACATTTTTAAGAGGACGAACAGACCGTCAAACTGAACAACTTTCTCTATGGCACCAACATAGAAATCGCGAAAAAAAAAATCTGCTGTTCCATACAAAACTGCAAACTCGAGCCAAATCTATGGGACAGCTGACTTTTTTTTCGCGATTTCGATGTTGGTCCCATAGAGAAAGTTGTTCAGCTTGACGGTTTGATCATCCCCTTAAAAAGTGTCTGCATATTAAGAAGGACCCTAAATGTATACAGGGTGTAACAAAACACCCTAGTAATACTAAAGGTATGGTAAAGGTATGGTATGGTTTGGTTTACGTATGGTATGGGTGCTTCAGACCATCAAACCGAAACAACACAAACTTATATTTACAACACTTTTAATCAACTTACAATAACTGGCAATTAAGAAAAAAAATGACCGAATTTGACATTTACCCTTTCTCTTTCAAGCATAGGGTTAGAAAGAGGACGCGATTAGTTTTTCTCCATGGAGTTTGATTTTATTTGTCTCCTCCATTTTGGCATTTAGATATTACAGATCAAAATAATTTAAAATTTAAATTTATATTGATAAAATCGATGAATTGCAATAAAGATGAAATATGTGTCTAAAAATTATGTCTTATCCGTAAAAAATATAAAAATGAAGACAAAAAAAAACTTGACATACCCAATTAACTATCTTTGCATTAATTCAATAATTATACTCTGCCAACCCTTAAATCAAAGTAGGTACTAAGGCAGAAGTATATTACTTACTCAGAGGTATGACAAATATTTATCAAAGGATACATTTTTACAATTATGTAGGTAAGTTACGTTTGACTGCATTATTAAACATTTTATCCTTCCTTGGAGCAAATTTCCTTTCACCTACTATTTTACGAGGCTTTTACTCATATAAAGATAACAATTACCAATTAATTTGACAATATACAAACAATTAATCGCTTTTTTATTTGTTGTTCTATAGAAAACTTCAATGGCCACTCGACTAAAACGCATGGAACAGCTAATCTTTTTCACGATATAAATGTTGGTCGCATAGTGAAAGTTGTTTAGTTTGATAGTCTGAAACACCCCCTAAAACTTGACAATGAAGCTTAATTATGATCCGCTGAGAAATTGGTTTGTACAACCTTTGTGTATTGAGATCAGCAGCTCCTGGAACATGACAGGGGTGAGAGCGACACAGGTCACTTCTAAACGTCAAATTTAAGTGAGATGGCGGTTATCTCCATAGTATCTTACTTAAATTTGACGTTTAGAAGTCACATGTGTCGCTCTCACCCCAAGGCCTATAGACAAAGTATCTTTCGATTAGCGTTAACGACAGTAGGTGGTATGGTGACGAAAGTAAATGTCAAAATGTTTCGATAGCTAATGTCAAATCCATACATTCTGTCATTGTCTACTAGCGTCAACGCCAATAGAATGTCATTTTATCTAGGGGGGGGCTGTCATGTTACAGGAGCATGACTAGTTAACAGTGACAGTTACGACCTTTGATTAAATTAAAATAGGAAGAAACGTCACTTACGTTCTTGCATTACGTACTCGAAAAACGGACCTGCTTTTCGAGTGTCTTACGAGTGAAAAGTAATGACGTGTGATTTCTTTTTCTTTTTGAATAATTCGTAAGAGTAAAAGCACACGAAGGCATTGTGGTACTCTTTATTCCGCCTAAAATAAAATAAGTAACTCAATCACGCAATGCCGCTCGTATTGCAACTAAGGAAATTAGGCGACGGGGGCTCAATTTATGCGTCCATCTCTGTTGGCCAGTCACGTATCTTCCTGTTTGAATTTAATCAAAGATTACCACGTTCCAATTTGTTTAGTTGCTTTTCTAGCCCAAAATCTGTCATTTTAACAACTAGTTTTCTTACATCCTTGGTCTGCTGAAGTGACAGTTAAAAATTGTATAGTTCGAACGTGCGCTGTAAGTAAACAACGTGTTTTCTTAGTTTGTAAGGGAATTCACTACGTGTTTAGCTTTTGTTATCGCATCAGTGTCACAACTGTGACATTTCTATACAAACTAGTGGCAGGTACAACGTAGGTTGTAATTATTATCATCGGTGACTGGTACAGTCAAAAACAGGAAACATATTGTTATGAATGTGTTAAGTAAAATCAATGTTCTATAACAAATACTAAAGCAGTTGTCTAACGAACTGAATAATTATTTGTATTGGAATAAGTTTTTTAGAATTGGTTTCAAGTAACAATTGACACTGAAATCTAAGTTTATTAACAGATAATGGTCAATAGACAATATTACATTTTTTAACCACCTGTTTTTAATAAAAATATAAAAATAGGATTTAAAATAAGAGATACGTATTTTTCCGATTTTATTTTTGACCGATATTTCTATTTTTAATTTACTTATGAATTTTCTGAAAAACAAAGGATTTATGGCTAAGAACCTTGGCCGCAATAACATTAAAAATAAAAACTGTCAAATACAATAGAAAAGCATGGGCACGTTCCCCTTGCCTCTCCGTAAGGAAGAATTATAAAAAAATAAAAAAACAATAGAAAAGCAATTTTTTTTTAGAAAAGCCAAGCAGGCAAAGGAATAAAATCTCATTCAAACTCTATTATATTTTTCAGTATTTTTCAAATAACTCGAGAAATAATGGGTAGAAAAATCGGATAACTTTGATATAAGCTTTGAATCACATAATCTCCAAATGGTTTTCATATTTTGGTACCTTTCTTAAAATGAAATGTTGTCAATTTTATTCAATTTGTTGTTTTTAAGTAAAAATACAAGCCTTGATATAATAGTGAGTTGAAATATTACTATTAACTCCTCGTCTTTCGCAATTCCAGACACAATAGAAAATCTATTGTGTCAGGACCAGATCTGCGTCTCAACAAACTAGAGGTTAATATCAAGGCTTATCTTTCTATCAAGCAGTGACCTCTTTATTAATGCTATCAAGCCGTAAGCTTAGGTTCCTAGGGTATAGGTAATTAGGTATTATTCTATGATCAAGACTTGTTTATTATTCTTTTATTCATTCTCAGTCTTTGTGTCAGATATTAATTCATTCATTGTAATTAACCACAGTAATTTTTTATAAACCTTTTGATGGAAAAACACTATGGATAATTAAAATCAGGTTTATTACAGTTTTAGTTCCGACATAGCCGTTTCGGCGCGGAAGTCACAATTCGACCCTTGACAACTACACTCCATTCCAAGTATTACATTGTTAAGGGGACGAACAGACCGTCAAACTGAACAACTTTCACTATGGGACATACATTCAGCTCGAGTAGATTTGTAGTTTAGTTTGGAACATAATTTTTTATTCGCGATTTCGATATTGGTCCCATAGTGAAAGTTGTTCAGTTTGATGGTCTAAATTTTGTAACACCTTGTATGGAATAAAGTATAGTATAGTAGCTAAGAGTCTGACCAACCCCTAGAAAGAATACGGTCTTGGGTTTACGTACAGTCAAGTGCATTTTAATACGTAGATATGCACATACAGGGTCGAACTTAATATGCTGACAGCTTTTTAAGACTATGATCAGACCATCAAACTGAACAACTTTCTCTATGGGACTAAGGTCGAAATCTCGAAAAAGAAATCAGTTGTCCCATACAATTGGGTCGAGTAAGATTTCAGTTTAGTATGGAACAGATGATTTTTTTTCGCGATTTCGACATTGGTCCCATAGAAAAAGTTGTTCAGTTTGATGGTTTGATGACCCCCTTAAAAAAGTGTCAGCATATTAAGAAGGACCCTATATATTTTCAGTAGGACACAGTATACCTGATTTGGTCGGATGTACTGCATTATTTTTGGAATTTTTGTAGAATTTGAATTAAAACAACAATATACATTATTTATTTCGTTTATTTCACATTTCTCCCTAACATTAGTATTTTCTTTCACGGTACATAATCATAATGGAATATTTTTCACGGCGTTAAGGTAATCTTTGTTTTCATATGTTACACTAATTTTAAATGTCCAAAAACAGACCCTATTGCATTGAAATAGACTTGTTAGGTATGATTTATTTCAATGTATGTTTGGCAATTAATTATAGCGATAGGGCCTGTTTTTGAACAAATCTTTAATAGATCGATAGGAATATCATGAAATTAAAAATGACGAGCGATATTGATAGTTTTTAAATGGAAATAAAGTTATTCCATCTAAAACTGTCGTGTTCTAAAATATTAACCAAGCAGTATTGACACTACCTTCTTCAATCCAAATTCTTTAGACAATTATTAAAATCATTTATATTGTTTCACTTCAGTTTCATGGGATTCCGATCCTTTAAAAAGCCTAACTTATTGAACAGAGCACAAGAATCGAAATTAATTTCAGTTTTCAATTAAGTAATGATCGATTCTTTCTTAATTTGATACTTAATCTAAATAGTACCAGATTCAAAAGATTTACACATTCTGTCAGATTACAAAAATAAATAAAAAATTAATTAGTTTAATTACACACGTATTTTATACAGTGTCTAACTCATAGAGTATGATAGGTGTGCGCGCTTCATTGTATCCCTTTCGAACACATCCAAAGATGCACCTGCTAAAGAGGAACAGAACCAACAAGCCTTTGCCACTATCGTGTTATCTCTCTTTGGTACATGACAACCGCAGAATATGACAAATTATTTTGTGAAGGGTCAAAAGTGTTATTTTTGAATCTCACAAATCCAGATCCTAATGAATATTCGAAAGCATGGTATTTATGCATTATTCGTATACGTATCAAGATCTTATCTTATTTCGATGCGCGCACACTACTCTCATGAACTTGTATTGGTCTAACTAAAGAACTTAATTCGTATGTCGTAGAAAAAAGGGTGGTTATTTCTATATGAAAAGTCTAGGAAATCTTAAGGTACGTCGCATTTGTTATTCTATTTTCAATGTTAGCCGATTTAGCATTTATGTGAACTTTGCTACAATTTTTGAGTTGTTATGTTCGCCTTTTGTTTTATTTAATGAAGTTTCAGACTTTTCATGAAATAAGAAATATAAGGTCTAACAAAATTAGCTGAAACTATTTTAAGGGGATGATCAGACCATCAAACTGAATAACTTTCTCTATGGGACCAATATCGAATTCGCGAAAAAAAAATCAGCTGTTCCATACAAACCTACTCGACCTAATGTTTCGACCACAGTTTTTTTTTTCGCGATTTTGATATTGGTCCCATAGAGAAAGTTGTTCAGTTTGATGGTCTGATCATCCTCTTAAAATAGTTTCACCTAATTTTGTTAGATAATTTAGTTACGACATACATTTATTCAGGCCGTAATTATACAAGACTAACGCTAAATTGCAGACACACTCATTAGAGTTAATCCTCCATTAAATGTCTTGCTTGCTTTTACTGCGTCAACAAGACAAAAAGTGACAGCAAGAGATTTAATGGAGGATTAACTCTAATAAGCGTTTCTGCAACTGAGCGTAAAGTTATTTTTCACAATTTTTCACACTTAGGTACATCAATATTTTGATACATAGATTCGTCATTATTTTCGAACTAACAAAAAACAAGAAATAAACTAATGATATGATACAATTTATGCCTTAAACGATTTACCTGTATTTCCATACAATATTTTGTTCTTTGATCAACTAATTACAATCATACATTCAAACATTACACGAAAACGCGAATAGTTTAGGCGTATTTTATGAGTTTGGCTTCACATTCTCATTTGAATGTTTTTTTTTTATTTATACCAGATTTAAACCACACATTTTTACAATTTAAGGCGGAACGTTTTGCACTTCCATACAAACTTCAAGAATGTTTAGAAATATGAAAATGTTATTACAAAATAAAAAGATTTTAATTTACATTCAAAATGAAGACAGCCGGTGGCCCAAGGAAGTTTCGGAATGGTGGCCAAGGGAGGTCACTAGGCAGGCCACCAATACGTTGGTCGGATTGTAGGATTGCGGTTCAGAAATGGATCAGCGCCTTAATGATGGCGCGATAAAGCGCTATCGCGCCGTAGCTCCCATTCTTTTTGCGCGCGAACGAACGAGTTAGCTGGCGCGGGCGCTGATTAGCACAAAGGAGGCCTATGCCCGCAGTGGGTTCATTTGATTGATTCAAAATCTAAAAAAAGATTCTTTTACTGCTTTGCTACATTATTCATCATAGCAAGAGACAAAACATTATAAGAGGGGTTAGAAGTGCAAAGTAGGTGTGGAACGTGTCGCCACAGGTTATGCAATGATTTGCATTTACCATAAGGCGCGCGGCGTGGTGCGAGCGAGAGGGCATGAGTAATTGTAGCAGCGTGAGCGGGAAGCGGGAAGACAAGTGGCGACAGCCGTCTCCGAAGCAAAAGCGCTACTTTGCATTTCTAACCCCTTTTATAATGTTCTGTGACAAAGGATATTAAACGTTTTCCATCTCCAATGTTCTTTCCATTCCGTCGGTATTTTTTAGTTTATATGGATGACATACGTTTCGCCTTAAAAAGTCAAACATACCTTCTAGTTTTTTGCTTCAATGGTATAAGTACGATTAAGTTTTGGAACCATTCGGGTTGATATTGAAAAACAGCAAAATTTTCGAATAGCAACAAATCAGAACGGTTCCGAAGCATTGACTCGATCAATAGTTATAGTTCAACTACTAGCCTAGATATTTTATGATTCTTTATAACATTAAGAGCCCTTACAGATCACTGACGTCGCATCGCAAAAATGTACTACATGCAAGTTACGGTGCTTGTCCACCGGCTAGAAACTGGCATCGAATTGTAATCTCGCCGATCCTACGCTACGCTCCTGTCGGTGAAGTATTCGCCAATCCTGTCTCCTCTCCGCTAGTGTCATTAGTTCTTGATCTGACACGAAATCAACCTTTTTCTTAATTTGGGACAGAAAACTCTGTCTATGTCTTCCTCTGCCTATCTTCCCTTTCAATATGGTTTTAAGGAAATTGTCGTTTCTTATCAAGTGTCCGATCATGTTTCCTCTGCGGTTTTCTATTGATTTTAAAATTGTAAAACATAAAATATTTATCGGTGCAAAATTGAACCCTATTGCCGCATGTTTAGAGTATTGTTAGTACTCTACAATAAAACAATTCTTGCTATGCACATCGCGAGTCATCGATGTCAATATTTCTTGTCTCACTCATTCCCAACGAAAATGGGCTAGACGAGATTAAAAGATTTACCATACAATTTAATATTTTCGCGAATTTGCATCCAATCGCAATGCATCCCCATCCTAGCCAGTGGACATGAAACTTAACTTCTTCCTTCTTGTATTATAGCGTAGAGATTTAAGATACGCACATTTCTTGCACTACGGAGTAAATTGATGTGTAAAGGCCTTAAGAATTCATGATTGTAATTTAACAAAGATCTATTTTATTCCGAAATATTCACGTCAACTGACACTAAAACATTGCAAAACAATAATCTCCGAAGTAAATCAGATGTGTCTTCTATAAAACTGAACGATTAACCCGCATTATAATTACATTATTACACCCATAGACAAATTAACCTAACAGATTCCTTACTTAGGGCAAATATTTTGACCACTACCTAGATTTACAACAGACGTTCCAAAAATGGACGTTTCAAATTAATATCGTTGAGCACAACGGTCTTAGTATTGGCGGTAAACGTGCCAATGCAGATACGGACAAATGTTAGCTATGATTTTATGGGAGATTGTGCTTAAACTTTTTATTAAACATAATGAAAAATCAGCTCGTACATCAGTTCGGATTCAGACCAATCATTAGAATGAAAATATTTTAAGTAAATCTGTGCAATCTGATTACGGGGGTACCTACCTCCAATTGTTGCTGAATGTTTTCGTATGAAAGAAAGTATGGATTAGATGTCTTTTAGGTTAACTTGTCTATGATTTCACCTAAAGGAATAAATAATTCGTGTACTTTCATTAAATTGGTAAACAAGTTGCATTTTTTATTAATTATAAACTAAAATGTCATCAAATTGAAACCTACTTATGCTTAACGTTATAAAAGTCTACAAACAAAAACATTTGTAGAGTAAAAAAATAAGAGGAAACAGTTTTCCATCGTCTGTCTGTAGTTGTAATACTAAACACCGGCGGGGTACAATATTCGGCACAAGTAGTATAGTCAGACCAGTTCGTACGCGACCGTCTTAGCGGCGGGCGGGTGGAGGAGCGGCACAGGTCTGGCACTTTATATGTTTTTATTTAGGAAATGGCGTCTGCTCATGGGCACTTTGTGCAAACTGTCCATTACATTATTTGGGTAGGGCTAAAAGACGTCGCTTTGTATAATCGACATCTGTCTTTCAATACATTATTGTTCGTTCTGTTAATAAAAATAGTATTTGAGGTAAAAAAAAATACTGAAAAGTTTTCAACGTTATTTTTCCTTAAAGTGTCCCCAGAAAGTGTGACGTGAGGTGGGGTATTTGAAATCAGAGAGGGGCGGGGAGTGGACGTACTGTATGTAGAACTATATACTATTACATATTCTGTGGTAGCGGGTAAGGGAAGCGCGTGCCGCTCACAGGCAGTCGCACGTGCTACCTCACCTCCCCCAACGTCTGTGCCCCGCGGGACAGTAGCGCATTAACTTGTCGTACTATAGTGTGTGAGACGGCATGCGAGAAAATAATCGACCAATAGCGCGCTCTCTCGATCACGTCATGAGGAAACTAAAGCGCTTCCATTGGTGCATTATTTTGAGCCGCCTTTCTGCCTCTCTGGGAGACCAGCAGCAATAAGATCATTATAATACACATACCAAAAACATACTAAACACATACCAAAAACATACTAAACACATACCGAAACTATTCTAAGAACATTCTAAACTGATCTCAAAACCTTTCGTAGCTTACCTATTAGGTGAACCTCGTATTAGGTGAACTATTACCTAACAGGTAAACTACGGATTTTGAGATCAGTTAAGAATGATTTTTAGAATAGTTTTGATATTTTCACAGGGTGGTTTTTGTATGTGTTTTATTTGTGGTAGTAGTAGGTAGACCACGGGTCCGAAACGAAATTCTTCATTTATGTTTAAAGTGCATGGATATAAGATTAAAATCGGTAATTCTTAAGCCGTGTGGTGCCGGCTTATAATAGACCTACCCTTCTCAGGGGTGTCACACGAGGCAAGTAGAAGATATTAGGTTTATTTTGCAAGGGAAAGGCTACCTATCATCACATGAAAAGATTTTTCACTCTGAAACCTTAAATAGACTAAAAGTGGTCGTTGCCACCACTACAGGTTTAAAAGGGTGGTTTATAGAACAATGCACTGTAAAATCTCTACTTCAAAGTACATTATCGAATATCAAAACTAGATATCTTCTGCCGAATATTGTATCACCTCATAAAGTAATAAATTAATGTGAAATTGTTCTAATTAGTGCTAGGGCTGTCCGTGCCACTCCCGCTGTTCTCGTTGACGAGTGCCGCCTTCGTATTCTTGTTGTTTTTCTTGTTAGATTTGCTGAGCGTAGCGACTTCTTTCAAAAGATTCTGTATCTTGCTGTTCATAAGGCCGAATTTAGTTTCGTTGAGTCGGTCCTTGTTTTTCATCTCGTTCCGTAGTTCCGTGGTGTTAGTAAGGTGCTGGGCTTTTAGTTCCGTTATCTGCAATTGTTTTTTTGGTATTTGTTTACGGTTAGGTTTAAGTTTACATCTTAGGTTCAGGCGAATATTTTCTATGTGAAACGCGATTGCCAGCCCTACGAAAAGTCTGTGCGTGTGCCGTATTTTCTATTTAAAAGAATTAATAAAAGTACCTACTTTTTGATAAAATTCCAGTAATTATAAACGGTTGCAAGTTATTATAGTTTGAGAAAATAATGTTAAAAATGCGTTAATATCTTAACTTTTCGAAAAAAAAAACAATGGTGTGAAGTTATTTCTATCGTTTATTCAATTTATGATTACACTAGATAAATTATCCAAGAATATTGTGTATTTTTTTCGTTTCGGTAACTTGGTAAATCTGGTAGAAAAACGGAAAATAAGAGACACCTTTCCGGGTAATACCGGGACGCATGGCCCATTAAGAGCTATGCTCGTGTCGGTGGAGTATACGCCAATCCAGTCTCTATACCGCTAGTGCCTTGAGTTCTTTTTAAATCCTATTTTACTAGTATTTATTATCAAATATCTGAATGAAAAAGGGTCAATTTTTGAGAATGAAACGTTTTGCTACACTAAAACCAGTTCAAAAGGAAACGCTTCTTCATATTGTTAGCTATTGGTATTATGTGGGCCGATCCCGGCGGCACTGCAATGCCGGGCCGACCCGTGACGGGAGTGGAGCGAGCCCCGAACATCCCGTCTGGTCACAAAAATCAGTTTAATATACTGGTCCCTCAGTGAGGGAACTTTCAGATATTAAGCTGAAAAGAACAGATACTACACTTTGATCTTAGCCAAAAGGCCGAGAAGCGATAACTATAAGATGAAACTCGAACGAAGTCATTAATTCGGGGCGAATCTTAACAGCGCGATGTAGAAAAATCGCCTGCGCGGCGTAGCGCCATCTATTGGAGCACCTAGGAACTAAAAATTCTGATAAGCGCTGGGTGCGTTTTAACACGAATAAGCGTTAAATTTCATTTAAGCTTTTACTTTTGATAAAATGGCGCCATTTAACGAACCACCACTGGTTAGTTGACTGGCTAGCTTAACTCGGTGTCTACAGCGTATTATGTTGGCCTAAGCTTAGTAACCTTGATCATTTACTGAATTTCTCCACATCTATCAAAAATAGACTGACTACATACCAATTTATCCTTAGTAAGCAGCTCGTTGTCCTTCTGCTGTACTTTCTTCTGCAGACTGGCGATGGTCTCCTTCAGCTGGGTCATGGCAACTACGTGGTCCGAGCTGTTGGGGTCCAGCTCCCCTGGGAACATTTTCATGGCTATGTCAACGTAGCAATTCGATTCTTAACGTTGTATGCTGCATTTTCTAGTGTGCTGTTGATTTATTTATTTTCTAGTCTCTTCAGTTAGCGCAAATTTACGAGTGAATACTGTGGGAGTTTGTTATTTTCTTTTACTCATACGATTGTCTAAAAACAGCGTATGCAAGGAATTTGTAGTGAAATTTCATATGCACACCTGTGTGCTCTAAACGGTGTTGAAAAAGATGTCATACAACAGTATAGAAAATTGCCTCGTCAGTTGATAAGCGAGGTTTTTGTCGCTTGTGGGAATTTAAATTAATGGTAAGAAATTGTCTTGACTAGCATTAGCATATGATTTAACAATTTTTAATCTGGAAATAATGACACCACTTATGATTATTCAAACTACATAGCCCAAAAAGCAATAAAAAATAAAATGTGCGAGTGTGCCGACAAGAAGGCTTTATGGCGTGAAAAAAAACCAAGTTTAAAGTGAAAACAAAATTGATACAATACTTTAGAACGAAAGAATAATTATTGCGCAAATTTTCAGATGCAAAAAAGAAAACTAGAAAATAAAATAAATCATAGAAAACATAATTGTCATTAGATTATAGAGCTTCGCCAACCTTGCATAGGGTTCATTTTAGATTTCTTCTCGAGCGGCTGTGACTCATTCATGGAGTCATTGGAGTTTATTGATTTCATCATGTCAGACTTGCGTTTCTCTTTGTGACCGCTTTTTGATCTGAAATCAACACAAATATTCATTTAGTTTTGAGCAGCTGAAATGTGTCTACCATTGTTCTTACCACAGTGTATTGAATTGTGTCTACTTTCTAAGTTCTGGGGATCCCATAAAGTTAATGCAAAAAATTTTAGTACCTCCTATTTTATATTACGGTAATCTCTAGATGGTTCTCAAAAAATCATCACCACCACTACGTTTGACGATCTGCCTAAATCGCTCTGCGTGTTTCGTAATGTGGCTAGGCAGTTTGTAACACCGCGTATTAAACATTTAGACAGCGCGTGAGATATATATTGACTTGTGAGACCTGTGCTTGTGCTTGTCGACGTTCATGTGCCGATTGGTGCGCGCGAGGGCTTGCTCGACAGACTGCGTGTTTCGTAATGCGGCTAGGCACTTTGTAAAGCCGCGTATTAAACTTTAAGGCTGCGCGTGAGACATATACTGACTTGTGAGACCTGTGCTTGTGCTTGTCGACGTTCATGTGCTGCTTGGTGCGCGCGAGGGCTCGCTTGAGGGACTGCGTGCAGAGCCAGCACAACAGCTTGCCGTCCACCTGCAACATTACGTTCTTATCTACATCTAACGTGCTCGTTCACTAGTCGGATGAGGCTGGGTTAGTAGATTCTTTTTAGTTTACTAGATTTTGCTCAAGACTTCCACCGAACTAGCACGCGCCAGCTCCTATCATTGTCATCATATAAGGCTTGCCTCAATTACAGCCCCGGGTGGGTGTAGTAAAAACTATTTTGATGTCATATTTTCTGGCGGTGACATGACGGCGTACAGCCTTCAGCTTAGTATCAAAAAAATTTACGATAAATATACGTAATTGTACGTCCAATTAAAAAAAATGTACTGTAAAGCTTTACGAGAAATGAATGTTTGAAGTGGAGAAGCCAGGATGCATACTTTCTAGCGGGCGCTTTATGTTCCTTTGGGAAAGTTGTTCAGTATCATGAGTACAATCACGCATTAAAGTAATGCAACTGTCTACCCTAATACCCTATAAACCAGTTTTTAAGTCTGATCTTAAGCTTTTAAACACAAAAAGTTACATCAAAATCGGTACATGTAGTTTTTGGGTGATGCTCGAACAAACAGACAAAACCAGTAAGTTGGAGTTAGGGACACCTAAACACCATATCGCTTTACACCTTGAAAGTTTGTTTGGTTGTCACAGTTTTCTTATTAGTTTATTTCAATGAAATTAGCGGAGGTTCCTTCGATGAAGGGCTAGTAAAGTAAACAAAAGAAGTTTCGCGGAAGTAAGTTATTTATAAAACCAACTTTTTTGGTGTCATCGTGTCGGTCGAAGGCGCAGCGTTGTTTGCACTGCTCGCAGGTGACCGCCGGCCCGTACTTGCGCTCTGAGTTGGCGCAGCGCTGGCATTTGTTACCTGCAAACATTATTTGAAAGAATTTTAGAAAATTTCTCTAATAAAACCGGTCAAGTGCGAGTCGGGCTACTCGTGCATTGAGGGCTACGAGGGCGATGGGTTTGGTATGGACCAAACCACCACTCAATATACCAACGCCGATGTCATGAAAAAAATCTACTGTCCCATTACAAAAAATTTACGATGTCACAATTTTTTTTTGGGTCGCATATACAAGATCCTTCTTAATATGCTGACACTTTTTAAGGGGATGATCAGACCATCAAACTGAACAACTTTCTTTATGGACCAACATTGAAATCGCGAAAAAAAATCTGCTGTCCCATACAAAACTGTGAACCTACTTGAGCCTAATGTATGGGACAGCTGATTTTTTTCGCGATTTCGATTTTGGTCCCATAGAAAGTTGTTCAGTTTGATGGTCTGATCATCTCCTTAAAAAAGTGTCAGCATATTAAGTTGGACCCTATATTAACTTACAAAAAAGTTTTTTTTTCTCCGATACCTTTAGCACAAGACCAACTCACACTTAGCCCGTTTTTATTATATGTTGTTATACTGTAGTTTTTTCTATAATCACACCAAGTTTACCAAGCAACAGTTTAGAATAAACATTGATAAAAACGATTTTCTTGTATGAGGACCCCCTTCATTTTTAATTTTATGTCATTTTTATTTTTTGTTAGCAAATCCGCCGTAATAGCGCCGAGGCGGCGTTTGAGTCCCATCCCACATAATTCAGTACTTTTTGCCTGTTTCTTTTTTTCTATTTCGATGCATATTCTTCAGAGAAAAGTAGATATAGATGTGCCATTTTCCCTTTTTTCTTGTGGTCAATAGGTTAAAAAAAACATGAGCCGTCTCATTGCATTAAGTATTTTAAAATGTACTTTCTAAAAACTTAGTATCTAAGTTCAAATGCTTACCGATAAAGGCAGCAATAATGTTGCAGTATTCACAGGCCGTTGGTTTCCCATAGGCTTTCACATTCGCCTCACATTTCTTGCAGATCGATGATGTATTTGATTTGCTGTAAAATGCAAAAAATATCTCACTTTAACAATGTATTAACTTATAGGTATATACAGGGTGTTAGGAAAATTATCATTAGACTTTAAACCACATACTCCACCCATAAAACTGAACAACTTTTATCATGGTAGCAAACCTGTCAGAACAAAAATAAAAACAGCTGTTCCATTGAGTCGAGTAGGTTTTGCAGTTTAGTATGGAACTGCAGAATTTTTTGTTCTAACAGGTTTGCTCCCATAGTAAAAGTTGTTCAGTTTTATGGTTAGAGTATGGTGGTTTAAAGGTTAATGACACTTTTCCTTACACCCTGTATACTGCCATGGTATGTTAAAGGCTAGTGCTATGAGATCCCGTAACAATAGCCAAGTGGTAAGAGATCTCATGGCAGAGCAGATACCGCCATCTCACAGCTATCTACGGAGCGGAGGTTTTCTTATCTCATCTTGTAGAGGGGGCTGGCAAGCCCATATTAGTAGGATCTCTTGTGTTAGCCCCAATACTTTTCTTTTCTTCACCCATCAAATACATGGTCGATGAAGGAGGCAATACCATTGAGGAAACCTAAGATCTCCCGGTTTTGGATACCCATCTCCACGGAGGCACATATGTTTAACCACCAAGACATCACAGTCACAAAAGGTAAGGTAAGTACGATTTTACCATACTGAGAGTTAATGATCAAATGATGTGGCATGTGGTGATAGCTAGCTTTTCGGTCACAATAACACTGCATAAGCCCCCCCTGGTTGTGTGTGCAGCTTAGACAATATAACTATGGATGAGTTACATAATGTAATTCGACTAACAAACATTTATTCCATTACATTAGATTTAAATTTTGATTGTCAAAAATAGTATTGTGTGAACCCCAAATGTGACTAGTTTGAAGTTATTGTTCTGCAATTATAGGCTGTCTTGTTTAGTGATAAGGTATAAAATTGTATGTAGATCTTGTAATGTGTCGGAGGGGAAATGCTACCGGAAGCCAGTTCCCTAGTTATATGGTCTAAGGTATGCAGGGAATATGGCCCGCTACTTCTTTCATCTCATCCACATTTATGTTTTTCATTGTATTTCTATTGGTTGTATGCGAACTTATCATTTTCAGAGATCGGTAAATCGTGATTTGACTGTGGTAAAGTCCACAAACATTGCATTAATGAATTCAACGTGAATCTTAGACTTAGACTTAATATGAATAAGTAGTCTAAGATTCACGTTGAATTCATTAATGCAATGCATGATTACACATGTCCTCATGGACAAGTTACGCATGTAATTCTACTAACAAACTTTTCTGCCACTTTTTGCGGGGGGCGAGGTAGCATGAGATACACAACTTAGAATTTTATTCCATTAGTTAAGATTCTAATTTTGAATGTTTAAAATCATCAAAAACAGTGTCATGTGAACCCCAAACGTCATAAGTTCGAAATTATTGTTCCGCAATTATAGGCTGTCGCGTTTAGTGATGAGGTATAAAATTGTATGTAAATGCGTAAGATCTTTTGATCTTGCACGTTGGCAGAGGGGAAATGCTAAGGCAAGGCAGGTCCATATATAATTCGTCTAAGACGTCAATTTAAACAATGTTCAATAGTAAAAACAAATTGCATCATGAAAGAACCAACGCTTGTTTGCCATCTATGCTAAAAAAGAGACTATTACTGTAGCAACAAGTCGCTAATGTACCTACTCTTAGCACAAACAAATGATTGACCTGGATTTATTTCAACTACTTTCCTTAATGAATCACACGACAAAAGTCTAGGTAGGTAGGTAGGTAGCAAGCAGGCGCTCGCGGCCGCCTTGGCACCAGACACTGACCTTGTCTGTTGAAACTCAGAGCGGCAGTACGTGCACTTGACCACGGGGAACGATCCGCGACATTCCTGAAATGACGCAAATAAAAATATCGACGTCAGAATAATACTGAAACAAAATTCGCCCCAACCAAAGTAACTGTAAAAACAATGGTGACGCAGTTACAAGTTAAGCTTCGAAATGAAAATGCGACGTTTGTTTACACTTCTGCGAATTCGGATCCGAGATAATAGCTAATTTACCTTACAAAGTTGTTCACCAGGCGATAATTCTTCGAAAGGGTGTCTTGAAAAGCAGCGAGAGCAAGCGAACATGGGTGTAGATGCGGCGGTACTCATTTTTCAATAATATAGGCAAAGCAATTTCACTAAAAATTAAACTAGCACACGAAACAGCAGGTACTGACTGAGAAAACTGAAATCAAAATCAATTTTCCTACGCGTTTCTATTCAATAAATTGAAAGATGGCGTTCGTCGTCATGGCGTCATCACGTCAGCTGTCGCTAGTGTTGTTTCATTGTCGTTGGTAGGTATCGATGATTTAATCGTAAACATTTCTAATCTTGTCTATGGCAAAATTTTGAACAATGCAGGAAATTGGAATAGGTATTGTCTATACCTGCCTGCGATGAAACATGAATATATACTCCTTGGTGGGCGGTAATGTTCATCCTTTTTTTGACAGGGAACCCTGTCTTCCACGCTCGGTCGGGCGGATCGCGCTGACGAAAACCGACACCAAATACCAAATATTGAATACTCGCGACTGCGTTTTCTTCAGCCGCCCGCGGGCCGAACACCAAGCCACAGGTGTCTATCGCTAGAAGAAAGTTGTGCAATCACACAAAGACTAATTGAATTCGTATCTACGATAGTGACGTCACAAGTTATTAGTCATCGCATACGAGTGACTTTTTAGGCAAAAATTCGTTATGGAAAAAAATTCAAAGGCAGAGTAGTTTGTTAAATATTGTGCTACAGTTATAATAATACTGTAGCCCCGGGAATTTTTAATTACCAAAAATATTATCGATTGCCGTTTGGATATTGTTGTAAGGTACGAAATTACTAATGTCTGCATTTTTTTAATTTCGAGGTTACCGATTTTTTCCATACTTTTTGTTCTTCACCTTAGTTCAATACCCATACGTAATAGTGAGACTGTCTAAAGTTGCCATACAAAGCTATAAGACCGATCAAATTTGTTTTTTTTCATCTGGTCTTATAGATTTGTATGCCATTACATTACACCGTGCTCCGAACGTTCCTACGTATCCTCCTTAACTTCTAGAGGATATAAAAACTTTTACTACGGCACGAATGGCTACAACAATCATTATACTGTAAGCAGTGATATTTTTCAATCACACATTTAATGTAATGATGCATAATCTGCACATCATAAATAAAAATAAATAGTAATTTTGACATTTTCTGCTGCTCATCTGAACGTGTGACTTTCAAAAACATAAGCGTGAAAAAAGACGTAATATACATAACGTCTACGGATCCATAATCATTGTATTATGTTACAGTCAAAACTCATAACCGGTCAAAACCACCTTTTGACAATCACCTTTTGACTGCAAAAATCAGGCAAAAGTAGTAGGGAGATGCTGTGATCGCAAGGAACATAACATGCTCGTTGCTTCGCTCCTCGCTAACCTAACCGACTGAGATCTTAACAACGACTGAAGAACTAACAACTGAAGTTTAACAACGTATTACCTAATATTTTTGCAGTTAAAAGTGGTTTTGACCAACGTCCTTAGTTTAAAAACCGTTTTTAACTAAGGGCATCGGTTAAAACTACTTTTGCTTGATTTTTGAAGTCAAAAATGGTTTTGACCGGTTATGAGTTTTGACTGTAGCATATTCACAGTCTGTGAAATTCGATAATTATAATTTATCGAACTCACATCACTTAGCTTTTTGACACCCATTCTTTGTCTTTATCTTTAGTTTTACATCTTTTGAAATGTGGGAAAGAGCAAGAAGAACGGAATTTTTATGTGATTTTTAGCTAGCGCTCTTTGTCTTTTCAGGAAAATATCACAAAAATCTGTAGAGAATGCTCAACTTGGAAAAAAAAAACACTATTGTTTATGGTGGTTTAGTGTTTTTGTGCGTGGTTTGATTGCTTCGATTTCAATAATGTTGAATTTGTGTTATCCAATTGAATGACTGAGTGCAATTACAATTAAAAACTATTTATTTGTGTTATGAAGAAGAAATTACGATGGCGATCCCACCGTTTCCATCGCAGGATTTAGCCAAATTGGTGCTTGGTAAGTAAGAGGCCCGATGGCGGGAATCATTATCTCCTGTAACGGTTGCATGTTGACCTAAATTATCCTGTTTCTTTGTTCCTTATTCCAGGATACCTGGCTGAGGAGCAGCTTATGACAGCTTACGATGAGTTCCTCCAAGCTAGCCCCTATTTGGACGTGCTTAGGAACGAATATGACCGGATATTCATGACATCACTCAGAAACATTCTTGCTGAATATAGGGCTGTGAAAATATACGGTTTGTACTGCCTATATTGGTTTTCATACATACGATCCAGTTATTCAGGCGCTAAACTTGTGAATATAGCGGAAATCAGTCCTGTCCAGTCAACTTTTCATAGGTACACTACACAATCATTTATGTTCTATTGTTCTAGAGACATCTATTAAAACTTCTGTACATAAAACCAATAGGTGGGTCATTATTTAATTTAGGGTACCATAATCCGGTCCCCTTCAACGGCAACGGATCAAAGGCGAATTTGTTAGTAAAATAGGTAAAATCCAAAATAAAACTGTTATTGGTACCTACCGAATTAGAAACCAGTCTTAGAAAAATGTTGGAATTACTGTAAAATACTGTACATATTTGGAAATTACAGTACACAGTTGTTTTTTTTTTAAGCTCAATATAATTTAGAGGTACAGTAATGCAGTGGTTATTTTGTTGAATAAACATAAATAAATGCAAGAAGTACAAAGAAAACATCGCTCCAAATGTCTTTAATGATTACTATAAACAATGAAAAACAGGAAAGACATCATGATGAAACCTGCATGCTTCAATTTCGTGGCATGTATTGTACCCACTGTCCATTATAAGTGGCGACGGGCTCACCCCCTGTCACACTGGACAGAGTTTCGGTACTACTGGTGGAATGTGGATGTTCTGAGGTTTCAGAATATCTCTGACTACCCCCTTTCGGGGAATATAGTCATGAGCATATGCTGATCAACAATGATGCACAAAAATCGACACAAAACGGTAAAAAAGACTTTTACACAAGACTTTTAGACTTTTAGACATTTATACAATAAAAGAAAATAAAATGTTATCCAAATTGTACCTTGAATAAAATAATGGCCCAGGTATTTAAATAACCATGAAAATAAAAAGAATCAAATTGGAACTGCGACAACATTGGTGTTTGATTTTGCTTAAGGTGGCAGAGTTGTCAAATGCATAATACGCATAGACGGTATTAATAACAGTAATATTTTATACAACGTGTTAATGAATTAATGCAAAACTAGAAAGTAGTTTGTTTAGAATCGAGAGCAGAATCAAATTATCATGTTTTCAACATAGGTAACTTTTATCAAAATATTAAATAATTTGTTTGTAAAATTAAAAATTTACTGAACTCGATCTCAACCCACCTTACGGGCTCACTTACCCTACTTACTGCCAAAACAAGATTCTTAAAATGTATTCATGAGCATGTTAGCGGTTAAGGTTGTCTGGAAGAAATTGCTTATTAGCGATAAGACCGCCTTATTTGTACCATAATCAGTTTTGTTTCCTATTGTGTATTGTATTTTGCTTTTGGTGTAAATAAAGTATATTGCATTCATTCATTTCATTCATTAGAACTTTCATTCATTGCTGAAATGATAACAAATAATTTTTGCCTGAAAACTTTAAATGTGAATAATTTTAAATTTTAACTCTCAAAATAATGAAATTATTGTTTCAATCTAATTATTTTGTTATAAATCTGTTGGGGTATACAAGGTTTTGCGCTTATTCGTTAACACGTTTTATATGGAAAAATAGTTTAGAAAATCTAGATGCCACGTATCAAATAACATTTGCAATTTATAGTATAATTACGAAGATATAAAGCTTTGCAATTTTCTATGGATAAGTGATAAGTCCATTCAAAACAATAACCAATGCCCCTTGGCTAGTCAAAACATCAGAAGTTCATGAATACTTGAAAATGCCAATCATAAAGCAAGAGATATCAAATATCTCAAAACGATATAACAATATAATGAGCTACCAGTTAACAGATCACAGTAATGACGTAAAAAGGCTAAAGCGACTCAACATACACGATCTAGACATTCCTAGAAGGCAACAATAAAGGAATACCCTACACTGGGAGCTGGTTAATTCCACAAATAACAATCATCACCCTCATGATATGCTTATAGTGTCAACGCTGATTGCAGATAGTATAACGTAACAAAAAAAAATGACCTTAACTATGAATGTTATTGTTTTCAGTTGAAACATGTAAACCGTTTGCTCTGAGAAAGCGGATGTTCCAGTGTACCAACATGCTGGAAATTGTCAAGTTCCTCATACAGAACGTGGATATGAGTAAAGTTAATGCGCAAGACTGTGCAGCAGACAGAATGAGGTGATTATGTAATTTTAACCAATGACATTCTATACACAAGGAATTCGCTTCAGTGCTCTATTAACGGGACCACTATGTTATGCCTAATTGTTTTACATTACTGTTTTGTGACCGAATAAATTTGAAAGATTTGAAATGTCAGCGGCAATGTATGACAGCTGAGCATAACTGATGCATACAAAGGTGGCATTAGAGACATGTGCTATTTTTTTGTTCTGTTATTGTATGACGTGTTGAGTCATAATTTTAGTTGAATTTCAACACTCAATAGGAATTACAAAAACATTGTAACACTTTTTAGCTGTGTAATTCAACTTCTGAAGTTGGTCTTGATTGCCAAACTACTTGAAACACTTTGGTATTTAATTTAGAGTTCATTTCAGCTTTGTAATGTTTAAAAACTGTTAAGAAAGTTCAGATTTCGTTTGTCTTACACCCATTTTTTCCATCATTAATGAATAGTTACAATGCCATCTGACGGAACTATCCGAGAGCGAGACTAACTGCTTAACGTGCCTTCCGAAGTACGGAAACGCTTGAGATGAAATATCACTAAAGGTCATCCAAAGACTGACCGGACCTGGCGTTGCTTAACTTCGGTGATCGTTTCCAATACCGAAGCTCCACTACTCCAACGAGTGCATTTTCTTCTTTTATCCCATACTTATTTTTATTCTGAATTATTGGTGTTTTAGTGACACAAGTTTCCTTTAACTTCGTAGAGCCATATCACACTAGCAATTCACTGCACTGCAACAACATAGCATCTAAATCGCCACGATATCGCCGCGATTCCGCTTCGACACCGATTGATTGCAGTGGAATCGTGGTGACATCGTTCCGTTATCGCCTATGCTCAAAAATCACTTTCGTTATATGACTCTCATTGTTATTTTTCTTAGGTTTCTTGGTTAAGAATATAAGAATTAAGGTCTTGCAATGTTTATTTATTTCATATTTTCATGGATAGTGAGTGAGTATAGCAAGTGAGAAATTTTCTCTAAATATAAGACTTTTTCCTCAGGGACATGTACTAATTTTAGTTTTTAATTTTCTTCATTCATTTAATAAAACGTTTTCTTTATTTACCATCCTTATTAAAATTGAATTTGGGTTTTAACTTTCTTTACTAACCTTTTTTTAATGAATCCTTTGGTGAAACCAGGAAGCTGGAAATAGTTATTGTCTATACCTGGTGTACAGACTGCCTTACAAGCGGTTAAACATGTAAATACTCCTTGGCGATCGGTAATGTTCAACCTTCTTTCGTACGTTTTCATCGTCGTTGTTGGTGGGCTCTTTCTAATCCAAGGACCAACATTTAAAAAAAGTTTGTATTTCATTTTTGTTCTGAAAGAAAGGGACAAACCTAAAGTTTGAAACGTCGATACGAAAGAAGGTTGAACATTACCGACCCGCCATGGCCAATTTTCGTGTTTCCATGCTTGTAAGGAGGATTGGTATCCTTTATCATTCTAAATCCATGGGTGAAACTATGTGTAAGTGGAATATGGGATAACCATAGACAATACCTTTGCCAGCTTCCTGGGGATAAGTGACAAACACTCAGTTGCAGAAACGCTCATTAGAGTTAATCCTCCATTAAATCTCTTGCTATCTTTTACTACGTCACAAGACAAAAAGTGTCAGCAAGAGATTTAATGGAGGATTAACAATGAGCGTTTCTGCAACTGAGTGTGAGATTACTGAAAACCCTACTGACAATGAATCTTTGCATGTTGATAATTCTGAATTCCTCAACCTTTCAGTTCAGAGCCTCGTAACAAAAGCACCGAGTCAAAGCACACTGGATGTGAAACGTGTACCTCCTTGAAACTAATGAGCTGTGTGTGTAAGAGTCGCCAGTCGAGCTCTGTATCTAACGTACAGTCCTGCAATATGGACCTCACGCTGGAAAGTTCTGTTGAAACTACCGCTTTAGAAGACCTACCTGGTACGAATATTGAAAGTTTATTTTAATGTACAACAAACTACTGGTACATTGTTCCATCCTGAAACCAATCTGACTTTATGGCATCCAACTATGGTCAACTGCAAGCAGATCCAACATCCAATGCCTGCAAAGGGTTCAAAACAACATGGACAGGACCTTTAACAACGCTCCCTGGTTCTCTCGCAACTCCAAAATCCATGAATACCTGGAAATACTTACAGTTCTCCAAGAAATAAAAATACAAAGAGCGGTTAAGAAGTCACCCAAACAAACTCGCCAACTCGCTGCTGACCACCAGCAACACTAAAAGGCTGATGCGGAGTCATGTGCTCCCGAACTGAAAGAGGATAGAGCCACGTGGCAGATATAACTCCCCGCGCCAAAAACACGTCCGCCCGTGAATCCTCTAGCCACGCGAGTCAAACCTATACTGATCTCAAAGTCAAAGTCAATATAATTTATTCAATATAGGAGCTTGCAGCACACTTATCAAACGTCAAATCTTTTTAAATCTACCACCGCGTCGGAACGTGTCTCAATTTCTATATCCATCAATGTTTCAGGTAACCATGTCACAACAAGAAAGAAACACGTAAAAGTACTTGAGAGAGATTCAACTATAGTCTCCCAGTCATCGCCTGAGGATAACTCAGATATCAATGTACATTCAGACGGTCTGAGCACCGTCAGTGTTGACCAGAACATGCCAAGTATGCAGGCCCTCCTGGCTTCGGGTCTAGACAGTTCTGTTATTCCGGCGAATATTGTAAGTAGACAAGTAGAAGTGTAGTATTTACTCATTCAATTCAATATTTGCCTGTTTTACACTCAGTTGCAGAAACGCTCATTAGAGTTAATCCTCCATTAAATCTCTTGCTAGCTTTTACTATGTCAACAAGACAAAAAGTGACAGCAAGAGATTTAATGGAGGATTAACTTTAATGAGCGTTTCTGCAACTGAGTGTTAATCTATACCAGATTTACTCTGTTGCAGAAACGCTCATTAAAGTAATGTTTCTTTGTGTTTGTTACTAAATTATATACACAATAAAGCAGTCCTAGATGGTTTTCCTGCTTCCTATTCCTCCAATGTTCTGTGATGAAATCGTTGCTGATTAAAAGGCATATTAGAGACATCCCCTGGGCTCGGTGTACTTCATTACGAAAGGCGTGGTAGCCAGTGTGTCTGCTTTTGAACGGCGCGCTTCCCTTCACTGCAACACCACCCGCCCCCCGAAAACATCTAGATTACCTCGCCTGTCCCAAAGTCGAGCACGTATTTGTCTAAATACCGAGGAAGATGTCTTACGAACAAAAGTAGGCTCGAGTCCGATTTGCACTATGCCTACGTCACACTCTCGGCGCTCCATAGAAAGGTCTCACGATCTTTGTTTGAAGTGGTACTCCTTGTTTGAAGTGAAAATGGCGTCGGCACTCGTGCCGTCCTTTTCACATGCCCGCGCCTGCTGTATTTGCTTCTTGCTCTATCCTCTAGAACCTCCAAAGTGTCCCCAGAGTGCACTTTCTGGGGACACTTTGGAGGTTTCCGAATTCGGAGATGGATAGGAAGTAGTTGATCTGTATGGAAAACTATATACTATTCTGTGCTGTGGCTCCCTTTCACATCAATAATCAAAGTACTTTGGTGTTTTACAGCCAAAACCAATGGACATGGAATCAACGCCAAGACAAGGTGAAGGGAATGAAGTTATGAATGTCGTTACAAATGTAACGAGAAGTAGTTATAACAGTACTGTTTTAAATGTTTGTAGAGAGAAAGTTTCTACTGCAACTACCTTTCAAGACTTTGCTACTGGCGTTGGAGGTATGAAAATATCAGAAATAGTCTTAGTATTAGATATGCACAAGGGGCGATAGAGAGGGTTATGCTCGGAGTTTCCCTGCGAGATCGAATCAGAAATTATAGAGATTCATAGAAGAACCATGGTAGTCGACAAAGCCCGAATTGCTAAATTTAAGCGGCAAGCACATAGCTCGTAAAAAGAATGGCGGATGGGGCTGAAGATTTTTCGAGTGGCGCAGCGTGGATATGCATCATGTAGTGAGCCCCCCACAAGGTGGACCGACGTCCTGGTCAAGGTGGCAGGCCCCTTTGGATGAAGACCGGTCGTTGTGGTGATCCTTGGGGGAGCCCTATGTCCAGCAGTGGACGTCTTTCCGCTGTGACAATGATGATGCGACGGCAACTATCTTTGTTCTGTGGGAAATTTTCTCTCTATTAATAAACTGTTTTATTCCCTTGCAGGCAGTGAAACTGTAGTCTCGAATAAACCTGATTCTAGTACTACAGAAACAGAGTAAGTAGTTGTTTTGAAGTAAAAATGCATTTTGTGACTAAACAGAAATAATAATATAAAACGTTATATTTTCAGTGCGCCAAGAACTAAAGATTCTGGTCCAAAATCTCCTGAGTACCCCACATGTGTGAAAGGAAAAACAAAAGCGCATATTTTACTAAAAGTCGGAAGCATAAGACCTAATGATCCAAATGAAGTAATCAGCATATCCGAACAAAGTCCAGGATACAGACCAATAAAACCGAAGCCCATTGACCATAAAATAACCATCCTATCAGATATAAAGGTAGATAAAACGGACAAAGTGTCTGGTGTACTTAACAACGCTACGTCCACACCGCTTATGCAAATGCAAACGATCACGATAAACGGGACGCCGGCGTACAAACGTGATTCCAAATTTTGTTATACTGCAGATGAAATAATGGCTATGCCGACCCTCATCCTTGTACCTACATCAGGTAAGTAAGATTTTTGATATCCAGCTAGTCTGACCACAAGAGCTTTACCGCTCCGTAGGTAAGGTCGTTGCGCAGAGAGATGCGGGGCAGAGACGCTCGCTCTGCTCTCTGCCATTCTGTCGTTCACTTTTAGCGGCTTTGGCGATTATTCGATTTATTTACACCGGACAGTGTACGACCGGACAGTGCTCTGATAGTCAAAAAAAAAAAAATTACCGCCCTTCACAATGGTGTGAAAGTGACAGAGCAGTGTGTCGCTCAGTCAGCCGTCTTTCTGGAGCCGCATCTTCTCTACAGCGGAACACCTTCCGACGCAGTAGTAGAGTCATAATGACGACAGAAAGCTATAAATGTGATATTATTTTGAATAAAACATTTTGAGTTTGAGATAAAGTATCCATAGCTCTGTCGCACCTAATGAGCGGTACAGCCCTTGTAGTCAGTCTATAAGACCCTGAATCCACTAAAGCAGACCTGTGTAAAATCCACCAATCTAATAGTTTAATTTTCCTTGCTTGACAGAATCAAGCTCTTTTATTTGTTGATGTTACATATCTCCGCTCCGCTCCTTTTTGTCAGTTTTATGGGATGAACTTAATTTTTACATAAATATAAGTAATCTCAGTGTAAACATTGATTTTCAGGATCAACAAGAACACCTCACATATCGTCAGAAAACAAATTTATCACAACTCAAAATATGAAGAACTGTTCACGGAAAATATGTTGTGTTCCTCTAACTAAGAATGCGGTGACTCAAATTAATAATCCTGATGCCAAAGATGTAAATGTTGTAAATAATATTATTAACAGTAATCAAAGTTTAAATACCCAGATGAATCCATCGACTCGATTGCTAGAACCTCTTACCATAGACGTAACGAACAGTCCTGTTTCTAGCAAAACTACATCACAACAACCTTTACAAAACCCTCAAAAAGATGCCAATGAACCAGCAATGCTAGTTACAACGCTGGATTTAAAAAATGCATCAGTCCCTAAAGATAATGTTATAGAAGGTTGTCATAAAGCAAATACACCTCAAATGTTACCACCGATGAGGAAGTCCTCGTCAACGCCTCGCCGCGTTTCGCATGTTCGTGTGTTAGACTTTACTACTCCAAGAAGGATCTTACAGGAACCAATAAACGAAAATGGTCAAGGAGCTGTCGAAGTTATAATCAGCAGAAGTCCTAATCTGCATACGTTTGTAGAGGAAGCTAGCGGAGAAATAACAGCTGAAAACAGTGTTACAACAGTTGAAGCTATTAACACCAATGGATCTACAAAAGAAAATGACAGTACAAATAAAGTGTGTAAGAGTAATTGGGATGCAGATCTGCGCGCTCTCGCTGTTGCAGACGCGAAGAATACTCATAATATAACTAAACATAAACCGAGGATTTTAAAAAAGAAAAAGTTGTCTCTAGATAAGAAGACGGACGCTAAGAAAGAAGATAAAAAAGAGACGAAAAAGCCTAGTGTAAAGAAACAAATTACTAAGAGTAAAAAAACTAAAAACCTGAAATGTGACGAAGTTCTTGAGGATAGTATTAAAAAACAAGTTGAACCGACTCTTCCTGTGAAACCTAATATTAACATCATTCCGGGGTCAGACTGGAGTGTACCAGAGACTGACAAAATTCAAAACAAATCCAACAACGATGTGCAAGTGGAAACACCCGAAGCTGAAAGGCTTTCCTTACAGAACGCAATTGAAGCAAAACTCAATCTGTCAGATTTTCTAGCTACGCCTTATAAACAAGCTCTCTATGATATACAAATGGAAACGCCAAGGTTTCTTGGTCCAGACCTACCAGATGATATACCTATGTCTGATATTAAAATAATGAATATACCAACTCCTAGGTTTTTGAATGATACGCCCAAACCTCAAGCTACGCCATCGTCTTATTCTTCAAGGCCTACTGATTATTCCAGTGGCGGGTCTTATTATAAACCTGATGATCAAGACTACACCGTACATGATGATTTAGGGTATACGTTAAACGAAAATCCAGCAGCAGCAATAGTGAAGGAAGATCTGTCTGAAGAAAAACCTGAGCAAAAAACTAACGGTAAATCAAGGCCAGTGAGGAAATGTGCGAAGAATGTATCGTATTATAACAGTCCAAGTGTTCCTAACAAAAAAGAAGTAGACGATAAAGCTGATGTAGCCTCTACGTGTAGTGCAAGCAGTGTGAATAGTTTAGGTGGAAATAAAGATAAAGAAACAGTATCTAAGACACCTAAAGAAACTAAGCCTAAATCGCAAACCAAATCCGAACCTAGAAAGAGAAATAGTACAGCTAAAAAACGTAAAACTCCCATAAAGAAAGAAACACCGAAAACATTTTTAAAAATTAAACCCAGAAGGCCGACTCCAACTAAAGAAAGCTTTACGGGAAAAACCAAGAGAAAGCCTGAGTCACAAACAAAGAAAAGAACAAATAGTAAAGAAAAACACAACGTCACACCAATAGTAACATGCGCTCCTACAAAATCGCGGAGAAAATCATCTACACCCCGCAAGCTTCATTGCACCAAACAATTTAACTCCGAAAGCTCTGGGCATGAATCTCCTGACATTAAAACCAAACCAACTGGAAAAGATGTACCCTCTTGCACAGCAGATTCTGATACCGACCAGTTAGCTCTTAGATGGTCAGACGATGGCTCCCAAGATGGAAAACCGATAGAAACTGCAACAAACGTTTCAGCAAACGATACTGACGATATAACAAAAATACGTGAATACATCGCTAGCTCCGAAGTAATTAAGAACATAAACACAGAAACTAGTTTACACGACGATTTAGTTAAAAGAGGCTTTGACGTTGAAACAGCTAAAATAATAGAGCGAGACTTACTCGATACCCCGCCACATCATCCTAAAGAACCGAGCTCAACAAATGTCAACTACGAACCAACGGCCACTGCAGAAGTAAAAAAAGTTGAAACTGTAGCAGAAAAAGTTAACGAATCAGATTGCAGCACTTCAACTAACTTAATAATTGTCCAAGATGTAGAAGAAGAAGAAATTGAATTAACTGTATATGATTGCAATGAGGAAACTGAAAATTATATAACTTATCAGTACGATGATTCTAAAGTTACGACCACTAAACCTCAAATAAAACTAAAAGATACTTTCAGCATGGAAGTATGTATAGAAGATGATGTAACAGTAAGATTACGCGCCACACCATTCACTACAATATTCGACATTGACCCTAAAGTTCCAGAAAGACCAGACTACGATTATAGAGAAACAGAAATGGCTGTCAGTTCTATATCTGATATTGATAAGCTCTATACACCGATGAAGGAGTCTATAAAAGCTACTTGTTACGAGATTTTCGACTCTACGCTAACAAGTTTAGATACACCGTTGAAAGTTAATAGTCCAAAGCGTAGTGACACTACAGTCACAGAGATAGTTCTAGAAGTAGAGAAAGTAGAAGACAAAGAAAGGGATAGTAAGAAAAGGAAGAGGATACGAAGTAGTTCCTCCGAAGAGACGCTGAATGAGACTAAAAGAACGAAGCCTGAAGATCAGTACCTCAGAAATCCAAATTTACACAATATTGACATAGAAACAGTGTTATTTAAATTGCATGGACCATAGCAATAATGGACTAAGTATTGTACTTGTATGTATAGTATATGTAAGTATTAGGTTTAGGTGGAAATCTACGAAACGACAGCGAAGCGATAATGATTAAAATACAACTTTATCGTTACTGCAATGAGGTTCACTACCTCGTAATATTGTAGTTTGAGTCGTATGACAATATTTTGTTGTGTTGGCCTTTGTTATGCCGGAGCCCGGATCCGATATTGGGCATGGACTGCCTAAGCAAGGATCCGTGCCGTCCTCCCTTGCTTTTTATTGAAATTTGAGCTGTAATAATAAGTGAATACGGTCGGTTTTGTTTTGTTTGAAGATCTAATGAATGCAAAAGGAATGAATGAACCATAAACAACACACTGTCTCAATGACCCTTCATAATCATTTATTTTCATTCAATCAAATTCGAAATCAAGTCGCTCGCGCGCTTTCTCTCGGCACCGAGGGGAGCAATCTGGCAAGCGGCCGGCATACCAAAGATTAAGGCTGCCTGTCCACTGAAGCGGAGCGAGGCTGCGGAGCGGAGAAACGAGGTTCGGTGGACAGGCAGCCTACAACCCTTATTATAAGGGGTGTACAGACCATCAACTGTTCAATACTTTTGGGCCGAGCAAAAGATATCAATAGCTGAATTTCTACCGCGGTTGTATCCCATACTTAAAGTTGTTTAGTTTGATGGTTTATACACCCCTTTGGCAGGCATATACTTTCCTGAGAAGATTTTGGTACACTCTGTGTATACGACAGTCTTAAAATGTAAACAAAAAATTATCAAAATCTTAGTATCGAGACAATTTCTTTTTTGTGTTTAGTTTTAAATCATATTACAATTCATAATTCTATCTATCTATCTATGACGTCACGCCTCTTTCCCAGTGGGGTAGGCAGAGACCAGAGCGCGCCATATACTACGATCCTTACATACCTCTTTTGCCTCATTCACATCCATACATCTCTTCATACATGCCCGTAAATGTTTATTCAAAAGAATATCATACCAGATAGCTTTTTGACATCTTTTTTTTAACTTTGCGGCCCTGCACTGCGGCCAGAACCAAGATATGTCATGAAACGTTCCACATTATTCTAAATATGTTCGGAATGTCACATGAATAGATATCTCGGCGAGGCCAGACCAGAAGACAAGCTTCAAACAAGCGGAACGTAAATCTTGCACTTCCTCTAGACCACGTAACACACCATTTTGAACCTTATAGCAATGGAATACGATTTTGCTTCTATTTGATATCTATTCATAATACGGTTTCGACAGTCTATTTTCTGTTGTAGGCATTGAAAGAGATCAATGATTTTAAAAAGTTTTGTTTGCAATTTAAGACTTTCTTTTATTAATGACAGTCTGTTATAATATTTTCGCCGCCCGTTATAAGTGCCAATTTTACGATAAGAACTACGAGATTTCTATAAAATAACTTTCGAGGTATACAGGGTGTAAATTTAAATGCCTTACATACTTTAGTTAGGGGATGCCACAGATCGTCAAACTGAACAATATTCACTATAGGACCAACATTGAAATCGAGAAAAATCTGCTGTTCCATACTTTTGGGTAGAGTAGCCGTCGAAATTTTCTAAAGAACGGTAAATTTTGTTTGCGATTTTATTGGCCCATTAATTATAAGTTGTTCAGTTTGATGGTCTGAAGGACCCCCAAAAGTATTAACTGTATTTAAGTTACACCCTGAAAACACCCTGCTTGAAACATGAAGCATGTTATACTTAAATAGTTTTTGTACTATGCAGCGTTAATTATATTTATATGTGTTAGACACTTAGGTAAGTTTAATGATTTGTACATAATAAGATAGTGTTGTTTTCTAAGATATTATTTCTCACCCTTTGGTAATTTAAGCGCAAATGTAGATTTAGACTTAGATATTACGTCGAAAGGGCTTTAATACTTTTTGAACAGTGTGCTAGACACACCAAATTTTTGAAATAAATATATTTTGTATATAATTATCTGGTAGTTTTTGTTTACAATTTGGGTCGATTTGCACTACGCCACATCGTTTAAGTGATGATCTGGACGAGTCATGCGTGTAATTCTACTAACAAACTATTCTGACACGTTTTACGGGGGACGAGGTAGCATGAAATCCGCGCTTTCACCACGAGCACAATATGGCCCGCAAACACAATTGAATTTGCCCACCAACAGCAGCTAACTGACGTTTTTGACTTTTTAGTTTTGATTCAATGATGTAGGCAAGTACTAGGTGGTCAGCCGGGTAACATAGAACTAAAATTGGTTTGATATTATGGGCCCACCTACAAAAATGGTTGAGCAGCCTTGCTTTAGATTCTAATAATCATGAAAAATAGTCTGGTGTGGAAGTTGTTTAGATGACGTAGAACGATTCCCAAGAAGACTAGTTTGATGTATTGTTTCGTAGACTGTCTCGACGACTTTCAGTTTGACATACCTGCAAGTCTAGCATGATTTCTCTACTTGCGCGCAACTCGTCTTTTTCCCATACTACAAGTCGCTGAAAGCGCGGCTTTCGCTCTCCGAAAAGCGCGGGAACAGGTTATTTTCTATGCAGCGAAGGCGCGTTGCGCGCGTGTAGAGAAATCATGCTGGTCTAGCAAATGACTTTCCTGAGCGACATTAAAGGATGGAGCGTCAAAAAATGCGATTCCGTGCTGCCAGTTCAACCCTTAGCGTTTTTTTAGTTTGGCGATCGATAGTGGATTTGTTTTTTACAAGACCAAGAAACTTACTATGGTACAGTTATAAACGTAATTATAATTATTTGACAATAAGACTAAACCAACCACAACAGATGAAATTTTGAGATTAGAAAAAAAGAAAATATACAAGGTGTTACAAAAGTAAAAATAAAAATTTAAAACTTTTAATGGGGTTGTTTAGACCATCACACTGAACAACTTTCACTTTGGGACCAATATCGAAATCGCGAAAAAAATAATCACCTATCCCATACATTTAGCTCGAGTAGAATTGTAGCTTAGTATGGAACATCAGATTTTTTTTTCGCGATTTCGATATTGGTCCCATAGTGAAAGTTGTTCAGTTTGATGGTCTAAACCACCCCCTTAAATGTTTATTTGTATTTTTGTAACACCTTGTATAATAGAAAGTTTATGTGCATCCACTTATCCTTATCCACTATATGTAGCTTGATGTGTCGACGTGTGTATCTACTGTTCGAGCGTATGTCAACTTTCTTAAAAAATAAAAAACAGAAATTGAGACCACCGACGGACTGCGTGCAGATGTCGTTATCTCAAATCAAATATCAGTTGCATGCGGCATGAGGTAGGTTCGAGTAAACGAGCAAAGATTCTCATGTCGCCCGATTCGTTCCGGTGTACTCATTAAGCCCATTATACCGACAACGCGCGAATGCGTCCAGTACAGGGATGGTATTTAGGGGGGCCTTATTAATTTGTTAAACAATGGCCGGAGCTGAACTCCGAGAAACAAATTGTAAAGACGAGAGATGTAGAGATTTACAGATGCTTTAGTTTTAGTTTATGGTGCCTTGTGCGCTGGATGCTAAGAAAAAGTTCTATTTTTTAATGCCTTTACTGGACCCTTTGTAACAGGTAAACTTTGATTAATGATTAGGTATCTTGGGACGCAGCCCTGAGCCGCCTGTTCTTGCTTTATGAATTATTAATTTCAGTAGCAAATTACAGTTTTCTTGAGGTGTTCTTAGCACTCCGTCCTTGGCGGTTAGTAAATACATGTGGTAAATAGGTACACAAATAAAAAATTACACGCGGAATTCCTTTCTTGAACAGTTCTTGAATGACGCTGAATTATTTTATCATTTTTTTGGTCATTCATTACTGTGACTGGAAATAATTGTGTTGTTACTTTGGGTTTTGGCTGGGTACAACGTTACACCGTATATCTTTGGTTGGGGAAGGTGCCCCCTCCCCTTTCTCCCGGAATACGTGCCTGCGCCAATTTGCCGGTCGGATTGCATATCCCCGTGCAGTTATTACGATATTCCGTTTAATTAGATATCACAATTAGAGGATACGGTGTCGCGTCGGTGCGAACCATTAATTACATGCTAATTTGAGCCGCTACCACTTGCTAATCTCAACAAAAATCTCATACTAATGGTGTTTTGGCAGGGAAGCTTATACAATGTTGCTTTGCTGAGTTATTGGGGATACGTTAATATTAACTGTGCCTTAATTATTGGGTCTTTATTCTCGCATTAAATATAGGGTAAGTATTAGTGGCGCTCGCGCGTGAGGGGTTTATTATGGGCTTTTGCGCAGTAGCAAAGAAAATATACGCTAACGTAGAGGGTTAAGTCCGCATAAGTAGTTATCTACCTACCTACCTTCCTTCCTACCTTATTTAATTAGTTTTTCGGGATAGCGAAGGAATTCCCTTTTTCACGCTACTTCTCTGCCAAATTTAATTGAATAGGGTTCGAACATTTTAAGCAAGTTTTTTCTTCGAGATAATCATTGATAATGTATACTTAACTAAGTAAGTAGATGACACTGGCAGAGAAAACGTTCTACTGCCCAGGTCTTAGAACATTAAATATTCATTTTGTGCCTAGGCACAACAATAATTAGGTAACTAGGTACCTACCTATACTTAATGCCTAATGAAAATACCTAAACCTACCTTACCTCTTCTAATTGTACAAATTGTATGTTATTTAAGCGGCAATTAGCTTCGTCTACATTAGAGTTCAAAACTAGATCTAGTCACTTGTTTATTTAGGGTTTTATTCCTCTACCATTATAGAGCAACAATTCTCTTAATGGACTGCCAAAAGTGCAACTTCAAGAAACGAATTTTGGGTAAAAACTAAAGTGTTAAAAATAAGTAAATAGTAGGTAAGTAGGTATACTTAGTTAATTATCTTTTTGGAGTTTTACGAATATTTCTTTATTGGGGCCAATACCGAGGCCGGGGGCCCCGGGCCGAGGGCCTCGCCTCCCTATACAGGGTCCTTAGCTGAAATATCAGCTGTTCTATTCAAAACTGCAAACCTTCTCGAGCCAAATGTATGGGACAGCAGATTTTTTTTTGCGATTTCGATGTTGGTCCCATAGAGATAGTTGTTCAGTTTGATGATCTGATCATCCCCTTAAAAAAGTGTCAGCATATAAAGAAGGACCCAGTATATAAATTATCAATGTGACTGCAAAAGAAAGCTTAGCTTGTCTTTAGTAGCCTACCCATATACGCTTGAGAAGAGGAAAAATCTAATAAAATAACCTTGTTATAAACCCCTTGATTTCATTTGACGAAATCTCTATAAATTTTAGCACTAGGCTCAGATTCAGTTCCAATCTTTAATAACTGCCTCTATGCAGTACGCCGGAGATATAAAACACTTTATTGACAATAAAGCCACGGTTTGACATAACCTAGACCAAAATATATGACAGTGGGGTAAGGAGGGGTGGTGAAGTAGGTCACGGATGCAGGCGCCCCCTTGAATAGCTTCGTAGCGTCTCACCACGTGGCCTAGAGACTCTCAAATCTCTCAATATCTTGTAGAAGACGAGACACTTAGGAAATTTCTACGCTAAAATGTTTTAGGTCGCTTTGAATCTTAATAGGATGGAATATTGAAGTAATCGTTCTAATCTCGAGTTATTTCTTTAGTTACGGTTTTAGGGTATATTACCGTTGGCGCGCTCCATACAAACGAAGTCTGGTGATATTTTAAATACGAAGCGATTAAACTCAATGAAATTTTGCAGAAGCAATCTAGAAATAAATCTCTATGCTTGTATCGTGTCCGATTTTCCTTAAAATGTACAGTTTTAAAGTTACAGTGCCTTAAAGATTTATTCAGCGCGCATTTACGCATTCGGAATAAACTTCTCTTAAGGCGCAATAGTAGGACAAAATACCTTGGAGGCATCTTTTATTTTTCATTTTTCGATTAGATTTCTTGAATCAGTATTCTTGAATAGTTTATCTAGTGAAATCATAAATTGAATTACTTCACTCGATAGAAAATCATCACTTAGATGACGTATTTTCATGTATTTTTAAAAATGTTGCTAATTTTAGAACTTAAAATAGTTTCTGATTTTTGGTATTTATGGTATAATATAGAAACGGTGAACTCAGACCATCAAACTGAACCGCTTTCACTATGGATCCTACCTCAGGACACGCGAAAAAAAATCAGATGTCCCATACAAAACTGCTGTTCCTACCCGACTCAAATGTAATCTGTGACTCAAAAAAAATTTTCATGCAAAAATGTTTTTTATTATTTCAGCAATGAATGAAAGTGCTAGCATGCTCATGGATACATTTTAAAAATCTTGTTTTGGTAGTAAGTAGGATGAGTGTGCCTGTGCGGTGGGTTGGTTGGTTGGGTATCGAGTTCAATAAATAACACGAAAAAAAAAATGTTTTTTTAAATGTAGCCTATGTTGAAACCTTGTTAATTCGATTCTGCTCTTGATTCTAAACAAACTGTTTTCTAGTTTTGCGTTTATTCATTTACACGTTGTATATATTTGATATTGCGGGTTCCATACAAAACAAAGTCTGGTTATATTTTCAATACTAACCAATTAAAGTCAATTAAATTGTTCAGAAACAATCTAGAAACTAATCTCTATGCTTGTATTGTGTCAGATTTTCGTTAAAATGTATAGTTTTAAAGAAACAGTGCCTCAAAGATTTCCATCTAACTCTTAAATTAACCCTAGTATTGAAATTGTTTATTTTAACGAAAATCTGAAACAAAACAAGCATAAACTAATATAATAAATAAGCGCAATAAAAGTACTGAAAATTTTAATTGATTTTAATTGGTTAGTATTTAAAATACAGGGTGTAAGTGACAGCCTAGCAAATACTGAAACGGTGAACTCAAACCATCAAACTGAACAACTTTCACAATGGAGCCTGCGACAGGAAACTCGAAAAAAAATCTGCTGTCCCATACATTTGAGTCGGGTTGGTACAGCAGTTTTGTATTGGACAGCAGATTTTTTTTCGCGTTTTCTGAGGTAGGCTCCATAGTGAAAATTGTTCAGTTTGATGGTCTGAGTTCAGCATTTTAGTATTTGCTAGGCTGTCACTTACACCCTGTATAACCAGACTTCGTTTGTATGGAGCCCGAATTATCCGAATTATCCTATAACAATTTGTATACAAATTCAACTGTATGTAAACAAAATCTTACATAAACTTGAATTTCTTCACAACACAAAGGGCGCTTGTGAAGTCGCACGTATTGAATTCGTTTTCGTATAGTTAAACAAAATACAAAGGACAATGGTTGTTTTCTTTTATGATGAATGATAACATTAGTACATACCTAGTACTTTCCTTTGTTATAGTATAAATATTAATTTAGACTATTACTTATGAAACTTTAATTAAACGTGTTAATGAATAAGCGCAAAACCTCATACACCCCAACTGATTCATAACGAAATAATTAGATTAAAATAATAATTTCATTATTTTGATAGTTAAAATTTAAAGTTATTCGCATTTTAAATTTTTAGGCAAAATTGTTTTATCATTTCGGCAATGAATGAAGGCGCTAACATGCTAATGTATACATTTTAAGAATCTTGTATTGGTAGTAAGTATGGTGAGAGTGCCCGAGTGGTGGGTTGAGATCGAGATCTGTAAATTAAAAATTTTACAAACAAATTATTTAATGTTATGATTAAAATTACCTATGTTGAAACCATGATAATTCGATTCTGCTTTCAATTCCAACTACTTTCTAGTTTTGCGTTAATTCATTAACACGTTGTATAAGGAAAAGTATCATTTACCTTTAAACCACATACTCTACCCATCAAACTGAACAACTCTTACTCTGGGAGCAAACCTGTCAGTGCAAAAAAAATCTATGTTCCATGCCTACTCGACTAAAATTTATGAGAAAGCAGATTTTTGTTTTTTCTGACAGGTTTGCTCCCATAGTAAAAGTTGTTCAGTTTGATGGGCAGCGTATGTGGTTTAAAGGTTAATAATACTATTCCTTACATCCTGTATAGGTAAGGAACCTACTTGACGACGGTAGTAGTCGTATGTGGCCATTTACGCCTCTATTGACCACACTTTTATTAAAATATGCTTACCCTTTTTTAAGGGGATGATCAGACCATCAAGCTGAACAACTTTCTCCATGGCACCAACATCGAAATCGTGGAAAAAAAACAGCTGTTCCATACAAAACGTACTCTAGCCAAATTTATGGGACAACAGATTCTTTTTTCGTGATTTCGATGTTGATCCCGTACAGAAAGTTGTTCAGTTTAACGGTCTGATCGTTCCCTTAAAAAAGTATCAGGATATTAAGAAGGATCCTGTATTATTATGACGATGCCGGTTTTAAAAGTTTTGCTCATTTCGATATTTTCTAAGTACGTATACGGAGTCAACTGACTGCAAGTGACAGTACCTATATGGACACTGGGTACCTTAATAAGCACAGCACAGCATGTTCATACAATCATGATAATCAAATTAGAACAGTCACCTTTACTACCAACTACCTATGTAAAGAGAATAAAGTTTAATTCCTTTTTAGTACAATTTAAAGTCGAACATTATTTTTACATTACATATTACGTACTTCACTAATTTGTCTCACAATCCGCTCAACGCCTGAACAACATTACAAGCAAATGTTACAACGGGTGGTAGAAACAAACAAAGAAATGCACCAGACGCCGGAGCGTGATTGACTCACTCCCTCGCTTCATTCAAGCCTTCTCTAATAATTTATCTTAAGTCGTCCTAACAGACTATACTGTGACTTTCTTAGATTCTTTGAATAATAGTTCTGAAGGCGAGGCTTTGCCGTGAGAATATTACACCCATCTATGTGTGCTTCCCTAGTTATATTCATTGGTAATTGCACTTTCTACGACTCTAACGTTACATACCAGATACATTACCGTGTCGCGGTCAGTCTTGCTTCTAAACTGGTTCCACAAGCCAGCAATGTAATATTGTGTAATGGAAGTCGCAGAGAACCTAGTGGAGGTAGTAATTCCAGAGGCAGTTCGGGTATAAATGATTGCGGGTGATTTTGCACCACCCACCACCCCTGTCTAACCCCCCCACCTCCCAAAGTGCAGCGCCGACGCGACGTCGCTTCGGACAATCTGCGTGCTCTGCTTATTTTCGCCCGTAATTCCTTTGCCGGAAATTGCCTTTATAAAGAAAGGAATTTAGTTTGGGAGAGCGCCTCCAGCCCTTTAGTGGAAGATGGACGCAATTGCTCCAATTTACGCTGCTGACACAAGTTCGTAGTGGCTTATAGAATTCATGATGATAATCCGTTGTCTTCAGACGGTAACATTTTCTCAGAGTTAATTCCTCTGAGACAATTTTAGTGTTTTCTTTTGTTTCTCTAAACGATTTCGTACTTTGAAGTTGTTACTTCAAAATACTGTTCGAAAATTACAAAACAAATTAAAACATTTTCTGTTCCCGAATGTCATGCATGATTTACTGTAAACTTGATGAATGATGACACTAATTGACAACATTTCATTTTAAGAAAGGTACCAAAATAAGAAAAGCATTTGGAGATTATGTGATTCAAAGCTTTCAAAATTATCCGATTTTTCTATCCATTATTTCTCGAATTATTTGAAAAATACTGAAAAATATAATAGAGGTTGAATGAGATTTTATTCCTTTGCCTGCTTGATGCCTGCTTGGCTTTTCTATTGTATTTGACAGTTTTTATTTTTAATGGTATTGCGGCCATAAATCCTACGTTTTTCAGAAAATTCAAAAGTAAATTAATAATAGAAATATCGGTCAAAAATAAAATCGGAAAAATACGTATCTCTTATTTTTAACCTATTTTTAATTTTTTTATTAAAAACAGGTGGTTAAAAAAATGTAATGTTGTCAATTCACACGTTCAAGCAATGGCATATTCATAGCAAATAAATTATGTAATTTCAATTAACCTACTTTGACTTGACTTGAAATTAGACAACGTAATTTAGCACACCTTCCAATGCAATTCCTTGCTTATTTGCAACATAACAGTCGCAGAGAGGAGAGAGTCATAATGAAATACAAGTAATGTTTATACGAGATTTGTACGGAAGGTCAGCGTTATATAAACGGGATGCTGCACCCCATAGCGGGCTCAGAGCCAACTAGGTCGAGCCTTCTGCGACTTTCTGCTATTCCTGCCAACCTGCTACCTATGGCACAATGCGTTACGTTTCAAGATTGGTTATAACTATACTTCATTCCTAATAAGGACAACAAAAAATCCAGTTCCTGTATAGCTTTCTGCCCACTTCTGATTAGAAAATTTGATTTATTTATTTACTATCCGACATATCTTGGGCTAAAGCTGTTCTATGAATAAGTGACAGGAAGTTTCAAATCTCTGTTTTTGGAATTCAAAATAGCCTTAAAATTTCTTTGCTATTTGGAATGGAGTATAGGTACTAAAACTACTTAATTTATGAGCAAAATAATCCACCATCCATCTACGAGAATTATAACTGATCTTATCTTAACTATTATAAAACTGTAACAGAAGTGTGTCTGTACATTGAAGATATTTATACACGAAAAAGACTACGATATGGTTTTTAGGTAGGTCTGTTTGTCTATTTGTTTGTTTGTTTGTTTGTTTGTGTGTTTGTAACAGCATCACGCAAAAACTACTGAACCGATTTTGATGAAACTTTTTTGTTTGATAGCTTATGATCTGACTTAAAATCTGTTTTATAATTTGTACGGACGTAGTCGTGGGTAAACTCTAGTATTCCATAAATCGTCATGTTAGTCAGTATAATTATCGATTAAGGCAAGTATGTAGTACTTACTGAAACTGAACAATTTCTTTCGCAGATTGCAGCCTGATCAGATTTATTATATCAGTGACCACCACCGCTTCGATTGTTTTATATTCAAAATTTAATTTGGTGGTTCCTAATTTTGTTTTCAAAAAATTTTGTTTAAGTTGGTTTCTTTTCATTTCCAATAATTTCGAAGTTATTTTCAAAGTCACTCGTGTTAGAAATGAATATTTTCGGGAACCTGTGTGAGGAAACATTTCCAATACTTATACAGGGTCTAACAAAACACCCAAATAATACTTAAGGGGGTGCTTCAGCCCATCAAACTGAACAACTTTCACTATGGAGACATCTTTGAAATCGCGAAAAATGTTCCATACCGTACAAAACTGCAGTAGGTACCGAGGAGTCGACTAAAATATATGGAACAGCTGATATTTTTTTCGCGATTTCGAAGCTGTCTTCATAGTGAAAGTTGTTCAGTTTGATGGGCTGAGGCAACCCCTTATCTAGAGTGTTTTGTTACACCCTGTAGTGAATGAATAAATTAAAGAGCTACGCTCTTGTTAGTGGAAGGCTATATAATCAAATGCAATAGCTTTTACCGTTTTTGGCACTGCCTCCGTGGTCCAGTGGTTAAGAGCATTGGGCTCTTGAAACGGAGGTCGTGGGTTCGACTCCCACGGGGCCACCTAGTGATATGTCACTTTCTGCGTTTTTCCCCAATGTCCTATACATTGCAGGCCAAATCACCTGATTGTTTGAAAAGAAAGATGATGAAAGATGTGCTTCGGATAGCACGTTAAGCCCTTGGTCCCAGGAACTCTCTCGTGGTAGTAGTCCTTACATGAAAAAACAACGACAAAGGCCATAAAAAACTCTGACATCAAGGCTTGCCCACACTACAAGAAGAAGACCGTTTTTGCAAGATCTATACTTCATTCCAAATAAGGACGACGAGATTTTCAGATTCCTAATTAGCTTTCTGGCCAATTATGATTACCAAATGTAATTAATTTATTGGAGACATATACTATCCGGCATATCTCTGACTTTACTAATAGTCTAGGAAAAATAAGGTTTGAGATTGCATTAAAGACACTTTAGTAAATTGTGTTTTAAATAATATTACTGTTAGTTTATAACATTTTTGTCGAGATTTCGTGCTTATATTGGCTCAGGAACCTGAGAAATACCTTAAAATCGATATAAATGTACAAAGGGCAAGCTTATTTCGAAAAATATTTCTTCCAGCATACTAGCATAAGAGACAGTTAATTATCACAAGGCAAATTTAATGTGTACAAACCAACAGTCAATAATTTAGTTTTGAGCTTATAATTTTTGAAGACTTACAAAATATTCAATATCTATTCAAATTTACGATATTAACCGGGAATTATTATTGTTATAAGTAAAGAGTATTGAATGAAGCAATCCTGTACAAAATCACCAGTTTTCCATTTTTTGTTCATACCTAAATTTAATGTTTTGTAAATGTCTTAACTATTCAATAATACAACATAAAAAATCGGGGATTATTGAGAATTTATGTTTTTCAGGTATTTATATACTATATTCCAAATTATCACCAAAAATGCAATTAATGCAACCTTCTCCATACAAAAATCCGTAGATATCCCCGACTATAAAGCTTTTCTAAGAATAAGTGAGAGGAAGTATTTCAGATCTCTGTTTCTGTAATGCAAAATAGCCTTAAAAATTCGTTGCTATTTTGAATGGAGTATAGGTGGTTTTGCTATTTATCTGTAAAAGTAGCCTTGCAATTGCCTTTTGAATATCAGCCAAAAAAGACGATTCTTTCTTCGAAGTCCACAGCCTAACCCCTTGTATACCTCAACACCTCCATCGTTGAGCATTGCTTAAAGTGTGTCAATTGATGGCTGGATGCGTACCCCACCCGACCGGCACGTCGGATCGATACCCGACGTCTGGCCCCCGACCTCGCTTTCTTATACCTTCCTAAATACTAATTACGAGCTTTGACACAGCCTGCAAGCTATGAAAGGAACCATACATGTGTGGGTGTTATTAAAACTCAACCTTTTTGTTTTTTTGGTTACTCGCGAGCTTTTCCTGCATTCATGTTTGTTCTGAGGTTTTTGAGACGTTTTTAAGGGTGTTCTCGTTTAGAAGTAAATCTTGGCTCGGTTTGAATTCAGGTTTTAAGATTCTTTTGTGACGTATTCTACGTCTTGGGGCTTTTGGGCTGGTATTTTCAAGGCGATATGTCTAAAAACTGTGTTTTTCCACACACGGAGAGTGATTACGAAAAGTTAGCTTAACTTCGAAGCGATTTATTTTTCAGATTCATGATACTGTACAAGGTGCAGTGTTATAACAATAAAAATGAGTAATAATTAAAGGGACAGACCATCAAACTGAACCACTTTTGGAGCCAACCACGAAATCGCAAAAATTCATACAAAACTGCATTCAAATGTATGGGACAGTTGTTTTTTTTTCGCGAATTCGATGTTGGCTTCATAATGAAAGTTGTTCAGTTTGATGGTCTAAACCACCCCCTTAAATATTTATTAGTAATTTTGTTAACACCTTGTATCTGAGACATGGACAGGGTGTAAGGAAAAGTATCATTAACCTTATACTATACCCATCAAACTAAACAATTTTTATTATGGGAGCAATATCTGTCAGAACAAAAAATATGTGCTGTGATACTTTTATGTGTGTAATGATACTTTTCCTTACACCCTGCACCTATATATATATATAGTAATAATAATATTATGTGGATATGTTTAGTGGTTCATAAATTGTTAAAAAGAACTACTCGTATTTGCCTAATTAATTTAATACCTTGTTATGATATGGGGGTGTATTAACCAACTTTGAAACAAAACAGTTTCACCTCTGTTTTGCATATTGAGTTGACACAAACCCACTACTCGTTTAAACTTTGGGTACTTTAACTACCAACCTTTTCAAACAACCCCTTGATAAGGTTAACATAAATTGAGTTCTGATATAAATAAAGAAGATCAAACACTCAAAAATAGACTTTAACAATATGTGTTCTATAATCCAAGACAGTAGTAGCTTACAGCAGTTTTCCTAAGCCGGATAATATAAAGGAAACAAGATTAAAAATGTATTCGGCTCACGTGGGCAGTAATGCGATTTATCGGTGCAGCCATCGTGACTGAACTGTGCACAAAATAATATATCATACCTATACGAGTAAGTACCTTGTTTTAGCTCTATCTTATAGTTTTATAAGATCCCGGTTAAGAGGATATGTGAAAAAACAGGATTCTTCAAAGCATCATATATCATGAACTACTAACAGTAGGAGTATGATTTGCGGAAATGTGTAAATTGAACATATTAGTAAAATTTTGATTGCCGCCAAAACACGATTAAGACAAATTTTCTCGATAGAAAAACAAGCCAAAGTAGCCTCCGACTTTATCTATAAACGCTTGGAACTGCTAAACGGTGAAAAATAGAAACACGAGACTTGATTTAAAAAAAAGAGATTGATATTTTATAAAGTTTGATTAGAGCAGAAATGAACTTACATAAATAGTACAATCAGAATTAAATAAAGTTTGTTTTACGCTTTCGTCATTTCAGGCGCGCGCCCCATCTCTTTCTTTCGCATCAGGCCGTAATATAAGCCATCACACGCCCATTTCACTTCAATTATTTTTCGACATAGGCCCTTAAAGAATAAAGTGTTAGTGAATTAATGATTTAATCTATCTTTAGGGTGACATTGATATCACAGACATCCTTTTAAACTAAGAGGCCACCCATGAAACTGAACAACTTTTACTATGGGAGCAAATCGTTCGTAGCAAAAAAAAATCTGCTGTTGCATAAATGTTAGTCGAGTAGGTGTTTCAGTTTAGTATAGAAAAGCTGGTTTGATAAAAGTTATTCAATTTGATAGACTCTTAGTTTAAAAGGATACCAATGATATCAATTTCACCCTGTATCTATACATTATACAACGTGTTAATGAATAAGCGCAAAACTTCATACACTGATTTATTACAAAATAATTAGTTTGAAACAATAATTTAATTATTTGTTATCATTTCAGCAATTAATGAAAGCGCTAGCGTGCTCGTTGATACATTTTAAGATTCTTTTTTTGGTATTAAGTAGGGTGAGTGTGCCCGTGTGGTGGTTTGAGATCGAGTTCAGTAAATTTTAAATTTTACAAACAAATTATTTAATATTTTGAAAAAAATTACCGATGTCGAAAACATGATAATTCAATTCTGCTCTCGATTCTAAACAAACTACTTTCTAGTTTTGCGTTAATTCATTAAAACGTTGTATAGGGTCCTTCTTTATATGCTTCCCTTGAAAAAGTGTCAACATTTATTAAGAAGGACCCTGTATAACCAGACGTACAAAGCACTAGTATATGACGAAGAGTCACAAAAATTCCTGTAATATAAATTAACCGAATCTTCTTATCGTGTGGGCAGCAAGCCCTGGTGTCAGAGTTTTTCCAGACCGCCTTACGGCCTCTGACGTGGTTTTTATGTAACGACTACTACCACGAGAGATAGTAGCCGAATAGTAACTATAGTTAAAGTTGTTCAGTTCGATGGTCAGAAGCACCCCGTTCCGGCTTTAAATCGACCCCGATTCCACGGTGTATAGTGAAAATTGTTCAGTTTGACGGTCTAAAGCACCCGCTGTAAATAAGTCTCAGAGGAAGGATCTCCATAGAGTCCGCATAAATTTACGATTGTAGTTAGTCTCTTTTGTCTTATGACGTACCTTTAATAGTAGAAGGAGATGGAACTATAGATATTTGTTTATGCGGCTGTCCACTTTTTTTTGAGCTAGTGTGTGTAAAAAGTGACCGTAAACATAAGGCCATATGTCACTTGGTGCCTTTTGTCTATACTACTTGACACCACACATTCAAACCTAAACGTCAAAAAAAGTGGACACTTTACAATTGGTATGGCTCACTCTATTAGGTATAATCTCTATGAAATAAGTACTCTACGTAGCTAGGTAACGCATTTATTTGTTATATTTTATGACGTTATCTAATGACACTATTCACTTTGACAATTTATATGTGGACTGGTTACGCGTGTAATTCTACTAACAAACATTTCTGCCACTTTTTGCGGGGGGCGAGGTAACATGAAATCCGCAACTTTGGATTTTATTCCCCATAACTTTAGATTCTAATTTTGAATGTTAAAAATCATGAAAAGTAGTCTCGTGTGAACCCCAAACGTTCTAAGTTCGAAGTTATTATTTCGCAATTATAGGCTGTCTCGTTTAGTGATAAGGTGTAAAATTGAATGTAAATGCACAAGATCAATTGTGCTTATACCGTGGCAGAGGGGAAATGCTACCGCAAGGCTAGTCCTTATAATAATTAGTCAAAGACTATCCAGGATCATGCTCCTTAGCGTGCCTAAATATAATTTTTAACTTAGTACTGCATGTGGCTGCTTGAAAATTCTCTGACAGCAAGTTGTCGAGAGTAGACCACTATCTTGCCTCCACCAACACGCACTGGGCCCGTGTGGTGGAGTATGGCCCACTCCCTCTCACCCTCATTTTTTCTCACCTTTGCCCTGCAGTGGGATTTTACAGGCTATAACTTACTTACTTACTATGGGTAGTATAACTATCTCGAACATTTACTAGAACTAAGGTGCAGGGTTCCACAAAACTTTGAGACAAAACATCACCTAGTTTACAAAGAGTTACCTAGGTAAATGACCTGAAGATGATGATGTAATCCCTTTCAGTAATACTCTTTCAGGGTAGTTAGGAACTATACTGTCATCTCATGACCTCGCGGAACCAGCTCCTTTAGAACTATACCTGAGTGTGGTCACATTTATTTCAGATTTACCTATTTTTGAAAGTATCGTATTAAAAAACGGGATATTATAATACATAATCGTTGTCAATGAACCGGTTTGCCATGTCAAATCTGATGTCAGTCCCAATACGTCAATCACAAAGTTAAAAACACAAAGGTTATGTAGTCACTGAGAAAATATTCGGCAGCTGGTATTCCATAACATTTTGCAACATTTAATGTTTTTTATCAAACAGGCTTACAGATATTGTAGGTACCTACTCAAAACAGAAACAATTCTATTCTAAATACGTATTCATACTGGCCAAAATCGTAGGTATCACCCCCCCATATTCGAAGATCCACATTCACAGTTTCAAAAACCCCGTAACGCCCAAACTTCGTTAATCAATAACCGCCCAAATAGGTAACCGTTATCATTACGTGCAGCGTGACTCCGTCCAGAAATTCGATGCATCTTCGTGCACGAGCGAGATGCCGAAACTGCCTCCCAAGAAGACTCTTCAGTCACCTCTTAATACAGCGTTCTAAGGGGGAAAATTCTTTAGTTTTTGTGCCTTGCCGTTTGAAGCGAAGTACCTCCCGCCACCCCTACACTTTCGGCAGCCCCCCTCTTGTCCCCCAGTGGGTGGGACGTGGGGTAATGGACGCACGAGCCTTGTGCAAGCTCTTTATGCCTGGCATGCACGCGTGCACTTTCTGGTTTCTTTGACATCCTTTGTTACTGATACCAATTTAAGGTTTGTATTAGTTTTGGTATTTTGTTTAATATAGAAAGCTTCGTTAATTATAATTGTAGTTAGTGAGATAGTAGAGGTAGATATAATAAAAATGTCATGGCTTACATATAGGGTCCTTCTTAATATGCTGACACTTTTTTAAGGGGATGATCAGACCTTCAAACTGAACAACTTTCTCTATCGCACCAACATCGAAATCGGGAAAAAAAAAATCTGTTCCATACAAAACTGCAGCAAACCTACTCGAGCCAAACGTAGGTATGGGATAGCCATTTTTTTTTGTGATTTTGTTGTTGAGAAAGTTTTTCAGTTTGATGGTCTGGTCATCTCCTTAAAAAACTGTCAGTTTATTAAGAAGGACTCTGTATGTAAATACATAAATTTACTGACTACCCAAACGGTTCGGTTTGATCCCATAGTAAGAGTTGTTCAGTTTGATGGGTAGACTCTTAGATTAAAAGGATGCTAACGATATCAGTTTCACCCTGTGTAGGTACATGGAACTGAAACTTGCACTATCTTCCTTGAAGGTCGTTCCAAACTTCTCTACGGAATAGAATACAGCTCCATTCACATCCGAATACTCATATCATAACTCTTATTCAGTACAATCTAAGCATGAAAATAACTTAGTTTGTGGGACTTATGGAACAAACTAAATAACACTTTCAGCCAGCGTTTTGTCTAGCATTTGATCTTTTTATGAAGATAGCTTTACCTTGCAACTGTTTTTGTCTGATGCGATTTTGTTTTTAAGAAAACTTTATTTAGGTAAACAACACTTTTTCCTAGGATATTCTTTCATTGTCGCTAAGCGGCTATTCGAAACAAAATTGAAATTCAACTTTAGCTAATCTACATCTACACTAATATTATAAAGAGGAAAGATTTGTACCTATTTTTGTATGTTTGTATGTTTGTAATGAATAGACTCAAAAAGTACTGGGCCGATTTAAAAAATTCTTTCACCAATAGAATGCTACATTCTTCCAATTTGACATAGGCTACATTTCATTTTGAAAAAAATTAGGGATCCTTGGTAAAATAGACAATTGTCTACCCCGTGCGAAGCCGGGACGGGCTGCTAGTTCTTCATAAAACTAAAATTGGTATTGCGAAATTGTCACAGAATTTTTTTTATGAAAACCCCTCGTAACCTCATTGTTAAAATATTAGTGCAAAAACCTGATCTTGACAATACTACGTTCTGAAATTCAATGTTGTATTAATTTTGTAGTTGTACTGTATATTGTGTCTTGTTTACAAGATGTGTGTTGTAGAGTTTCTTGCCGCATCTTCTCTACAACGGAACACCTTCCAACGCTGTGGTAGAGTCGAAAAAAAAGTCAAAGCTATCGATGCGATAATGCTTTGCCTAACGTTTTGAATTGTTGAGTTAGTGGCTTCACTACCACTCTTTCGGTCTGCGCTGGCTGACCTTACATAGCCCAGTCATTTTACGGTTTGATCCGGGACTAAATCAAGAATTGTTTTTTTTTCCGTACAGCCCATTCGAGCCTAGAAATATACCAAAAATAAAGAAAAATCACGTCAGCAATAGGTCAAAATTTAAAATTTAGCATTTATCTCGTTCTATAAAACCGGTTGGTAAATATTTTTTTTGACACATTTTTAGCGCTTATCCATTATACAAACTTCAAACACGGAGTAAATATTTCTATCCATTTATTTCTAAGCAAATTAAATAAAGCTTTGAAAAAAAAAACATTAGTAATTTCGAATAAATAAAAAATGTTATTTAATTTCCATGGCTATTTTATTGTAAAGTCTAATTAAAAGAGTGCATTGGTATTATTATTATTATTAAGTTAAAAGCCTTCCGGGAGATAACGTTTTGATTTCTATGTTGCGAAGATATTGTTTTTAAATATAAGTTAAGATAGTCTTTCTGTCACAAAATGGAATCAGTTACAGTTTAAGTCCCTTACATAATTACTTCCTACCCCTCCTAACAAAACTTCTTAAATTGACTGGGCTAACAGGACAACGTCACAAAGTTAACAGTATGACAACAAAGGTTCTAAAAACTATTAAGTAAAAGTTTAATTTAACTGGATTCTTTAAAGAACATAAAAATATTTCCCGTTGACGTCAGTTCATCAGGCAAGAAACCACTGGAACTCCGATGGGTAAAACTTTGTTTAAAAGTCGAGCATAATTCTGGAAATTTTTATTTAGAAGTCATTTATGTTCAACAATGACGCAGTATTTGACAACAATACAACGTGTTAACAAATGAAAGTAAATTCTAATCATCATCATCATTACATCCTATCGTCGCCGCTACTGTAGCACATGTTTACTGTCATGGTGATGGTGTATGGGCATTAATCCACCACGTGTGCCCAAAGCAAAGACAAAACAATAAGAACCTGAACACTAATCTATTTAAATAAAAAATATGTACATGGTCTCTAAAAAATTCGAAAAGTCGAAATAGTGAGAAAAAAACACCGTCTCATACATTTGGGTAGAGAAGGATTGCAGTATTGTATGCAATAACTGTTATTTTGCGCAATTTCGAAGTTCTATAATGTTGCTCAGTTTGATGATCTGATCATACTCTTAAAAAACCGTCAACTTAAATTAAGAAGGATTTACACAGGGTGAAATTGATATAATTAGCATCCTTTTAAACTAAGAGTTTACCCATTAAACTAAACAACTTTTACTATGGGTGCAAACCGATTGGAGCAAAAATTTCAGCTGTTCTGTTGCATACATTTGAGTCGAGTAGGCATTGCAGTTTAGTATGGAAGAAAAGATTTTTTTTTTGGTATCAATTTCACCCTGTATAATTAAGTCAACATCGTATTCACTATGGATAACTTAATAGGAAACGTCTATTAAAAATTACCCCTGCAAAATCGTCCAGAATATTTCAGTTGTATCAGATTGCTGCAACGCACAAAAACCTATTTAATTCCCACAGCGTACACCACATTTTCGCAAAATTGTAATTACTCCTATATTACACCAACGAATAAGGTGGGCATGAAAGGGCACTGCCTGCCTGCACTATCGATCTTCTTTGAATTAGTGTGCGGATCGGCCGTCTTTGTGGTGCCGTCCTAGGTCCAAACAGACCAAAACAAGCCTGCCACCCCACCGCCCACAGCACCCGCTCTCACCCTGTCGTTACGTTACCTTATTCCGTAGTTTTCGTGTAGACAGCACCAGTTCCAAATTTCAAACTTGGAGCGTGTCGAATTTTTGGTAAAAAGTTACTACAAATAATTTTGTTTACTGCATTGAATAAGTGGCTTAAATTCAATTTCAAAATGTTTATTCAAAACAATATCACATAGATAACTTTCTGATGTCATTTTTTGACTCTACCACCGCGTCGGAAGGTGTTCCGTTGCAGAGAAGATGCGGCCAGAAACTACAACACACATCGTTTAAACAAAAAAAAAGATACAAAGTATAATTACAAATACAACATTGAATTACACATTGTCAAGACCAGACATTTTGGTCGTTGATATTATCGTAGTTTATAGTTGACTTGCTTCTGGCAAGTTTTGAATATCCTCTGGTATCTTATTATAATAGCGAATACAGTGACGCATGAAAGATTTACTTTTACCTTTATCGACTTAGCTCAAATCAGTAAGCTTGGAGGTGGCTTGGAGTTTGGTGAAATCGCTCTGTCACAGGCTTGAAAGCTGTCACAGTAATAATAGCTTTATAGCTTGAAAATACCGGGACGATATATCGCGATGCACAAAACGCTCAGTGGGGCAAATACCTAAGATCTAAAATTCTTTGTTCATCCTTCTCACTTCGACACTTGCACTGAATGTAAAGTTAGGAATACTTCGTTGAAATCCAAAGACGGTTAACATCCCTAATTACAAAGTATAAATAACGTTACACCTTAGAATTAATGTCTTTGTTTTCTAAAAATTAATTCTGTGAATATGAGACTACTAATTAATCGTATTATGATGAAAAAATTATAATAAATAAAATAACAAAATCTAAATATCGTACATAATTGTCCAAGTACTTAATTATAAGAAATGACGCTACATTTGCGTCCGATATAAATAACGTACCTACTGTTAAAATTATACAAATACAAAATACAAAATACAAAATATTTATTGAACCAACGTGTGATACAGGTTTTCAGGACTCTTTATGATTATGATTAACAACCTTAGATTACCTATACCTAGCACATTGTATACATAATACAATAAAAGTTTTAAGCTGTGATTCCCTCACTAGACTCAGGGCTTGGTCTTATAAACAAAATATTCTGATTGCAACTGACATTTTACTTAAAACTAAACAAACTATGGTTGGTTCTAACCAAAATTATTTTACAAGAAAAATAAGAAGCAAAACGCTTTGTATAAAATTTAAAATCAAAATAATTAAACAAAGGAAAGATCCAAGCCACACAGCGTCCATCTATTGAATTAGTAAAGTCTGTCAAAGTGCATCGCCGTGGCACAAAGGTCGTTGCGTGGGAAGTGGGCTGGGGGGGCTGGTGAACCCCCCCTAGCCTCCCCAGGTCTCGTGGGCTGAAGTAAGCTAGAGCTACGTATGTACAGATATCTGTTATGACGCACTGGGTTTTAGCAGTACCTTGTTTTAACGATAGAGGGAATTCTGGAAGTTTACATTCAAGAAAAAATTCGGATATTTTCTTGAGATTTTTTTAAATACTGTTTTTGAGATTTTTTGTTTAGGGTCTTGAAAGGTGTAGAGGTTAAAATAGTTTTAGGTGTAGACGCATTCTTGTTTGATTTTCTTGTCGTTTGTATACATTTTGAGCGTGATAATGATAATGTTATTAAGCAAAGATTTGTGAAGGGGTTCGAGATATCTAAATGTCTATAATGTATCCTTCCGAGTTCATTCATGAGATACATACAAGCATATGCTCACGACTATGTCCCCCAGGGGGTAGTCAGATATATTCAGAATATCCACGTTTCTTTGCCCGGTGTGACAGCCGACCGGTAATGAGCTCGTTGCCACTTTGCAGCCGGAAATAATTATAGTAGAAGTTTACATTGCTTTATTGAAGAACAAATAGTGACTGAGAGTCTGTGATACTTTACGAGGAAATGATAAAAATAAATATTAGACAGCTATTTTTTTAAAGTTTTCTTCTTAGATACAAGGTAGTATGGTAAAACTAACTTTTCATTATATCAAAGCTGTTGATCATCCCAGGAAGGGGTCTAAAATTATCTACAATAGATAAGCTACTATATTTCGTAGTCTACTTCATCTAGCTAAAAAATATCTAAATAAGCCTAAAAGTAAACCTTACTAGCTTACTTTTAGCTTTTTGAATTTAGACAACTGCGCGTTGAATAAGATAGTTGGTGTCTATAGCACAGAAACAAATTTTAAGCGAAATTAAGGAAACAACGTAATTTATTTGTATCATAATCTACGTAGAGTTTCTGGTCGCATCGTCTCTACAGCGACAACACGTTCTGACGCGATGGTACCTTCAAAAGATGCTTCCGGGCTTCAAGTTCCTAACCTTCCCATCCTTCCTATCCTAGGTCTATATTAGTCAAAAAAGTCTAAATTGTTTATTCAAAATAATATCACATAGATAACTTTTTGACGTCATGTTTATTTTAACACTTTATTGTACACACGGAAATACATATGAATATAGCATAATAGAAAAGTAGAAAAGGCGAGTTATACCTATTGAATAGTAAATGATTTTGAATTTTTGTGTTACCAAACCAAAAACTATCTCCTTTTACTAGAGTTTTCGGTGAAAAATAATTTTATTTTTAGGTAGATAATAAATTTGAAAGTGACGATTCGATCCCAATCTCGATCAGACTCGAATCAATGTTTATCTTATGTAAGTACCTACGATTTGTACTACTGGTTGTTTGGTGAAGGAAAACATACTTATTAAGGAAACCTTGCTTCAATTTCAAGGCTTTTATTGTCCATTGCAAAGTGGCGACCGGTTTAATACTTGATAGTTCAATTCAATTCAGTTTTTGTTTAGTGGCATCCGATGTGTAATCAAAATTCAGCCAATGTCTCGTTATGTGGAGAGTATACGTAGGAAAATGATCAGTAGTATTAATTAAGTCTAGCGTGGCAGTTTTGCCAATGTAAGTAGTTTATAATCTCAAGTGATTGTTTTAAGGTTAAAACACAAAAGAGTTCACAAAATGGCGGAGCCACGTGCAAGCCCAACGCGCCGATACGCAGGCGTCCGTACTCCGCCAGACTTGAAGCGCGACTCTACTTGATAGTTATATTCTTTGTTAGTGACACTGGATAATTTGAACAATATTCTGAAATGATATAATTAGAATATCATGGATAATACCCTCGGGTTTTATGGTATGAATACATGTTATGAATTATCTCTCTGCTAAGTTTCATGACATCGGAGGTACTAGGTACTTTCAGCTACGCCAGGGGGAGAAAGATACCTACATAGATAATATGATCTTGGATACTTTAACACTTAAATTATCTAAAATTAGTCTAGACTTGTATTATGAGGACTAAATAAGTAAATATCTTGAATATTATCACACAAATTATCTGGTTCCATTTAAAGTACAAGACTTGTATTATTATAATAATAAATAATAAATAAATATCTTGGACATTGTCACACAAATTATCTAGTCACATTTAAAGTACCAGAATCTAGCCTGGACTTGCATTATGATGACTAGACAACGATATATAATGCATTATATAGATACAAACATCCATGACTCGGGTACAAATATTCATATTCATCATACAAATATTGATCCCTTACGGGATTCGAACCCGCGACCCTCGGCACAGCAGGCAGGTTCACTACCGACGGTGCTATCGGGCCGTCACGGTGCTATCGGGCCGTCGTCCAGATATAATATGTGGTGTGCAAATAAATAATATTTATGTTTATGTTATGTTATGTTATGTTAATTATACATAGGTATACAGGGTGTCAACTGAAAAACGTTACATACTTTAGGGTGCTTTAGACCGTCAAACTGAACAGATTTTACTATAGAACCACAATCGAAATCGCGAAAAAAAAATCAGCGCTTTCATGATCAAGTAGCTTATTGACATTTTCTAAGGAACAGTAGATTTGTTCTTCGCGATTTCTATGTTGACTCCATAGTAACAGTTGTTCAGATTAATGATCTAAAGCACCCTGCTCGATATGTAACGAATTTAATTCTACATCCTGTATAAATAAATAAATATCTTGGACATTGTCACACAAATTATCTTGTCACATTTAAAGTACCAGAATCTAGCCTGGACTTGTATTATGATGACGAGACAACAACATACATACCTATATAGATATAAATATCCATGATACGGTTACAAATATTCATATTCATGATACAAATATTTGTCCCTTACGGGATTCGAACCTGCGACCATCGGCACAGCAGGCAGGTTCACTACAGACTGAGCTACCAGGCCGTTCAAATATAAACATACGTGACTGGGTACAAATATTTGCTCCTTACGGGCTTTGAACCTGCGACTTTTATGTTCGGAGCCAGGTCTCACTACCAACTAGACAGTCAAAATGCAGGGTCCAATTTAATATGCTGACAGTTTTTTAAGAGGATGATCAAAATGTATCCATGAGCACGTTAGCGCTTTCATTCATTGCTGAAATGGTAACAAATCATTTTTACCTCAAAACTTAAAATGTGAATAACTTTATTTAACCAAAATAATTAAATTGTTTTTTCAATCTAATTATTTTGTTATAAATCAGTTGGGGTGTAGAGGTTTTGCGCTTATTTATTAACACGTTGTATTATATAGGGTTCAACTTAATATGCTGACACTTTTTTAAGGGGATGACTATAAAACCGAAAAACTTCCTCTATGGGACCAACATCAAAATCACGAAAATAAATCTGCTGTCCCATACATTTGGCTCGAAAAGGTTTGCAGTTTTGTATGGGACATCAGATTTTTTTTCGCGATTTCGATGTTGGTGCCATAGAGAAAGTTGTTCAGTATGATGGTCATAGCATCCCATTAAAAAAGTGTCAGCATATTAAGAAGGACCCTGTATACAAAAACAAACTTAGGTTTATGAAATTATTACTAAAACGCTGCAAGTCCCATGTTGCTCGAAATAATAATTATTTATATTTTTTTTAGAAATAATTTTAGTTGAATTATTATCTATAGTTGAACAGAAATGATGATGATGAATGATTTATGATCGGACACTTTGCAATTATCTGTGAAATAAAACGTTTATCAAATAAAACATTACAACTTATAGCCTATTAGATTAGAATAGAACAAATACATAAAACGGACATCCCAATTAAGTACAGATGGGCAATTAATTAAGGTCCTACGTAAACATGGAACAGCTGCAAGGCTAGGACCTAAGTATAAGTGCTAGTAATAATGTCTAGACTAGACTTCTATGCGTCACCCCTTCGTTCTCACGCAACGAGCTTTGAAATAGCCGCAGGGTTGGCACAAGTCTTTCCGTATACCTGCCGTGCTATTTTCTACTCGTAGTATAAAACACAAACTGGAAACTCGAACGTGAAATTGAAAGTGTGATGTCAAATTTGTCTTGCAATATATGCCAATTAAAAGTTTACACCGTTATCTGCCGTCAAATTAGACACCTAATTTTCGATTTCGCGTTCGAGCTTCGAATTTGTGTTTTACAGAATACAATAAAAATGAATGTATATAAAAAACAAACATTCTCAATTACTGTGAATTCTCTATAGGGTCCTTCTTAATATGCTGACACTTTTTTAAGGGGGTGATCAGACCGTCAAACTGAACCACTTTCAATATGGCACCAAGGTCGAAATCGCGAAATAAAATCAGTTGCTCCATACAGAACTGCAAACCTACTCGAGCCAAATGTATGGGACAGCAAATTTTTTTCTCTATTTAGTTGTTGGTCCCAAAGAGAAAGCTGTTCAGTTTGATAGTCTGATTATCCCCTTAAAAAGTGTCAGCATATTAGAAGGACTCTGTATTCCTGTATAACTGCAATTGCTTTTTTTAATTCTTTGTAGATCATAATTATACAGACAAGGTCATATGGTAAAAAAGGTAATTCCTAATCATAAAACAAGTTATAAAAAAATTACAAAGACTTCAATAACGTTAGTTTAAGTCAAATAAAAATATACCCAATTTTATAAAGAAAGCTGAATTAATTTTATTTCCTGATCTGTACAGTGACAACCCTAGTTCCACTTTGCATTTTTTATGCATTCGCTTGTAACACCCGACTCACGGCAGGTAAAAGTACCTACTAATCATGTGCATGTGTAGAAATGTAAAAATGTTCTGATACTTTATTATTTTTAATGACATTTTTATCTAAGGAAAGATAGTTATTTAAAACTAATGTATTCCTCTAATGAGCTTTACAAATTCAATAAGCTGGAAATATGTAACGAATATTTGAATAACTTTGTATATCCTAGCTTTCCTAGCAATTAATGTCACTTTAAATTCCATTCCGTGGTTGTCTGGAAGAAATCGCTTTCAGTGATAAGACCGTCATTTGTACCCTTTCGTTCTTTTTATTCTGTTTTTGTTGCTGTATGTTTTTGGTGTGCAAATAAAGAATAATTATGTTATGTTAAATACAGGGTGTAAACTTACAACATTAACACAAATTATATTGTTCCATACATTTTTGAGTCGAGTAGGTACTGCAGTTTTGTTTTGTATGCAACAGCAGATTTAAAAAAAATTGTTCTCCATCTTGGCTCTATAGCTCCTCGTCTAAACCACCCCTTTTAATTGTTTGTGGCGAGATAAAAAAATTACCAGTTGGAAGTCAATCATACGCTATTAAAAACAACATATTTTATCAAAATCGGTCTAGCAGTTTTTCAGATTTTTGACGGACAGACACAAAATATCTAAAGATCGGCCTTCAATTCACGGCGACACACCAAGCTACGCAAAACCAAAATAAGTTGGCCGCGCGTAGGTAGAGTAATGTATAACGTCGCGCGGCCAACTTATGTTTGTTTTGCGTAGCTTGATGTGTCGCTGTCTGCTACTACTATAAACTCGATGATTATTTGAATGACCAAAATGTCTGGTCTTGACAATGTTACACTATGTAATTTATTATTGGATTTATGTAAATGTACTTTGTATATTTTGTTTTGTTTAAAAGAAGTGTGTTGTAGAGTTTCTGGCCGCATCTTCTCTACAACGGTAAAGCGGCGGATTCAACAACATGACGTCAAAAAGATATCTATGTGATATTATTTTGAATCAACAATTTTGTCTTTTGACTTCTGTACACACAGACACACTTCTGTCACAGTGTTATAATAATGTAGATAATAGTTAACCAGACTCAAATCAAACTTTAAACCGCTAAATTCTTGCAACTTATCCTCTTTGTTAAGTTAGTAAAGTTGACAGGGCAATGACGTCGGTGGTTCAGCCAGCATGCATTTAACCCCCCAACCCCCACCACCTAGCCGACGGTCGTCGCTCTTTGGAAAAAAAAAGGATAATCTATCACGCCCGTAGCGGAGTCGATAAAAATGAACGATTAGGAAGGTTTTGTGAGTTGTATCGTGGTAGCGGGTTTTGGATTTTACTTGTCGGGGTAGTTGTGGGTATTGATGGTAAAGATACTCAAACTCAAACTCAAAATATTTTATTCAAAATAATATCATATGGATAGCTTTCTGACGTCATTTTTGACTCTACCACTGCGTCGGAAGGTGTTCCGTTGTAGAGAAGATGCGGCGAAGATTATGGAAAAATTTTGAATTCTTTATGACATAATTATAAGACATCTGTTAAATTTTTATTACGATTCATCGAGTTTATCAATATAAATTTAATTTTTAAATTACTTTGACCTGTAATCTCTAAATGCAAAAATGGTGGAGAGAAAATAATTCTAAGTCCATGGAGAAACACTATTAATTTATTTAAAAAAAAATCATTTGCCTCCTCTTTCTCTTTCTGACTCTATGCTGGAAACAGAAACGGCAACATCCAATTTCAAAATCTGACGTTGTGAATATATTTTTTTCTTAATGGTTAGTTATTTTAAGTTCATTTAAGGTTTCCCAAGGAGTTTGCAAGTCTAGCGAGTGACGTCACCCGCTGGACCGAAAACGACGAATTAATATTAAAAATATCTGTAAGTAATCCTTTCATTTTAAAATCTCGGACATAGAAAATATTGTTATTGAGACAATTATCTCTAAATGGTTTTCGTTTCAGCCCTCCAAAAAAAAAACGGGATATACTTACCGAATTTGGGAATTTTGAAATTGCCTTGTGGTTCAGGCTTAGAATGGACCATCCATATTTTTCCCGTAGGTGTCGTACGAGGCGACTAAGGGATTAAAGGTTTCTTATTGCAGTGTTTATGTGGGCAACAGACTAGCCACCTCTCACCACTTGACACGTCATTCCATCCTGAAACTTAAATTGCTATGTGAGCATTGCTACAACTACATTCTTAAACATAAAGGTAGTTGTAGCAATGTTTCTGACCACCCCGAAAGGGATTACGGTCATGAGTTTATGTATATGTGTATGGATCACAAAAAACTGTATAGCTAGTCAGAATAAGGACGTTAGTTATCTCACAGGTTGAGATACAGACAAGGTTTTTTAAGGATTATTTCGAACTCTCGTTTGTCCAAAATCTATACTAAGCTCACGCTCAACGTCTATGAATCTCAGCCTGAGTTGTTGTTACTTTTTTTTTATTTAGGAATTTATCGAAACCATGATATTATTTCATAAGTTTTGTATGTACTTAAAGTTTGAAATACTTATTGTAAGTTTTTGAAGGCTTTATTCTGATTTAATACACACACACACACACACACCCATCGATTTCTTTTTTCTTTAAAAACATAACCTTTACTGACTGGATATGATTACAACTTCAACCTGTGTAACGGAATTCAGTAGGCCTACCATGAGTTTTCAACAGTACTTTTCTACTGTAGTTACGTCGCTAATTTCGTATGGCAGAAATTAGTTCTCGACGTAATCACTAGGAGCGCTGTATGAAATTCAATACAAAATTAGTGACGTTACTACAGTAGTAAAGTACAGTAAAAACTCATGGTAGGCCTGACTCGGAATTGTGATTTTGTATGGGTTTCATGGCTCCGGAAATTCCGAACGGAATTCTGGATAGAGAAAATCCATACAAATGCTAATTCTGAATCAAACTCCGCTACGGGATTCCTAATGTACAGAGTCCTTCTTAATATGGGGATGATCAGACCATCAAACTGAACTACTTTCTCTATGGCAAGAAATCAGTTGTCCCATACATTTGGCTCGAGTAGGTTTGCAGTTTTGTATAGAACAGCAGATTTTTTTTCGCGATTTCGATTTTGGTACCATAGAGAAAATTGATCAGTTTGACGGTACTACCCTAACCTACTCGAGCAAAACGTATGGGACATTTGGCTCGAGTAGGTTGGTAGTTTTGTATAGAAAAGCTGTTTTTATTGTTGCAATTTCGATGTTGGTGCCATAAAGAAAGCTGTTCTATAAACCGTGTTAATGAATAAGCGTAAAACCTCATACACCTCAACTGATTTATAACAAAATAATTAGATTGAAACAATAATATTATTATTATGATTGTTAAAATTTAAAGTTATAAGCATTTTAAGTTTTGAGATAAAAATGATTTGTTATCATTTCAGCAATGAATGAAAGCGCTAACGTGCTCATGGATACATTTTGAGAATCTTGTTTTGGTAGCAAGTAGGGTGAGAGTTCCCGAGCGGTGGGTCGAGATCGAGTTCAGTAAATTTTAAGTTTTTACAAACAAATTATTTATTATTTTGAAAAAAAAAAAACCTACGTTGAAACCATCATAATTCTTCTACTTTCTAGTTTTGCGTTAATTCATTAACACGTTTTATATGACATGCCTAAAGGTAGCAAAAATCTTTATCCAACCTTCTTTCTCTGGGCTGTAAGTCTCGTGCTGAAAACAATGCCTAGATATATTTTCTGACTAATTTCGATTAGTACCTACATACATTGTTTGTTACCGAAGGGTCAGGCAAGTGCATTACTCCTCGCCCCGGGGAGGAGTGGGCTTAAAAGAGATATTCGGAGGTGGCGACGGTTCAATGACCGGCCGTAGACCTATTGTGCTACGCAACTACGCCGTAGACTTTTTAATAATTCTTTGTTTAATTGATTTTTTAAGAGAAAGATTTGCTTTATTACTAAACTTTTATTATAAAACTGTTTCTATTATAAAGTAGAAAGAAACAAGACAAAAGAAGACAAATAAATAAAAAACAGAGTAGAAATACGAGAGTGGTAAGGATGTATGTGTATTTTTATCGTTTATTATTTGTGATCACTTTGTTTGACTGTATGTTATGCCGATGGTAATGCTTGTTACGTGGTTTAGTTAGTACCTATCTGTGATTACAGAAAGCAAAAAATTACAAACGATGTATTAAAAATTGTATTCCTTCATAACATAAAGAAAATTTATTAATATTTCGTCCTATATGTTTCATTAATTCCGATATAGATTAGTTGTAAAATTAAACGCGTTACATATTAAATGAGCTACTTCAGATCAAACTGAACAACTTTCACTACAGAGCTAACATTGAAATCGCATTCCATATTTGGGTCGAGTAGCATTGACGTTTTCTGTGGAACAGCAGACATTTTTTTCGCAATTTCGTTGTTGGTTCTACAGTTAATATTGTCTAGTTTGATGGTCCAAAGTACACCGGATACGATATATATGTTAGGCGTTTAATTTTACACCCTTTATAGTCATGCACCTTTGATAAGTTATATTTCAAGAAAGACAGTCGAAGCTACGAACACACCGAAATCCTATCGCTATGCACACAAGCAGAGATAAGTTGTATGACGCCTCACGCACACCAACATAAAAAAGTTGACCCATTTGTTTTATTACGAGAAGCGTGAGGCTCTATCTTGACTTACAATTAATCAAAGGCATGCACATTCACAAAGTTTTTGCAGAATAGTCGCACAATGAGAAAAAAATGCTACGTATACGTAGCCCGTCGCAGCTTATACGTAGCCCGTCGCAGCTTATGTATCACGTAGCTTACGACGCGATACTGATTACTTCACAATGACTTCACAACACTCGTAATCAGTATCGCGTCGTAAGCTACGTGGTACGTAAGCTGCGACGGGCTACGTATAAGCTGCGACGGGCTACGTATAAGCTGCGACGGGCTACGTGTAAGCTGCGACGGGCTACGTGTAAGCTGCGATGGGCTACGTATAAGCTGCGACGGGCTATGTATACGTAGCATTTTTCACAGTGCACTTTTTGTTTCTGACTTTTTTTTTCAAAGCTGAGACCACTAAAAAGTCTTTAGGAATAGTCTAGAATTGAATACATCTTGAAATTACATCACCTAACATAGGTAAATAAAACATGAGAAATAGTTTTCGTTTTCTATTCTTTATTTCCTTTGCAATAAAGCTAAGTTCACATACATGTTTGTTTGCCACAGCTGTAAAATTTCAAATTCGGTTATGACTTTCAGCTGACACTGCATAAATCATGTGAAATATTACACCTTCCCATCTTCATCAAATGTTTTGCATCATGCAAAGTTTCATGCACGAAACCTTAGATAATGAAGTGACTTTAAACATCCATACAACAATTTTATAATAAGTTATTACTTTTAGAAAAAAAATCATTAGTTATAAATCATCGAAATACGCAGTCATTTTTGCATTCTGTCCAGTGTGACGGGGAGTGAGCCCGTCGCCAACGCCAACTCCCTTTTTAATGGACAGTAGCTGTACAATACATGCCTCGAAATTGAAGTACGCGCGATGTTTTCCTTTACCGAAAGAAAGAATATTTAATTATTGTAATACCAATGAGTGTTTTGAAATTAATGTACTTAATTCCAAAAAACTCATTGGTAAGAGTCGGCCTATACGCGGATAGAACCATCGCCTCCTGCATGGCTGGCAAGGTTACTCGCCACTGGACCACCACGGCTTATGGCATGTTTTTGCAATAACAAGGAAAATTAAACACTCCTTAGCAAGAAACATCTAACATGCTAGTGTAAGAAAATAATGTAATAAGTGTACTAAAACATTTGTAGAAATATAAAGATTACAGTACCGATATATTCATCAGAATCGGTTTTGTAGTTTTACAAAAAAGCGTGAAAATCTTAGACCATATAACTAAGGAGCAGCCTTGCGGTAGTATTTCCCATCTGCCACGTTACAAGATAAATTAATCATGTACATTTACATACAATGATATACTTACCTTATCAATAAACGAGCTAGCCAATAATTGCGTAACTATAACTTCAACGCGACTACGTTTGGGGTTCACACGAGACTATTTTAACAATCAACATTAAAATATAAAGTAATGGATTAAAATTTGCGGAGAGAAGAGAGAGAAATTCATGCTACCTCGTCCCCCGCAAAAAGTGTCAGAAAAGTTTGTTACTAGAATTACACGCGTAACTCGTTCATAGTCATATTTTCTAAGGTGAAAATGCAAACATACATAATATTATAAGGGTCGAACAGATCCTCCCATTTTTGAAACCATTTAATAGTAGAACTGGATCCCGATAGAAAATAACATTAAACTGGTCACCCATGAGATACTTGACCTGGCTGTCCGTTGCTTTAGTTTCATCGCTTTTGGCGCCACAAGGATCTGTCAATAAATCTAGTGCAGTATTATGCGTTTACGGACCATTTACTGTTCTCGTATTTGACAGTAATGCAAGTCCTTCGAATGTCTGAATAAGCATGGAAGTTATATGTATAATAACCACCAAACATACCAACCAGGGGCGTTGCGATACATATCTGACTTGGATAAATTTACTAAAATTTAAGGACACGTATAAGGCCACAAATTTACTGTATCAAGTATATAAAATAAATAGATTGTCTCTCGAGGTTTCAATGTTATTAATTGGACGATTTCATTGCCAAAAATCCTTAGAATGAATATTTTAAACTCCGAATGAATGAACTTAAGCAACCGACCTAGGGGCACCCAGAGGATAACGGACCTCGGCATAGGACGTTGCAGGGGCTACGCAGCGGATTGGGTAGCGGGGATCGGTGAGATATTGGGCCACCACCCTCTAATTTCCTGTATCAAACCTTATTATGACAAATGGACGGATTAGACCTAGTGATTAAGTTCCATTTTACAAATTATGAAGTAGTTACCTATTGTACCATCTCATGGAGAAATCATTTGTAGTTCATATTGCTTACCATTTATTATCACGAAAAACATCACCAACGTTGCATCCTGATCACCTTAAAGTACCTGTAGTGTACAGCAATAAAGAGTAGTTAATGTGGAAAGCGCCGTTAGCGCCATCTATCGGCAGGTGCGGTCTATGGTGAATATCTATCGTGCATTCGCTTGGTATTCACTCACCGACCGCCGTGCCGTGCGGACGTACGCCTAGCCACATTCACTAGTGAATACTATATCTGTGTTTTATTATTATACATCAACCTCAACCAACCCTGTAGAAAAGGTGTATTCTACATTGGCGACGACGGGATTCGAAATTCACGTGAGTAAAGTGCTTATTAGTTTGTTAAGTGTTGAAAAATTTTAAAATTCAAATTGCGTTTGCGTATAAACGCCACTAAGCGTTTTATTTATTTGCTACACAATCGAAGACGGTGTCTGCTAGCGTTGTTTTGTTTGTTGCCTACAGTTACACAGTGTTAAAAACAAATATTTCAAAAAGAAAAGTAAATATAGTTTTCAATCCCGATTGGAACTCGATTTGATTTGATTATGCTCACGACTGTATTCCCCGTAGGGGTGGTCAGAGTTATTCTGAATGAAGCCTCGGAACGTCCACGTTTCGCTAGTGGTCTGTCGAGCTCTGTCGAGTGTGACGGGAAGTGAGTGAACCGAGTCGTTAAATCGATTTATTTGGAATTACCTACATACTGTGTTTCTTTTCCCGGATGTCGACTGCCGAGTGCTGGAGGAAAGAGGGGAGACTCGAGACAGGAGGAAGGTGTGGGACAACACGTGACGACTACGCCTACGATGAACAAACGAACGCCAGCTGTGGACATCAATCTTTAAGGTCACGTGATCATTCCTTATTCTTCTTATCGAGTTTTTCAGACCGCCTTACGGCCTTACATGGGTTTTTGTAACGAGTACTACCGTGAGAGATAGTAGCCAAAACCAACGGCTTAACGTGCCATCCGAAGCACGGAATCATCTTTCTTTTTAGACAATGAGGTGATTCGGCCTGCAATGTCCTAACCAACTGGGGAGGAACGCACGAATTGAGATGTCACTAGGTGTCCCCCGTGGGAATCGAACAGGCTAGTCATGTTGTAGTGTAACCATGATATGCTAAGTGAGTTTATTTCGATAGCTATTTATGTCTAGTGACGCATTACGAAATTATGCCAATGTTTATGCCATAATACCAGGTTGGCGTAGAATTAAACATTCTGCGTATTGACCATTATGCGGATCGAACATTCTACGTATTAATATTCTACGGATCGAACATTCTGCATAATTAACATACAGATTTCACAAAATCAAAATAGTAATCGTCTGTTCTATTTCAATTCAAACCTCAATTGTACCAACATAATTTGTTACCGGAACTTATTTGTCGTATCCTATACTTTATAAATTTGAAATCCAGTTCAGTGACCTTACGTTGATCTTATCTTTGCAACACTGTTGTTAGGGTCATATGGATACAATTACCCCAGTACAGGTGAAGCTAATTCGTTCCTTTTGCTATTTAAGCAAAGAATTGGATGTTCGATCGATTCGATTTTCAGTCAACCTGAATCTTGTACCTGTTATAATACCAAACGGTACTAAAAAGCTATGCAATCTTATGATCAAACCTATATTACGAAACGTACTGTAACTTAAGGTTGAAGATCGGATTGCGGCCTGAAAATGATCAGGTGATTTCATATTAAATTGAGTGTTTCTGAAGTACCTGCCTACGCACATTTTAACAAAGAACACTCATCTCTATTGAGAGTAGATTACAGATAAACCTTAGTGATTCAAGCATCATAACTGAACCGATAATACTGCTTCGAAATTTTGTTCTCAGATTGTATGTTCCTAGATGTCACAGGGAAACCAGCCTCCAACAGGACCACTTCCAAGGCGCCGATTGAACCATACCTACTTGCTTCAGTGCATAATAAAGAGAAAATGTCTTCAATTAATAGCTAAGAGTTTTGAAATGGTCAGGGCAATTACTCTCATATTGTCAGTCAGCTTGTAGCTGTTTAATCAGTTGCCATATATAATAAAGTAATTATTAGCAACTTGCAGCTGGTCATTCAATTGACATTAGCAACTTTTAGCTGGGCATCAAATGCTGTCAAATCAAACAATTTTACTATCAGCAGCTTGTAGTTGGTCATTCAGATGACAAGTCAAATAATTAATAAAATAATTATTAGCAACTTGCAGCTGGTCATTCAATTGATAAAAACAACTTTTATTTCACTATCAGCAGCTTGTAGTTGGTCATTCAAATGACAAGTCATATAATTATATATAAATAATTATTGGTAGCTTGTATAGATGGTCATTCAATTGACATTAATTGTGCTATGCTATACATGATTATGCTTAGTTACGCAAGGAAACTCTAAAGGTAATGACGTATTGCAATATCAATACTCAATATTCAATATTTTATTGCATTCCATAATGTACAACAAGATGTTAACTTATAAGCTATAAGATCATTATGGACCCTGTAGGGCACAGCAACTATGAACATTACAAATGAGTAGGTAACTTATGTGGTGTGGTCTTGTTTGTATAGATTAATTCTGTATCTTACCTACTAGTCTAGGAAAAATAAGGTTTGAGATTGCATTAAAGACACTTTAGTAAATTGTGTTTGAAATAATATTACTGTTAGTTTATAACACTTTTATCGAGATTTCGTGGTTATATAGGCTCAGGAACCTGAGAAATACCTTAAAATCGATATTAATGTACAAATGGCAAGCTTATTTCGAAAAATATTTCGACCAGCATACCAGCAATAGAGACAATTAATTATCAAAAGGCAAATTTAATGTGTAAAAACAAACAGTAAATAATTTAGTTTTGAGGTTATAATTTTTGAAGACTTACAAAATATTAAATAACTACCCAAATTAACGATATTAACCGGGGATTATTATTGTTATAAGTAAAACGTATTGAACAAAGCCATCCTGTACAAAATCACCAGTTTTCCATTTTTTGTTCATACCTAAATTTAAAGTTTTGTAAATGTCTTAATTATTCAATAATACAACATAAAAAATCGGGGATTATTGAGAATTTATGTTTTTCAGGTATGTATCTACTATATTCCAAATTTTCACCAAAAGTGCAATTAATGCAACCTACTCCATACAAAAATCCGTAGATTTCCCCGACTATACTCACTGTAGGCACTTCACTGCACTGTTACTTTATTCATTTGTATGTGTTAAAGTACACTATACTGTACTTGAACCAAATCAGTTAATCATCAGTACCCGACCTGTAGGTATACGATTATATAGATAAATTATTATCATATTTTAAATGTACAATATATTTCTAGTGCCAAATAGTCTTCTATAATATTACGCCACGCAATAAAGTCGAAACAACAGTTGCACATAATTCATGTTCATTTAATTAAAAATAGTGTTATTTTCCTAAAGCTTACCCAATGATATATATTTATGGTTTTTAGAAGGAAAACATTATTAGTGTAAATATATTTAAAAGTACCTAATATTTTAGGTATATACTTATACTTTATTCCAAGAAAGGAGGACAATATTTAATTATTTTCCTATTCCTATTTAGCTTTCTGGCCAATTCTGATTACCAAAGGCAATTAGTTTATTGGATAAATATACTATCCGACCTTTGACTAATTATTATAAGGACTAGCCTTGCGGTAGCATTTCCCCTCTGCCACGGTATAAGCACAATTGATCTTGTGCATTTACATTCAATTTCACACCTTATCACTAAATGAGACAGCCTATAATTGCGAAATAATAACTTCCAACTTAGAACGTTTGGGGTTCACACGAGACTACTTTTCATGATTTTTAACATTCAAAATTAGAATCTAAAGTTATGGGGAATAAAATCCAAAGTTGCGGATTTCATGTTACCCCGCAAAAAGTGGCAGAAATGTTTGTTAGTAGAATTACACGCGTAAACAGTCCACATATAAATAGTCAAAGTATCCGACATATCTTGGAGGTTCAAAAGCTGTTCTAGGAATTAGTGAGAGTAAGTGTTTCAAATCTCTGTTTCTGTAATGCAAAATAGCCCTAAAATTTCGTTGCTGTTTTGAATGGAGTATAGGTATATCTTACATTTCTTTTTATTTCGTGGCGTATCATGTAGCTAACAACTAGTTCCTAATTTGGTCATCATGTCGCGTTAATTTTGATGTTGATATAGAAATATGGAGGTATGTAAACAAACCAAATTACAAAACTACTCTTTGTAAATTACCAAAGATCTCTTCATTGGAATTGTAATAATAAATAATGCAATGACCGAGATACATTTTAACTACAGATAACATGAAACAGTTTTGATCTAACGGATGTTGATATGAAGTTGTTGAAATGTATGTATAGGAGTAATTAACTATACCAAGTTAATCATTGTTGAACTGTAGTAATTATTTTGCCCATTTATAAATCTGATTCAGAATACTGCTTTAGTGACTGAATAGGTATTGTAGACAAAATAACTCCCTCATAGGGTAGGTCACCATCAGACCCTTTGATACATCAATCTTCGTGAGTAGGTACCAAGATAGCGGAATAAAATCCCAGGTTTCTAGTCTAGCAGACTGTTGTAGTAGGCTAGACTTCTTTTGTATTTTAGGTGTTTATGGACGGAATGATTTAACAAATGGTAAAATAATGACAAGCCTTTCATCCACATAAAATTCAGTCCAATTTCAGGAACAACCAAAGCATAGCATATCTAATGGGGTAGATCTTTTACAGACCAAAGGGGAAATAGAAGAATAAGATTTAGTCGAAATTCATCTCACTATGGATGCCCAATTCGGCCCAAGGCAGGGGAACTCGGGGCACAGAAGAAGTAAATGAGACATGCGCATTAGATTGCGAGAAGCCAGCCGGAAAATTTAGTTACGAATGTGCGGTGTATTCAATTAAAAGTAGCCATGCATTTAATTACGGGTGCATTTAATTGCGTATTTGTTATGTAATTGCGTCGCTGTCAAAGAAAAGCATTAAATTGGATCAAAGATCATTCAATTGCGACTGCGCATTAAATTGAGAATATGTATTTGTTATGTAATTGCGTCGCTGTCAAAGAAAAGCATTAAATTGGATCAAAGAGCATTCAATTGCGACTGTGCATTAAATTGCGAATCTGTTAAGTAATTGCGACGCTGTCAGAGAACAGCAGCAAAGGTCAAAGAGCATTCAATCGCGATGTTGATATCGTCAACATGTTTTAATGTTTTGAATGTAATGAAAAGTTAAATTATTACGATTATTATTTCCATTTAGGTATCAGCATTTTATTTGTATATGTTGAGTAAAATAGTACCTATTTAAACTGATCCAATAAATAGATACTGCTGATTTGTCAAAACTAGTCTCAATGCAACATTCATGAATTAAAATGTATTATACAGTACTTCTTATGATTCTTTAGTTATGTATTATGTATTTTAAGTAACTACTGAACATAGCTGACAACAAAATCGACCTAGTGTACCTTACCGTGTATTGTTGTTAGTCAAAGTTATATCAGCATTCATGCAGGTATAATACACATCAAGTATTTATATTTATTATAACCAATAACAATATTCAATAATTCAAAGAATAACCAGGAATAGTCGTATTGATAACTTATAGTCTTTGCGAAGGTTAATAAAAATAAAAAATAAAAAAAACCTGGAAAAGCTAGTGATAAAGATTAGGATAAGTAAAAAGGTTTCTTATTTAAGAATGGTACTGTTTCTTACCAAACCTAGCTTAATATTTATTTCTGGATTTAAATTTTATGTTGTCTATCTTGTGGTGATTAAGAATTTATTTCAAATTAAGAATTAATTCAACTGAAATTTACTTAATGATCAACTAGATGTTTACTTACACTAAAGTACCTCAGAATTATTATAAAACAAGGTATACTTTACTTATCTACTTATCAATAGAAAAAAAAAACATTTTTTTTCACAAGGATGGGTAATATAGAACAGAAGTAACAAATAATTGAAATGTGTTGATACGATGAGATTGCATATTCCGTAGACATTGTTTATCGTTGAATTTAGTGTTTGACAATTTCAAATCATTATTTGAAAAATCTATTTTCTGTAAACAAAGTAGTCTCAATAAATGTTCAGTGATTTGTTTGAATGGCATTGATAACAGTCAACATGTATTGTTAATATGGTTTAAGAAATTAGTTAAACTGTGGAGTTTCTTGCGCCGCTTCTTCTCCACGGTTATACCTTCCGAAGCGGTGGCAGATTCGAGTAAATATAAAAATTAAATTAAAACAAGAAAGAGATGTAGTGTACAGCAATAAAGAGTAGTTAATGTGGAAAGCGCCGTTAGCGCCATCTATCGGCAGGTGCGGTCTATGGTGAATATCTATCGTGCATTCGCTTGGTATTCACTCACCGACCGCCGTGCCGTGCGGACGTACGCCTAGCCACATTCACTAGTGAATACTATATCTGTGTTTTATTATTATACATCAACCTCAACCAACCCTGTAGAAAAGGTGTATTCTACAGTACCTACACTTTAACTATAACAATATCTGTGTCCGTCCATACTACAATCTCAGGAGATTTTCCCTGAAACTATGTGTTGTTCGAATACACCTTAACGATATACAGGGAGTAATTGTAGACAGTGCATTACTTTAAAGGGTGATTCTATTCAACAACTTTCACCAAGGATACTGTAGAAAATTAGCAAAAAAAAATTGGACTAGTAAAAAGAGGTTTTTTTTTTGCGAATTCCCTTTAGTTTCCTTGGGGAACGTTGTTCAATATCAAGATACAATCAACCTTTAAAGTAAAAATACAATTAATTAATTGGATACAAATACTATCCAATAATATCTTGGACGGTACAAAAGCTGTTCTAAGAATAAGTGAGAGTAAGTGTTTCAAATCTCTGTTTCTGTAATGAAAAATAGCCTTAAAATTTAGTTGCTATTTTGAATGGAGAATGATTTGGAAGCGATGCTTCTGTCGGTGAAGGAAAACATCTTGAGGAAACCTACATGCTTCAATTTCGAGGCATGTATTGTACCCGCTGTCCATTATAAGTGGCGACGGGCTCACCCCCCGTCACACTGGACAGAGTTTCGGTACTACTGGTGAAACGTGGATGTTCTGAGGCTACCCTCTCGGGGAATATAGTCATGAGCATATGCTTATGCTTATGCTTCTGACCGCTTTGTAAAAGACTATCCTCTCATCCTTTGACTTATTAAATTTTTCGTAAAATATTTCTCTATTTTGCCAGGGAATATATACCCTGAACGCAAGCACCCCAACATCTAATACCGTGTCGCCAAGTCACCCATAAACAAAAGGTGCAGACACGCCAATGGTTTTATGGTTTTATGAACGACCGTAAAGTAAAGCGCTGTTTACTAACTCCTTTGAGGAATATACTCTCACATCTTGGTGATAGTTGGTGCTTGAAATTGTCTTTGGTTCTTATGAAGCGGTGCTATCAACTGAAAAGTGGCAGCTATTGTATGAAATATCCAAGATCCGTGATCTACTTATAATTATGTGTGTTTTAACAGTTTTTTCCAGGTTCGAAATGCCCCATTTCTTCTTTAGGGTGTCGTGTGACACCACTAAGGGAAAAGGGTTTCATATGCAGTGTAAGTTTGGTTGACGGGCTCACTCCCTCCGGGAATATAGACGTGAGCATATGCTTATGCTTATACTTATTAACACGTAAGTAGTCCCGTCCGTATTTAAAATATAATGATTACATCAGATTTTCCATGTAACTTGATCAAATCAGATCTTAGACCATATGACTAGGGACCAGCCTCGCGTTAGCATTTCCCCTCTGGCACGTTACAAGATCAATTAATAATGTGCGTTTACATACAATGTTATACCTTATCACTAAACGAGATAGCCTATATGCGGAACAATAACTTCAAACTAGTCGCGTTTGGGGTTCACACGAGATTATTTTTAACAATGAAAATTATACAAAATTATACTATTTTAGCAATAAAATCCAAAGTAGCGGATTTCGTGACTTCGTCCCCCACAAAAAGTGGCAGAAAAGTATGTTATTAGAATTACACGTGTAACTCGTCCAAAGTTATATTGTCGAAGGATCAGATGCATCCTGAAAAAGGGTCAAGTAAAATCTACCCGAAATCGACGAGCATATACTTATTAAGATACTTATGGATGTAAAAGAGGATGTATCAGAATCGTAGCATGAGGATATCTTTTGTCTGTGCCCACCCCAGTGGGACATAGGCGTGAGCATATGGTATGTATGCATTTACAAATATCCTGCGTACGTACTTCACTGCTTTTATAAATAAGTCGAAATTGGCTATGCAAAATCATCATCTTTATGTGTGTATGTAACTATTATGTCAGGGAGCAAAGGTAACTACCTCCACGAATGTGCTGCAGCTTGTCTTTCCAGGTGGAATATCAGCATTCCCCTGGAAAGAGAAGATGCCTCACGGGTGCATCCCGGGTAACGGCTAGTAACTACCTGAACTTAGTAATCATCTAGACTCAGTCCAGGTTCTTGCTAGTCGTTGGCAAAGAGTTACCCCCAATCCAAGGTGTAACTCGTACCGTGCCGATGGATGCGTGGCTGGAGGGGAGTCCAGTCTTTAACGGTGGCTCTCGGATACCGGGGTGCCTCCGGGAGTATTTAGCTCCTCTGCCGGCATGCGGGGCTCTGTCGGTGGTGACTTGTTTTTTCCCTCGCTACTCGTGGGTCTTTTTTATGGAAAATACAACTAACAAACAAACAAAAAACAGCAACACATCGTGTTCTTCCTCTCTGGAGTCTCTCCAGGGAGGAACTGTTGCTGGGCTGGAAGGCGCTTTTAACGACCTTCAAGTGCCCAGTACTGAATCCTCCGTATTGGCTGGAAGCCAGAGGGTGGGAGAGGTCAGCAGTGACTCCGAAACGCCCATGGCAGACAGGCAATCGAAAGGAAGTGACAGGGCAGCCAAACGGCTAAAACTGTCCGGTGCCGCTCGGAAGCGGCTCAAGAGGCTTATGGCGACAGGGATGGGGGCTGAAGAAGCTCTGTCACTGTGCCAGAAGACCTGGGCCGAAATTCCGAGGCTCAACCCAACCCCGGAGCCGAAGACGCTGAAGCGTAATCGCTCCGAGGAGGAATCACCCCAGGAGCAGCCAAAAAAGGCTCCCAAATTGGCGGGGGGTGAGAGACCCAGCTACGGAGAGGTAGCTGGATCCAAGCGAGTGGGGATACGTAATTTAAGCCCCATGAGCGACATGCAAATGACGCAGGTCCATCGTGCCTTGATTGCAGCAATTGCAATCTTGGAGAAGGGCACTGCTCCAAAATTTGTGGGATTTAACCACAGGCCAGGCTGGATCCTGATCACGTGTGAGGATCAGGCCGGGGTAGACTGGCTGGTGGGGAAAATCCCACAACTAAAACCGTGGCCGACTGCTGAGCTCTCCCTTATTCCGGAGAGCGAGCTTCCAAAGCCGGCAGTGGCCACAACCTACATTCCCAGCAGTGAGGCGCAGTCCTTGGACGAAGCCCTTGCTGTATTTGGGGCGCAGAACGAGGGGCTCAACACCGAGCACTGGAGGGTGCTCCACAGCAGGAGGGAAGAGAGTGGGATAGTCGCTACCTTCTCTCTTGACGATCCTTCTGTGGAGGCTCTCAGAGCGATGGAGTGCAGGGCCACTCTTGGTTTTAAAAAGGTGCTTTTTAAAATCAAGAGTGGCACTGAGTGCCCCCCCGGCAGAGAGGAACCATCCCAGACGGGGTCGGACCCCCACGCGGCGGGAACCTCCGGAACGCAGAGAGGGACAGGCCCCCAGAGCAATCTGGGGCAAGGACCTTCTGCCTCCGGTAGTCGCAGTGTGGGAGGATCGGCCACGAAAAGGGGTGGCCTCAATAGAGGTAATGCACAAAGGGCAGCCCAAACCAGCCGTGGAGGCAGGAAGCCGCGGACTGGTGGGGCAGGGCCCAGGGTGTAACAATAATTAAAGTGCTTGCACAAAAATGCCTCATGGTGAGGATCCTACAGGCAAACCTCCATCACGCCACGGCTGCGTCCGCGGTGATGGAGTGTTGCCTTGTTGAAGGAAAGGCAGACATCGCCCTCATCCAAGAACCTTGGGTATCACACTCAACCATTCTGGGTCTAAACTCTGCTGGTAAGTTACTTGCTAACACGGGTACGGGTAACAGACCCAGAGCTTGTATTGTTTTCAACAAGAACATTAATTTTTTACCTGTTCCAGAGTTTTGCTCAGACGACCTGGTGGCAGCATACGTTGACCTCAAAGGGTGGAATGGGTCAAGAGTAATCCTGTGCTCGGCCTATCTACCTGGAGAGAAAACCAATCCCACAGAAGACTTAGAGCGCCTGATCGAATACGCCAGGGCTGAACACGCCGAGCTTCTAGTGGGCTGTGATGCGAACGCCCACCACACTTCATGGGGGAGCACGAACATCAACGATAGAGGTGAGTTGCTTTACGACTTTCTCACAATTAACTGTCTCCACACGTTAAATAAAGGATGTTTACCGACTTTTGTAACAAGTGCTAGGCAGGAAGTTCTGGACATCACCTTCACTACTACCAACATAGCCAGGCACGTCAACGACTGGAGGGTAAGTAATGAAACATCGATGTCAGACCATAAACACATTTATTTTGAACTCAGAGCTAGACTGGCTATCGAAACAGTAACTTATAGGAGCCCAAAGGCGACCACCTGGAATGTCTATAGAGACAAACTAAGGCGAAACCTTGAGAATGCGCCTAAAAGTATCAAAGATGTCGAGACATTGGAGCTGGCAGTTGAAATAACAGCTGCCAGTATTAGGGACGCATACGAGGGAAGCTGTCCCTTAAAAACCAAAACCTCGAAACGTAGAGTGCCGTGGTGGAGCTCAAAGCTAGACAAGCTTAGATCGGAGACACGGAAACTCTTTAATAAGGCAAAAAAGACCAGCAACTGGCAGGTCTACAAAAACGCCTTAACTGTATACAACAAAGAAATTAGGAAAGCGAAAAGAGCGTCATGGAGGAAACTCTGCGAGGAAATAAATAGTTTGCCTCAAGGAGCGAGAATCCACAAGATGCTCTCTAAAGCTAAGACTAATCAAATTGGGCTTCTCAAGAGACCAAACAACTCCTTTACGTCAAACGAAAAGGAAACCTTAGAGCTACTTGCGCACACTCACTTCCCAGGCTCTAGCTGTCAGGGGGACTCTGACAGACAGAGCGGTCCTAGGCGAAGTCCTCGTAATGAGGATTGGAATGGGGCCGCCCTGGTTATAAGGCCGAAAGAAGTTGAGGCAGCCATTAACTCCTTCAAACCTTACAAAACTTGTGGAGATGACGGTATACTGCCTGTATTTTTACAGCAGGGTATTAATATCCTAACCCCATATTTGGTTAAGATCTTCAGAGCAAGCTATGCCTGCGGTCACATACCGGAACAGTGGAGTAAGGTCATAGTTCTATTCATACCTAAGGCTGGAAAAAAAGACTTCTCATTGCCGAAGTCATTTAGACCAATAAGCCTCTCCTCTTTTCTTTTGAAAACAATGGAAAAGGTACTGGACAGACACATCAGAGATGGGGTCCTAATTAGCAGACCCATCCACCCAAACCAACATGCCTACCGCAGAGGTAAATCTACGGAATCTGCTCTGCTCGACCTGACCGACAGAATAGAAAGGGCACTAGAGGACAAACAAATTGCACTGTGTGCATTCCTAGATATTGAAGGAGCTTTTGACAATACACCGATCAGAACACTGGTCAAGGGACTCGAACTGAAACAGGTAGACCCGATCACGATCAGATGGGTTAAGTCAATGCTCTCAAACCGAAGAGTAAAACTTACTCTTCTTTCCACCACGGTGGAAGTGGCCACGACAAGGGGCTGTCCGCAAGGTGGGGTGTTATCGCCCCTATTATGGACCCTTGCTGTGGACCAACTGTTGCATAAGATGGCTGACCTCAGAATTGACACTCAAGGCTACGCTGATGACTTAGTGATCACAGTAAGGGGCAATAGCCAATACATGATATCAACCATTATACAAAGAGCTCTCAATACCATAAGTGCATGGTGTAGAGAAAACGAATTATCGGTTAATCCCGGTAAAACTGTTATAGTGCCGTTTACGAACAAGCGAAAGCTTGACAGGCTTGTGCAGCCTACACTGAATGGCAATCAAATACAATTTTCCACGGAAGTTAAATATCTGGGCGTAACCTTTGACCAGAAGCTTACCTGGAACCCTCACTTAGAAAATGTACTGCAGAAGGCCAAAATTGCCTTGGGCACATGCAGTCGTATGGCAGGGCTGAACTGGGGACTAAGACCCAGAACAACCTTGTGGCTGTACACCGCCATTGTGAGGCCGGTAGTAACATACGCCTCTGTGGTATGGTGGAGAAAGACAAAACAGCGGACTGCAATCACCCAGCTAAGCAGTCTACAAAGAACCGCATGCTTAATAGCAACCAGAGCCATGTCCACCTCGCCTGGGGAGGCGCTAAATGCACTATTGGGGCTGCCGCCCTTGCACTTACACGTGCAAAGAGTGGCAATGGCCAGTATGCACAGAATCGCCTCTCAGACGACAGTGAACTGGCTTTCCGAAGGATTGAGATCTTTTAAAGACTCAGTCATGGCAATTCCCATTCTAGGCATGATAACAGATGTTATGCAGCCTAAGAACATATGTACAAAACGCTTTACTGTGGAGCTACCATCACGAACTGACTGGCTAAGTGACAATGTGCACTGGAAAGCTGGCAGTCTTGTTTGGTTCACTGATGGCTCCAAGTCTAGAAATGACGTAGGCTGTGGAGTATACGGAGAGCGTCCGAGATTTATGAAAAGTACAAATCTCGGAAGGTACGCCTCAATATTCCAGGCAGAGGTATATGCCATCCTAGAATGTGCGGAGGCAAATCTGCAAAAGCGCTATGTCAACCATACTATCTACATAAACTCTGATAGTCAAGCAGCCCTATTAGCGCTGGCTTCCGACACAATAAGCTCGAAGCTAGTGGAAAACTGCTTGACTCTCCTCAATACCTTGGGAGCATTGAACAAGGTAATTTTAAGATGGGTTCCTGGGCACTCGGGCATCGTAGGCAATGAAAGGGCCGACGAGCTAGCGAGAGATGGTGCTGGTGGCACGCAGTATGGACCAGAGCCGTTCTGTGGAGTCCCTAAAAGCCTAGTCAATTTAACGCTTAGGAACCTATGTTTTAAAAAATCGACTGATCACTGGACGGATACGCCAGGATTAAACCATTCCAAGGCACTAATTGCGGCATACGACTGCAAAATGGCAAAGGAGAGAATCGCGCTCAGCACGACAAACTTGCGCATTATAGTGAGGGCGCTGACGGGGCACTGTAGGCTGAACAAACACCTTACAACCCTAGGCATCAGGGACACGAAACTCTGCAGATTATGTCTGGAGGAGGACGAAACCCCCATTCACATCCTTTGTGAATGTGGCCCACTAATGCATAAACGATATGCTCACTTGGGTAAACACTTTGTTCATCCGAGTGAAGTAAAATCTTTCACTGCTAAAGAAATCCTACAATTCCTAAAGGAAGTGGGTATTAGCAGTGAACTGTAACTATTGTGGCGATCACAAAAGATCTACATAGGGTCGAAGTGATACTAGTCTGCAGAAGACTCGAATAGCCGCTTTACAACAATAAAAAAAAAAAAAAAAACTATTATGTCTATCTTAGTAGATAGGCATAATAGTTACCTATAGGATTGAGAGTGCTTCAGACCATCAAACTGAACAACTTTCACAAAGGAGCTAATATCGAAATGGAGAGAAATAAATCAGTTGTTCCATAGAAAACGTAAACCGGTATTCGACCCAAATGTATGAACCGATTTTTTCTCCCTTCTATCTTGGCTCCATATTGAAAGTGGTTTAATTTGTTGGTCTGAAGCACCCCGTTTAAGGGGATAAAATTCGGAGCGCGCTCCATACAAACGTACTATGGTGATATTTTCAATACTAACCAATTAAAGTCAATGAAATTTTGCAGAAACAATCTAGAAACAAATCTCTATGCTTGTATGGAGTCAGATTTTCATTAAAATATACAGTTTCAATGCTAGGATTAATTTAAGATTTGTATGGAAATCTTTGAGGTACTGTAACTTTAAAACTATACATTTTAACGAAAATCTGACTCTATACAAGCATAGAAATTTGTATCTAGATTGATTCTGAAAAATGAAAAAAAAATGTATAGTTTTAAAGTTACAGTACCTCAAAGATTTCCATACAAATCTTAAATTAATCCTAGCATTGAAACTGTATATTTTAACGAAAATCTGACTCTATACAAGCATAGAAATTTGTATCTAGATTGATTCTGAAAAATTTCATTGAGTTTAATAGGTTAGTATTGAAAATATCACTATAGTACGTTTGTATGGAGCGCGCTCCGAATTATATCCTCTTAATATGTGATGCGGTTAATTTTACACCCTGTATACAGCACAGACTTGTCCTTTGTGCACAGTGGTCAGTGGTACGACGTCTGGAATACGCTTGCCGAGTCTTGGTCTTCGCGGTTCACCTCGCTTCACGTCTTTTCATGCATCGTCTGTCTTGAGTCTTTCTTTACATCGCTGGAACATCACAGTGAAGTGAATAGAATATACAACGTGTTATTAACGCAAAACTAGAAAGTAGTTTGTTTAGAATCGAGAGCAGAATCGAATTATCATGGTTTCAACATAGGTAATTTTATCAAAATATTAAATAATTTGTTTGTGCAATTTAAAATTTACTGAACTGGATCTCAACCCACCGCTCGGGCACTCTCAGCCCACTTACTACGAAAACAAGATTCTTAAAATGTATCCATGAGCACGTTAGCGCTTTCATTCATTGCTGAAATGGTAACAAATCATTTTTGCCTCAAAACTTAAAATGTGAATAACTTTAAATTTTAACTATCAAAATAATTAAATTGTTGTTTCAATCTAATTATTTTGTTATAAATCAGTTGGGGTGTATGAGGTTTTGCGCTTATTTATTAACACGTTGTATTATATAGGGTCCAACTTAATATGCTGACACTTTTTTAAGGGGATGATCAGACCATCAAACTGAACAACTTTCTCTATGGGACCAATGTCGAAATCGCGAAAATAAAATCAGCTGTTCCATACTAAACTGAAATCTTACTCGACCCAATTGTATGGGACAGCTGATTTCTTTTTCGCGATTTCGACATTGACCCCATAGAGAAATTTGTTCAGTTTGTGGTCTGATCATCCTCTTAAAAAACTGTCAGCATATTAAGTTGGACCCTGTATAAGGGTAGGTAGAAAAAAGATTTCCGTAACTGGAAAATCGATGGGGTAATATAGCATAAGCATATATTACCCCATATGCTCACGACTATATTCCCCGAGGGGGCAAAGATATTCTGAAACCACAATATAAATGTTTCACTAGTTGTACCGAAACTCTGCCTAAAATATACGGGGTCCTTCTTAATATGCTGACACTTTTTTAAGGGGATGATAGACCGTAGAATTGAACAACTTTCTCTATGACACAAACATCGTCCTCGCGAAAAAAAAACGGCTGTTCCATAAAAAACTGCAAACCTGCTCGAGCCAAGTGTATGGGACAGCTGATTTATTTTTCGCGATTTCGATGTTTGTCCCGTAGAAAAAGTTGTTCAGTTTGATGGTCAGCATAGGTAGCATGGCACCGTGATAAAGCGCTATCACACCTTCGCTCTCTTTCTATTTGCGTACGAACGAACGAGATAAAAGACGTGATACAGCCGTATCACGTGTAACATGCTACGGCTTCCGATCATCCTCTTAGAAAAGTGACAGCATATTTAGAAGAGAAATAAACAAATTTTAGGAGCAAAAAAAATCTGCGGTTGCACACATTTGAGTCGAGTAGGCACTGCAGTTTAATATGGAACAGCAGATTTGGGTTTTGCTCCGAACGGTTTGCTCCCATAGTAAAAGTTATTCAGTTTGATGGGTAGAATCTTAGTTTATAAGGATGCTAATGATATCAATTTCACCCTGTAGATGCACGTCCCTGGTCTCACCCCGCCGAGAAATCTCTGAGAAAACGCCGATCAAAACGCCATTATGGAAGGGCTCGAATCTTTTGGAAGCTGAAAAATAAGTGATGGATTTAAAAAATTTCAGGATTGATTAATTTTGAAAATTTCCGATTTTTAGTTGTCTCTGCTAACGCTATGTGAGAGTCATCTATCATCATCAGTCTCTCCACGTCCCTCTGCAGGGCGTAGGATTCCCTCGAGGAGGTTGTATGCGAGTTTATTATTTATTTATAGAAATTAGGTACTACCGGTCGTGTAATGTATAGGTATAGTGCCAAAAAGTAGAAAGTACAAACATTTTGAAAAGAAATTCTTCAGCTTTCCTATATAATTTCCGCAGCGTGTACTGGTAGCAGATAACGAGAAGTGGCGCCTCGGCCGAGACGAGATAAGGCTGCGCTGTGCACCGTACCGTCTCCTAGACGTAGGTTATATTACGGCCTGTCTTTCTGCCTGATCTTTGATAAAAATGTTGGCCCAATTTTACAGTTACAGCAGTCAGATTTAAGTTTTCAGATGAGAGTTGAGTGGTCTTAGCAAGCAATATTTTCAGCAGTGTGTGGGCGCCAAAAAGAAAAGATAATATTTTAATTTTGAAAAAAGTCATCCTGTAACCACCAACACGCTTAAAAAGACAGTGGTAGTTTTAGCAAAATTTCTGACCACATCAAAAGGAATTATTGTATTGTACAGCAGGCCCTCGGCGTTATGAAATTTTAGACTTCCAACCTGGAGCATAGGTTCCGCTCTTGCAACTCCACTCCTGGCCGGTCAGTCAAGGCAAGACTTGAGAGAAATCAATCAGGCCCCTTGGAGGCCTCCAATGGGAACTGATTGATTTGGCTCTCAGGTCTTGCCCCCGATTGGGTCCGTGGGGTCACCACAAACCAACAGCTCGCCACTTGTAATAATAAATTATTATTACATACCTACCAATATAGAAATGTATGTAATGTAACCTGTCTAATCATGAATACCATTAATCCAGTATAAATTGAAAGTACAGGTCTAAATAAATATCTAAACGGATAATGTGAAGCTCAAAGCGATTTGCATTGTGTGTAGGCTGGCACTTTGCGGCCGTTTTACTCGCAGGCTGTTGTTCGTTTTTGTGTTAGCTTAGAGTAATCATACTGTAAGGCTGCTTCATACTGTTCATTACTTTATAGCAAGATTAAGTGGATATTATAGTTTACACTGCCAGTAAGGTAAAATTAGGACACACAAATGAGTGTTGTGAAAAAAATTCTCGTAGTTCGAAGAGTAAAATAGATCGGTAGTAGAAGTTTCTGGCCGCATCTTCTCTACAACGGAACACCTTCCGACGCGTTGGTAGATTCAAAAACATGACGTCAGAAAGTTATCTATGAGATTTTGAATAAACAATTTTGACTTGACTTTGACTTGACTTGACTGGTACTTCTTTAAACAGGGACACTGAGAAAAAATGCTACGTATACGTAGCCTATCGCAGCTTACGTCCCATGAAGCTTACGACGCGATACTGATATCGAGTGTTGCATCCGTACTTAAGTTCTCTCGTACTTCATATTGAAGATTCACAATGATAGAAACTTTTTCTCAGTGTACCATTTCATTAGTTCAAGAGATATTGAAATAATTTTAATTTTGTTTTTAATTTACCCCGTTGCCCTAACAAACCAAACATAATCGCATAGTGGACTACCTAGGTGTCGTCAGAAACATTTCTGTAACAGCTAGTTATTAAAATAGTTTTAAGCGTGCACTTGTAAAATGGCCGGCAAACTTCTTGAGCACGGCCTTGACTGCGCAGAATAAAATTTGTATGTGAAACTGCTACTGCGCAGATCCCCCATCCCGCCCATTTTTCAAGATTTTTGCCGGGTACTGTAGAAACGGTCATTTTTAGCATTCATGAATGATAATTGATGAGGATGGAAATAAGGGATAGAATTCAAATCACATCCCATTATAAGATAAATATCTTGAACATTGTTACACATTTATTATCTAGTCGCAATCAAAGTACCAGAACCTCTCGAATTATACAGGGTCCTTCTTAATATGCTGACACATTTTTAAGGGGATGGACAGACTATCAAACTGAACAACTTGCTCTATGGGACCAACATCGAAATCGCAAAAAACATATCATCTGTCCCATATATTAGGCTCAAGTAGATTTGCAGTTTTGTATGGAGCAGCAGATTTTTTTTTCTTGATTTTGATATTGGTCCCATAGAGAAAGTTGTTCAGTTTCATGGTCTGATCATCTCCTGAAAAAAGTGTCAGCATATTACCCTATTTATTGCATGCTCATGGGCAGATCACAGAGCTCTATGTAAAATACTGTTAACCACCTTTATATTACCTGTGTCGCAATAAAGTCTTTGAAGTTTGAAGAAATCTGTTTTAATTTTTTTTTATTACAGTGTCTGTTGCGCACACGCCCTTACAATATCATACAATCAATAATTTGCTCCACTACACGCACGAACTAACAGTTATTTGTTTTTAGTTTTCAGCGATACCGTGTTTATGGACCCGGAATTTATTATCTTCTACACAACCTTTACTTGTCAGAGCAAAAAACAAAGTAAGCCTTGAGAAACTTCTGTATTTGGTTCAACTTTAACTTCTTTGTTTCTTACGGGTGAGCAGATTATTTGTTTGCTTTCATAGAGACGTATGTATAATCAGCCTACAAGAACCTTAATTATTATAAATATATTATGTTGGGCATTGTCAAAATCTATTCCGGACTTGTATTTTTGTCACAAGACAACGAAATACAATACTTACAAAATATTATAAAGATGCAATCATCCATGACTCTGATACAATATTCATATTCACCATAAAAATATTCGGGATTCGGACCCACAACCCTTGGCACAGTAGGCATGTAAAGGCGATGGTACCACAGAAAAATGACTTTAAAACCTTGCCATACAACTTGTTAAAATGTCTAGCAAGCAAATGTCTTTGTAAAGACTGTGACAAAGTCCATCAATAATTTGTATTGTGCTTTATTGCCAATGAATGGTAAATTCTCTGAGTTTGATCTCAGTCATCCAAAGACAAGAGCTTAGCTCTTCAATTCATGAATGATGATGAATGATACCAATTAATTCAACAATCGAAAGATTCTTGACGCTTGAACTTTGCCAGTAAAAAATATAAAAAACTCTGACCACACCGAAAAAGGCATTATGGCTGTGGGTTCATTATGTATGTTGCTACTAAAAGAAAGCTATCAAATAAAAACCTAGGTGCGACCTTCTGCTAATAGAACAAACACCTAGGGCATTTACAAGCCTTATTTGGAATGCGTTGGTACTCTAAAAACTTTTGACATTTCAATTATTAATCCATCATCATTATTCAGAAGGAACCTAACTAGCAAGAACATAGACATCTTTTTACAAACGTTCAGTAACGTATCTATACCATTTACGCGAATGTTGTAGTTTTTATAAAAGCACGAATATCTTTGCATAGAATGAATCACAAAATGGTTTGCGAGGGAAGGACTGATTTAATAAAATACAGGCGCATAGATGCTCAGTGGTACTCTATTGCGTTTTGTTAGGCCATTTGTAAATGATAGGATGCTGTTATTTGCTTTACATTGATGGTTTTGGAGGACTCCATGTCAAGAAAATAAGGATAGTAAGTATGTAGTAGTAGTGCACTAAAGAAATATCGAAAGACTCTCTATGCCTTTGAATGGTAGCAGTATTTCATATCGAGCACCTCCGTGCTTCAGGCTATGCAGCAGCTGGTCTTCTGAGACCTTAGACCACAGATAGTGCAGTTAGATGTGGCTATTCGTTAAGTCAGGTCAGTCAGCGATCTAATTGAAACGGCCTGTTGAACACTAGCTTGTTTCGAGCAATCCGCAGTGGGCCCGCTTGGTAGAGTCACTTGCTCTTATGCTTTTTCGCAAGAGGAAGACGTTGTGTTCTGCAGTGGAAAGTATGTTGATGATAATAATTATTAGTAGAACAAAGCCTTCATCATAACTTTAGACTTTTATGATTGGGGTGGAATTTTGCAATTTATGAAGATGGTAAAACTGGCAATGTCCATTATGAAATCGAAAACGTTTTCAGTCCTCATAGAAAGTGGTTTTGGTCTTATTTGATTCAATATCTAGGGGTGTAAAATGTTTTCGCATTACTCAAACTCAACATTTTTATTCAAAACATTATCACATAGATAGCTTTGACGTAATTTGTTGAATCTATTTTTATGTATTTAGACTGGCAGCTTCACTGTCTTATTGTGATTATAGGAGGAGTAATGTATGATAATCATAGCAGAGCAGCCGGTGGATGGAGCGCGATTGGTGCGGACAGAGGTCGCGCGTGCGGGCAGGGCGGGGGCGCGGGCGGCGCGCCGCGCATGCGTGGTCGTGACCGTGCGCGCGCGCTCGTCACGCGCCCTCGCCGTGGGTTAGTCCCGATGCGCAGGGGTTATGCTCAATTTCAAAACTGTAGTAGAAATTTCGAAACTGTAGAAAGGAAAAGAACTCTGTAAAATATTCGTAGTCACTTTTCAGTAGGTACCTTTCAAAGTGTTCGAAAAGAAATGTATATTTAAATAATTCGTATTTGAAAAACATTTGGAATCATTTTGATGTTAGATAACTTTTTTACTTTTTGAGACTGTAAAAAAACTTTACACTTCATACAAACGGGGTCACACTTACAAGAAGAGGTAAGCACGTGCGATACTGAGCGAATTCGAGTGAGAGAGGACTAAACCATTACCTACTGTTGTCTTCTTTCCGTCTTTTACTAGGGTTTGAGGTAAACATTGTTAGGGGCAGGGAGTGTCCGTACTGTATGTAGTAAGACATGCGGAATTCACCAAAGTTGTTTAGTAATTGAATTTTAATGTGATTAGAACTGAAATTGGATAAGAATAGAACTTCGATGTTATAAATTAGCGAAATCGGTCTCCTGGTGAGGGTGGCGGAAACATGGGGGAGGTCTATGTTATGTAGAACTAAATACTATTTACCTATTCTATGCCTATGTCTGCAGCCTACGTCTATCGGCTGATATGATGATGATGAATAATAAAGTAACAAAAGTGTACGAAACTAAAAGATGCACTCGAGAGCAGCCCATTCCGCGCCTGCGCGCCGCACTATTTTATCGCATTAATTATTTGGAAAAGGATTCCCGTAGAGCCAACATTCTTGGTCCGCGGCTTGTCAGTGGTGGGAACATCGTGGGTGAGGCTAACGTATGGCCTTTACTTCTATATAAACATGTCAACTTGCGTTACTTGCTCTCTGTTAGTTTTAGTATATTTTTATAATGAGCTGTGTTCCTGAAATTGCTCATTTAAGAGAAGTTTATTCCGAATGCGTAAATGCGCGCTGCATACAAACGTAGTCTGGTGATATTATCAATACTAACCAATTAAACGCAATGAAATTTTGCAGAAACAATCTAGGAACAAATCTCTATGCTTGTATCGTGTCCGATTTTCGTTAAAATATACAGTTTTAATGCTAGGATTAATTTAAGATTTGTATGGAAATCTTTTAGGCACTGTAATTTTAAAACTGTACATTTTAAGGAAAATCTGACATTATACAAGCATAGAGATTTGTTTCTAGATTGTTTCTGCAAAATTTCGTTGTGTTTAATTGGGTAGTATTGTAAATATCACCAGACTTCGTTTGTATGGAACGCGCCCACAGTAATATACCCTTAATAAATGAAGTATCCGTGCTCGTGGACCGTGGAAAACACCATGGCAAACTGCCAGTTGCACATACGTTCATTAAAGTTAATCCTCCATTAAAATTCTTGCTGTCGCTTTTTGTCTTGTTGACGTAGTAAAAGTTAGCAAGAGATTTAATGGAGGATTAACTTTAATGAACGTACGCGCAACTGACCGTTAGTGACTGTATACTTAGTAGACCTTATCTAGTTTCAGCTGTAACTATACTTCATGCTTCATTTCAAATAAGGACGAAACGAATTTCCGATTCCTATACAGGGTGTAACAAAACACACAGTTGTCCCATACATTTTAGTCAAGTCGGTACTGCAGTTTTGTATGGGACAGCAGATTTTTTTTATTTTTTCTCTTTGTTAGCTCCATAGTAAAAGGTTGTCCAATTTGGTGGTCTGAAGTACCCCCTTAATTAAGTATTTCTAGGGTGTTTTGTTACATCCTATTTAGCTTTCTGACCAATTCTGATTTGCAAATATAATTTATTTATCAGAAAGATATATACGACGTATCTTGGACGTTACTAAAAAACTGTTCTAAAAGTAAGTTTCAAATCTCTGTTTCTGTAATTTAAAATAGCCTTAAAATTTCGTTGCTATTTAAAATGGAGTGGATGGAGTATACGGAACGAAGACCTGAAAATCTGGGGTTGTAGCCCGTGATCAGAGGTAGGAGAAGTTGGAGGAAGTAATGCTGTCTTGGTATTCCCCACGGAGGACAGAAAGGAGCGGAGGTGTCGAAAGGCGAAATAGTTCTGTCCTCTATGGTATTCCCACTGTCAGAGATAGCTCAGGCACTGTACAAAAACTTCACTAGAGGGCGCCAATTTGTTTAGGGCGTTTTTATCATTAAGAGGATATTATTCGGAGCGCGCTCCATACAAACGTACTATGGTGATATTTTCAATACTGAGCAATTAAACTCAATGACATTTTTCAGAATCATTCTAAAAACAAATTTCTATGCTTGTATAGAATCAGATTTTCGTTAAAATGTATAGTTTTAAAGTTACAGTGCCTCAAAGATTTCCATACAAATCTTAAATTAATCCTAGCATCGAAACTGTATATTTTAACGAAAATCGGACTCCATACAAGCATAGATATTTGTTTCAACATTGTTACAGTAAAATTTCATTGACTAAAATTGGTTAGTATTGAAAATATCACCATAGTACGTTTGTATGGAGCGTGCTCCGATTTATATCCCCTTAAACCAAATTTGTCCGCACTGTTGCGTCACGTATTTGGATGATACACTAGAATGAATAGAGTGTAGTTAGTTTTTAGAGTTAACAAGGTGTTTACAAACGACATAACTTCAAACAATGACGCTGATGGTAAATTCTACCTACATTCTCCGTAAATTCTACCTCAGATAATTCAGATCGTTCAGACCTCAGAAATAAGGTGATAGCATCAGCATAAAACGAATTAGAAGATTTAGGCGACTTAAGTCTTAAATGAAAATGACAATCACAATTTTGTATAAGGAGTTTGAAAACATGGTGTTACAAAAGTAAAAATAAACATTTAAAACTTTTAAGGGGGTGGTTTAGTTCATCAAACTGAACAATTTTCACTATGGGACCAATATCGAAATCGCGAAAAAATATATCTGCTGTCCTATACATTAGATTGCAAGACCTGGTGTCAGAGTTTGATCCCATACTGAAAGTTGTTCAGTTTGATGGTCTAAACCACCCCCTTAAATGTTTATTTGTATTTTTGTAACACCTTGTATAGGTACTGGGTCCTTCTTATTATGCTGACACTTTTTTAAGGGGATGATCAGATCATCAAACTAAAAACCTTTCTCTATTGAACCAACATCGAAATCGCAACAAAAAAAATCAGCATGACTCATACATTTGGGCTCGAGTAGGTTTGCAGTTTTGTATAATTCAGTTTGACGGTCTGATCATCCCCTTAAAAATTGTCAGAAGTCACAGAAATGTTGTTATATAAGGTCTAACGAAAGTAGGTGAATCTATTTTAAGGGGATGATCAGACCATCAAACTGAATAACTTTCTCTATAGGACCAATATCGAAATCGCGAACTAAAAATCTGCGGTCGCATGCATTTAGGTCGAGTAGGTTTCTATGGAGCAGCAGATTTTTTTCCGTGATTTCGGTATTGGTCCAATAGAGAAAGTTGCTCAGTTTGATGGTCTGATCATCCCCTTAAAATAGTTTCCGCTAATTTTTCTAGACCTAATACAATGTGTTAATGAATTAACGCAAAACTAGAAAGTAGTTTGTTTAGAATCGAGAGCAGAATTGAATTATCATGGTTTCAACATAGGTAATTTTTTTCAAAATATTGAATAATTTGTTTATAAAATTTAAAATTTACTGAACCTGATCTCATCCCACCACTCGGGCACTCTCACCCTACTTACTACCAAAATAAGATTCTTAAATGTATCCCTGAGCACGTTAGCTCTTTTATTCATTGCTGAAATGATAACAAATCATTTTTGGCTCAAAACTTAAAATGCAATTAATGTGAAATTTTAACTATTAAAATAATGAAATTATTGTTTCAATCTAATTATTTTGTTATAAATCAGTTGGGGTGTATGAGGTTTTGCGCTTATTTATTAACACGTTGTATACATTGTACTTGAGAAGGACTCTGTGTACTAAAGACGAGATAAACAATTTTAAAAGTAGTATTTTGCTTTACTTCTAATCTTTTTATTCAAGACCAAGAATATCTTCATGTCTAAACCTCAACCAATGCAACCTGCAATCTACGAAAAGCTATCAGAATGAATGAAAAATACGCTAGCAAATACTTATCTTGATATCTCATAGGAAGTTCAACGACCTATCATTAAGCCGCGTACGCACTCATTCATAAAGTAAGCAGGCGACCTTTGGAGCCGGTTTGTCGGCTCGCCTCAAAAGGTCCACTATTGGGACGTCAGTTTCACTAACTAATGCTGCGTACTGTCTGTTATAGAGCTAAGTGATGACCGTGCGTGCATGCAATGTTACTGTGAAGCTTTTGCAGTTTGTGCAAGACTATTTTAAGTGCATCTAAAGAGAGTTATCAATTATCATTACATGACACGTTCGCTATACTTTAGCTTACTATAGTTTTAAGGATAGCAGCTAAATAACGAATGTAACGATAATTTTGATAAGTATGTTGTAAGTGGGTAGTGTTTACGCTAGGCCACTACTGGACTAAAGCAATCTTCATCTATTCTGCTGGTAGCCGTCAGAAGAATAGGTCACGGATTTTTGATCTTCAAACAAACAACAAACAACCACACGAAGAACTACAAAAAAAATAGTACATTTTCTTTGTACTTAGCTATAAAATATATTGTAAAAAACAAACATATAAAATCGAAAAATAATTTGGTCACCTACAGGTATTATTGAAATGATCATAGATTTTTTATTCAACAATCACTTGTGGTCCCCCGACACATTAATTGACTTAAAATATCTTAAAAGAGAGTTAAAAAGTAAAACGTACATTTGCTTAGGTACATCAAAAACAATTGGTGACCGAATTATTTTTAACTTTTTAAATGTTTGTTTTTGGCGTTGCCGTTGGGGTTTTTTAAATTTGTAATTAATGTTATTTCGTATTTTTTAATGTTAAAAAATAAAAACTTGAAAAACTTGAAAACTTCTGAACCGATTTTCATGAAACAAAGCTAAGATCACTTTTGCAAAAATTTGCTTTCTTTAAAAAAAAACGGATTGGAAACGGTCCATCCGTTTAGGAGCTACGATGCCACAGACAGACAGACCGACAGACAGACAGAAAGACAGACCGACGTAGGTGTCAAACTTATATCACCCCTCTTTTTGCGTAGGGGGTTAAAAACCTAAAAGTGATACAATCAATCTAGAAATAAACATTTTAACGGGTTCTTACCGCGTTTAGGTATACAACGTGTTAATGAATAAGCGCAAAACCTCATACACCCCAACTGATTTATAACAAAATAATTAGATTGTAATAATAATGTCGTTATTTTGATGGTTAAAATTTAAAGTTATTCGCGTTTTAAGTTTTGAGGCAAAAATGTTTTTTTATCATTTCGGCAATGAATGAAAGCGCTAACGTGCTCATGGATACATTTTAAAAATCTTGTTTTGGTAGTAAGTAGGGTGAGTGTGCCCGAGCGGTGGGTTAAGATCGAGTTCAGTAAATTTTAAATTTTACAAACCAATTATTTAATATTTTGAAAAAAATTACCTATGTTGAAACCATGATAATTCGATTCTGCTCTCGATTCTAAACAAACTATTTTCTAGTTTTGCGTTAATTCATTAACACGTTGTATTTGAGTTGCCGATATTTCGGGAGTGCTACAACTGTCATCATCAGTCATCCCGTGATCATGGCATTGTAACACTGCCGAAATATCGGCAACGAAACGCGGTAAGAACCCGTTAAAATGTTTAATTCTAGATTAAATAATAACCGCGTAGCTCTCAAAAACTGTGATACAATGAAAGATTCTGAAAGATTCTCCACAACGAAAAAGAACAATACAAAACAATTAATGCTAGGGATGTGCCAATAACATTCACTCCACCTGACAAACTGCGGACGCATTCTAGATGGGATTTCTGACCGCTTCCAACCATCATCTGTCGAAAGCAGTCGATTTTGACATAAAACCTATCCACCGCTCATGAAAGTTTTCCCTCAATGTTTATCTTTTTCTATTCTGCTTCTAAATATTTACAATAAATCGATGGCAAAAAGGCGTGGTCATATTTAAAGGGGGTTTATTAAACTGATTAAATCCACTTCATAGTTGGAACTATGAAGTGAACATCTATAACACCAAAAAATAAATCAAAACTGCTCAAATATTTGGAACTGTTATTTTTTTTGTGCCCTAAAATAATATGCATTGATAAAGAAGGACCTTTTACATCGACAAATACAATTTAGGTAAAGGTATAGCTAGAGTGATTTTAATTACGTAAACTCAGACTTATAATCGTGTTTAGACTTATAATTCATAAAAGTTAATCCTCCATTAAATCTATTGCTAGCTTTTATTACGTCAACATGACAAAAAGTGGTAGAAAGAGATTAATGAACGTACGTGCAACTGGCAGTAAGTAGGTATATTAGTTGGAGGTCCTGGTATTTCATTGATTCATGTAATCACAAGAACGATATAATCTTATCTCACAGAAATTAAGTCACAAATAACCAGTTTCCCTAAAATACACGTGAAATGCGATCAAAATGTGCGCGAAAATTGATACTAATTTGACAGATGCAACAAAAAATTTCAATGCCCTCTACAATTTGCTCTAAACGTCCGCTTATCATACCATTTACCAAACTTAAAGTTTATTAACCGTTCCATATTAATATCATTGTATCAGACATACAATTTTCCAAATAAAGAAATTATACAGGGTGTAAATTCATTTAGTAAACATAATGCTTTTTAGTTTAGAAATTATTAGGTTTTCACTGTCTTTTTGCCTACCTGGAGTGCAAAGTCAAAATCAAAGTCATTTAGTAAACAAAATGCTTTTTACTTTAGAAATTATTAGGGTTTCACTGTCTTTTTGCCTACCCGGAGTGCAAAACCCTAATAATCTAAAATAAACAAATGTTTATTAAATGACTTTGATTTGTTTAAATACAGGGAATTAAGCAATAAAAAGTCATTTACTAAACAAAATAATTTTAGTTTAGAAATTATTAGGGTTTTACTGTCTTTGTGTCTACCCTGAGTGCACGCCACTATTAAGTAGTACTGTTTTTATTGCACTTCCGGAGAAACCTCCGATGGTTTTTGGAAGTAGGTATAATTGTTCAAATCTTTTGTCAGTTTTCTTACAATCAAAAATAATAATAAAATGCGTTTCTAACGCAATACAAAAATAAAATAAAAAATAGATTTAAAATAATATTATACATTTTAGACGCCATATTTTAGTGGGTGTTTCAGCAGACCTTCAAACTGATCAACTTTTACTATGGAATAAACATTGAAATCGCGACAAAAACCTCCTGTTCCACAAAGGATCGAGCCCTAGACGTTTCCTATACAGGGTGTAAGGAAAAGTATCATTAACCTTTAAACCACATACTCTATCCATCAAACTGAACAACTTTGACTATGGAAGCAAATCTGTCAGAGCAAAGAAATATCAGCTGTCTCATACATTTTGCTGACAGGTTTGCTCCCATAGTAAAATTTGTTCAGTTTGATGGATAGAGTATGTGGTTAAAAGGTTAATGATACTTTTCCTTACCTGTATAGGGTAGGGTCCTTCTTAATATCCTGACACTTATTTAAGGGGATGATCAGACTATCAAACTGAACAACTATCTCTATGGGACCAACAATAAAATCGCGCAAAAAATCAGCTGCTCCATACAAAACTGCAAAACCAAATTTATAGGACAGCTGATTTTTATTTCGCGATTTCGATGTTGGTCCCATAGAGAAAGTTGTTCAGTTTGATGGTCTGATCATGACCCTTAAAAAAGTGTCAGCATATTAAGACAGAATTTTTTTGTTGCCGCCGTAGCAAAAGTTGTTTAATTTGCTGGTCTAAAGCTACCCCCAAAATTTGTAACGCATTTAAGTTTACATCCTGTTACCTTGTACATCAAATCATAATGCCTAAAGGCAGAAATTGCAAATGGACACGGTAATCAAAAAAAAAACGGCCGACGTACATGTTTCCAATTAGTCACAATTAATTAAAGATATTTCGCCCGGTTATCTTTATCTGCGAACATGTGAACTTACTCACGCTCATCACACGTACGGTAATAATTACTGAACAAATTACAAGTTCTTTATCACTAACTTTTTTAGGGTTCTTTTTTTCAATCGAAGTTTGGGGGAACCGTAACTTTTCAATACATTGCAGTAACATTTTTTTTTTTAAGTATAACACAAATTCTCTAGTCACATTTAAAGTACCAGAATCTAGCCTGGACTTGTGTTATGATGACTAAACAACGATATAGAATACATATATAGATATAAACATCCATGACTCGGGTACAAATATTCATATTCATCATACAAATATTTGTCCCTTACGGGATTCGAACCCGCGACCCTCGGCAGGCAGGTTCACTACAGACTGTTCTATCGAGCCGTCATTTGATTGTCTAATGATGATTGTAATTGCTTATTTTTGTAAAATAGAAGATTAAGTGTTGCAAAGCTTCTGACTACCACGATAGGGAAATGCTTAAAAGCATTTATTAAATTTTAAGCGTGTTTTGTGTCACAGGTAGGCGTCGGATCTAGTTTGGGCACTGTTTTGTTGTGTTACTCTGACTACCCTCTCGGGTAATATAGTCGTGAGCATATACTAAGTTATGTAGAATATAAACTAGATTCATAAAGCGAACAAAAACAGTTTTAGAAGATTTTATTATAGCATAGCATAGCAATTATGCGTGAGCTTTAGCTCACTACTATATTCCTCGAGGGGTTAGTCAGTGATATTCTAAAAATTCAGAACATCCACGTTTCACTACTTATACCGAAACTCTGCCCAGAATTAAATTATACCTACTATTTACATTAAATATAGACAACATTCAACGGCAGAGAAATAAACACATTTTTATAATTTCTATGGAACCCTCAGAATGTTAATCGGGAACATTCTTTTGAAACTGTTTTTTTAATAACAGGCATTGTTGTCCATTCGTGCTAAGAGGCGATTCTTTTCAGCCAGTGACTGATTTAATTCGATTTGAGTGACTCGCGAATCGTAACTGATGTAAGTGTCTACATCCCTTGTATTTATGACGGCTTAATGTTTTTTATGTCTTAACTTTTGCCGAATTAATGATTGTATTGTGTTGTTAATTCTGTTATCATTTCAAAGAAAGATCCAAGTATATAATTTTTGGTTCGGTTTTATTACCTGTAAATTGATTTGTACTCTACCCTATTGTATTTTGATGAACTTTATTTAGCTTTTTTTCTGCAAAAGTACCTATTGACGTATGAAAAACGACTGCGTTATTGAGATAGATGTGTGGTGTATCTAGAATGGACAGGATTTAGCAATGAGTCATATTAGACGAATTTTAAAAGTAGTTCCTGGTGTGACTGAAAAACAGCGCCGAAATCGATTATCGTAGTCATCATCATCACAGCCTATATACGTCCCACTGTAGGGCACAGGCCTACCCTCAGGGAGTGTGTATGGGCGTTAGTCCACCACGCGTGCCCAACGCGGATTGGTAGACTTCACATACGCATCGAAATTTCTTCTTCAGCGTATGCAGGTTTCCTCACGATGTGATCCTTCACCGTTTGAGAGCAGTTGGTTTTACGTACTTAAGTTAGAAAAACCCATTGGCACATGGCATGGCATCCGTGCGGATTCGAACGTGGACCTCAAGATTGAGTTTCCACAGCTCTGCGCAACGCGCCACCGACGCTCGACGATGATTCGTAGTATGGGCATGTAATGAAGAGAGTTTAGTGTCATATTACAAGACGAGTGTTAAATATTGAATGTGGATGGCTGCATGAAGAGAGGACGACCAAAGAAAAGATGGATGAATTGTGTAAAATGAAAAGGAGTGACCGATGAAATGACGGCTAAAAGAGATGTATGGCGCCGACCCCAAGTAATGGGATAAGGACAGAAAGATTTATCATCTTTCTGTGCAAAAGTATTATTTTAATATAATAAAAGAAATACTACCAATGCTCATTGCTGTATTCCCCGAGGATGTAGTCAGAGATATTCAGAATATCCACATTTTAATAGCAGGTCTATTACAAGTGGCGACGGGCTCAATCGCCGTCACACTTGACAGAGTTTCGGTACTAGTGAAAAGTTGATGTTCTGTGGTTTCAGAATATCTCTGACTTGACTACCCCCTCGGGGAATATAGTCCTGATCAAATGCTTACTAGCAGTTCTCAATCTCTGTCCAGTTTGTCCAGGTAGTGTGCAGGTCGCCATTTTTTAATGGACAGTATACACAATACTGCTTCGATATTGAAGCTGAATTATTGTTACGTTAGGTTAGTAAGTCCTAGAGGAGCGGTTGTTACTCCCTTAAGATTGCAAAACATTGTAATTGTGGGTTACAGGTAAACTTTTTAGCTGCAGGAAAATAACAACAGGAAAGTAGAACCTCTTTACAAGTTTCCACATTTGGAGGTTATAAAGCACATTGTTCATTCTTCGTCAACTGCGTTTTCAATTACAGTATTGTCAAGTTCATCAACTTTTATTGCTTATTACATAATTATGTAAAACTCAGACAATCGCGTCAAAGGAATCTTCGCAAAAACTAAAACAAATAACGAGCCATTTTAAGTTATTACAAATAATAAAATTCAATTACATTTGCCGTCAAACAAATTACACACTTAAAAAAGGTGATTTAAAAGAAATAGGCTATAATTCCAACTAATTCTTATATCTGGAGCGATAGGTAACTAGGAGCACTTTTGAGCAGCTGGGTCACACCTGCATCTTGATTAGTGATCGCATTTAATGTTTCTTACTAACCATGACTCGTCAACCAAGGTATTTTGTGACGTATAGGGTAGTAATAAAAGTTATGTCAGGTGATATATTTAAATGAAAGAAGGGTAACACATGACATACTGGATTAATACTCGCATATCAGCAAATGTGTGGTTTTAATTAATTTAAATGGAGCTGAAGTTCACCGAAGAAGGCGTAGGATCGCTCCCTGCTCTGATTCTTATCAACGTCAAGTGTCTTTTTTAAGACTTTTCATTATAGATTATTATAATTGTAGTCGTAGAGTCAGTTGTGAATCAGTAGTTTATTAAAAGGACCAGATATAGAATATTACCATGCATTTTACTCGTCAAACTGAACAAGTTTTATTTAAGGAGCCAATAATGAAATCGCGAATCCATGGTTAAAGATGGTTAAAGTTTCCGGACTGACTAAAAATTTTCCTGTATACTCATGCCGTTATTTTATTGGGATAGGCAGAGACAAAGAGATCAAACCTGCTACGAAGCTGCTCGTCAAAATTAATAAGCGTAAACGTGCAAGTTTTACTATTTCACACTCAGTTGCAGAAACGCTCATTAGAGTTAATCCTCCATTAAATCTCTTACTAGCTTTTACTACGTCGACAAGACAAAAAGTGACATCAAGAGATTTAATGGAGGATTAACTTTAAGAGGATATGTGAAAAAAATAGGATTCTTCAAAGCATCAGATATCATGAAGTACTAACAGTAGGAGTATGATTTCAGGATATGTGTAAATTGAACATATTATTAAAATTTTGATTGCCGCCAAAACACGATTAAGACAAATTTTCTCGATAGAAAAACAAGCCAAAGTAGCCTCCGTCTATATCTATAAATGCTTGGAACTGCTAAACGGTGAATAATAGAAACACGAGACTTGATTTAAAAAAAAGAGATTGATATTTTATAAATTTTGATTGCAGCAGAAATGAACGTACATAAATAGTAAAATCACAACTAAATAAAGTTTGTTTTGGCGCTTACGTCGTTTTATTTAGTCAGGCGCGCGCGCCGCCCCATCTCTTTCTCTCGCGTCAGGCAGTAATATAAGCTATCACAATCTATTAAAAAGCTCAGTCGGCTGTGGCCTTTGCCCGCGTCAGACCTGCGTTCGCATGCCCAATTTCCGAATTACGATTAATTATCCAGCTTACGTGTAAATATTATAGTGTAATATATTAAATACAATCTAAAATAAATTCGAGGCCATAGCAGCTTCACATTTAAGAGAATATAATTCGGAGCGCGCTCCATACAAACGAAGTCTGGTGATATTTTCAATATTAACCAATTAAAGTCAATGACATTTTTCAGAAAAAATCTAAAAACTAATCTCTATGCTTGTATGAAGTCAGATTTTCGTTAAAATGTATAGTTTTAAAGTTACAATACCTCAAAGATTTCCATACAAATCTTAAATTAATTCTAGCATTAAAACTGTATATTTTAACGAAAATCTGACTTCATACAAGCATAGAGATTAGTTTCTAGATTGTTTCTGCAAATTTTTCATTTACTGATTGGTTAGTATTGAAAATATCACCAGACTTCGTTTGTATGCAGCGCGCATTTACGCATTCGGAATAAACTTCTCTTAAGTATATTTCTCACTCAAATATGTATAGCAGTTTTTTTGGACTTCATAAACCAAGAGCTAGCTGTTATTATCTTTAAGTCGTCGTAATTTTCGGTTTTACTATCTTGTTTTTCAATTTCTTCAAATAATTAAATTTATTTGTCATAATGGAATCTGGTTATAAACGTATTTATGAACCGTTGTCAGTATTTTTACCGAGTTGAAGGATTCTATTGCTCCGGAACATCTTGCCTGGTATGAGAGTTTGAAAACTTAATTGTATGGGTAGTCAGTATGGTGAGCCAGGCTGAAGGGCAGGGTAGGGAAGGCGAGTGGTCGCAGAGAGTTTCTTCTTCCAAGTTGTTTCTTTCTTGAGTGCTGGATCCGGAATGAATCTACGCCGATTTGGCGCCATTTTATATCATTTTCAAGCGACCACCCCTCCTTACCCCGCACTCTTGCCCTGAATACAAATCTCTTTATTTCTCATACAATCTTAATTTCTACGCTTACAAAGTTAAGTTTAAATTATATAGTTAAGATACTTATTTTCTTATTCTAAAAATAGCATGTGCATCATCCGCCGGTGCATAACAGAGTGCAGAACGAAAAGGAAAGGTACAATATTTATATTACCCCGGCCCCCGCTTCCTCATAACGCAGGTTCCGGACGCCGGGGCCCCCCTCGCTCGCCTGTATGCGCTGACAGAGATGGAGCGTTCTGTCTCTTTCTAACAATTATTTCTAATAGGATTCTACCCCTTCTAATGGGGTAGTGAAGCTTATTGGCGTAATTTCTAATTGGAATTTATAAGTTCTAACTCGATTCTAATTGTTTTATTTACTTGTGCTATGCGTTAATTTTAATAGGGAAGTGTACCTAATCTAATCTGGGGAGAAATCACTAGAGAAATCAAATAAGAATCCTATTCGAACTATTTCTATAACTTATGTGCTAAGCCCTAATTCTAATAAGAAAAATTTATTTATTGAAATGAACACTTAACCTAAACTTATCCTACTAATATAAAAGGGTATATAAAACGAAATAAACAAAGTAATGTAAAAAACTATGTACAAAGGTAGTCAATTCAGGTTCTGTCGTGCACATTTCTCCCGCCGTCGCAGCTCTGCGATCCAACCTGTAGCACGACGATCCTCTTGGTCGGTCTCCGGAGGACATGCCCGTTGCTGGTTACGACGTCCACGATCCTCACCTCGCCGTCTCGCCCTGGGTAGACCGCGACGATCCTTCCTGTCGGCCATGTGTTGCGGGGCAGGGTGGGGCGCAGACGAGTACCAGGTCGCCGATAGCGTGCGCTGGTCGTGTGAGGCTCCCGCCGGTGTTGGAGTAGAGGCTGGTACTCTTTGACCTGGCTCCAGAAGACGTCCGCCATCGTTGAGCGCGCTGATCTTGCGCGCGGTGAGGTCGTTTGGGTCCCAACAGGATGTGGTTGGGTGTAAGCGCCTCCGGTTCTTCTGGGGTCACCGCCACGTGTGTGAGTGGGTGGGAGTTGACGGTGTTCTCCGCCTCGGCGAGCAGGGTGAGCAGTGTCTCGTCGCTAGGGTACTGCTCGTGGAGTTTGACGCGCAGTGCCTCCTTCACGGTGCGTACCATGCGCTCCCACGCGCTGTCCATGAAGGGGGAGGCCAGGGGTACGTAGCGGCAGGTGATGCGCCGCGCCGTCGCCTCCTCCCTGACCGCCGCCAGCGCGGCCTTGGCGAGCTCCTTCTCCGCAGCCTTGAAGCCCGTCGCGTTGTCACTCCATAGCTCCTTAGGCACTGCTCTTCGTGCCACGAACCTCCTCAGGTCGCCGGTCGCCGGAGACGTACGCTTCGCTCTTCGTATCTTGCATAGTTGACAGTGTTTGATGACGTTCACGCACCGTCGGTCGTATCTTCAGTACCCATAGTCGCTGCTGTAGCTCATTCACGACGGTTTCGATACCGCCATGTAGTCGCTCGTGTACGTATTGTATGTACAGTCGCGTGAAGTAGTGTTTCCCGTCGAGTACGGTCGGGCTCGCAGTGTCTTCAACGATGTCAGGTGCTACGTGGATTCTTCCTTTGAGCCATCTTCGCCGACGACCACTGATAGCGCCGACAGCTTGTCTCCCGGCTGAGGCGCCGCGCCGCTCCTTACTCGACGTAAATCTTCGGAAAGACAATCTTCTTGTACAGGTTTCCACCATAGTTTCTCAGCGCGAATGAGATAGTGCGTTTCGATACCGATGGTGTTGCTATCTCATTTCTTCACGTACGGTGTCTCGTTCTTGCGTGTTTTCTTATCAATCTTTGAATCAGAGTCGTTTTTATTGTTTTCTTTCGTTCGTTTGCGCTTCGTAGCCAATACTGTTTCATTTTACTTCTTTCGACATAAATTGACGAACTGTAGCATGCGCACCGTAGCTCGTAGCAAAAGTGGGAACGACGAAAATCGCTCGATTCGAGGTAGGTGAGCGTGGTCAGGTCGCTGGTGGGTGACGTGACAAGTCCCCTCTCTTCTCCTGTCTTCGGTGCTTCTGTCTTCGTCTCTTGTGGCCATTCTCGTTCGTGGTTTCGTAGGAAGCTCGGCCCGTTGTACCATCGGACCTCGCTCCCGCCGATAGAGACCGTGGCGCCGCCCGAGTTGGCGGAAAACTGCTGTACTACTGAATTTGTATTGGACACCCATCCGCATAGCTCGAAGCCGGCTTGCCGATGAATGTAGTCGACTGATTTCGATACTTCTTTGGCTTCTTTTTCGGTCGGAAAACTTGTTATGTAGTCCTCCATGTAGTGGTTCTTTTCAATGGCTCGCGCGGCTGCAGGATACTTTTCTTTGAAGTCTGAAGCATTTCTATTCTTCACGTATAGCGCGGTGCATGGTGATGACATCGCGCCGAAGATCACTGAAGTCATGCGGTACTCTCGCGGTCGCTGGTTCCCTCTCTCGTCGCCCCGCTATAGAAATCGTAGTGCCTCTCTGTCGTCCTCTTGAACTTCAATTCAATTTTTTTTGTTTAGTGGCATCCGATGCGTTATCACAATTCAGCCAATGTCTCGTTATGTGGATAGTATATGAAGGAAAATGATCAGTAGTATTTATTAAGTCTAGAGTGGCAGTTTTGCCAATGTAAGTAGGTTATAATCTCAAGTGATTGTTTTAAGGATAAAACACAAAAGAGTTCACAAAATGGAGGAGCCACGTGCAATCCTAACGCGTTGATACGTACGCGCGTCCGTACTCCGCCAGAATTGCAGCGCGACTCCTCTCCTCTTGAACTTATAATTTGCATAAACATTAATTCCTTTATGTCAGCTGACACGGCGTGTTGGTGTTGACGAAATCGCATTACAACTCCCGGCAGAGATTGCAGCAAGTCTGGACCGCAGAGTAGCATATCGTTCAGGCTGCGTCGGGCTGTCTTCGCTGTGGCGTTGTGTACTACTCTTATCTTCGGTTTCGCGGGGTTAATGACCGCGAAGTGGGGTAGGTACCATGTTTTATTTGGCACCGGCGGTGTGGTAGCTTCCTCGGCGTAGCCCAAAGTGAAGAGGGTTTGCATTCTTTCTTCATATTTCTTTTTCAGGTCTTCATCTCGGTCTAGTTTCTTCTCTAGGTTGTGCAGCCGTTTGAGTGAGTTTTTGTAGTTGTTCGGAATCTTCATGTCGTCTTCTTTCCATATAAGTATTGTTTTGAAGCGTCTGTCGGGCAGGCGGTGACTGGTTTCATTCAATATCTTCAATGCGCGCTGCTCAGGGTCACTATTCTGTACTCGTTTTTCTATCCCGATTGATTCAAACTCGAAATAATTCTTCATCATCTTCTTTCGTGTATAGTTATTGAAATTATGTATTTTCATTAATAACGCCAAATAATATTATACAGGGTGTAAGGAAAAGTATCATTTTACTATGGGAGCAAACCGTTATGGGAGTTACAACTCTTTGCGTTCTATCTATCTATCTCAAGAACGGTTAACTATAAATGACCAAATTTGAAGAAAATTTAAAGTTCTACAATTTTTTTTAAAACTTCAAAGGTCATTTAGAGCATAGAAAAGAAGATATTTCCTAAAGACCTGTTTTTTGACATTTTACCTTGAATCTTTTGACCTGCATAAACGAGATTTTATGTGACATTTGACCTAACGTATTCGATGTCATAAAGATGATTTAAAGAAGTTTGTAGCTTATTATCTCTCAATCCGAGGTTGACCCTTTTTTCACCTAATTTTCCTGGGGTTCTAGGAGAAACAGTGATAATGAAAAACAAAACGGAACAAAACATTAAATTTGAAACGTAGGCAGGAACATACCAGAAGTATGAGAGAAAAGAAAAGGTAATAAGTTGTAAATAATTTTCCAGCACTCTGTGACCTAAACCTGCATATACGTTTAGCACCCTTGCTTGTGCTCGGGTGCTAACTTCACGCTGTGCAATAATGAACTACTTAAGTCACACTTTTCGTAATGTAATAAATGTTGATTTTAGGTCGTAAGATAAATATTATTAGTGATTTTGTAAATAAATGTTGATTTACCATTTTAAAATTCATTCATAACCTGTTATAATATCCTGCATCATCCTCATCCTTCAATGATATGCCATGCATCTGAGGGATGCGAGGTATTTTAGAATTACCTATGGATTTTAAAATAGGTTTATGAGTGTTATACAACTTCTCAACCTGAAAGTTCTTGTGGTATCGAGAATAACTGAGATTATTGCAGTATTACGAAACTTATTTTTTCACGTTCTTCTTACATTTTTGTTGACGGCGTAAAATAACTTCCAGGTTTCATCTAGATAGTCGGTATGTTTTGACCATAGAATGTTTTGACTTGTATTATATCAATTACAAGTACAAAATAAGAAGTTGAATTGATTTGATTACGGGACCTAAAGACGTAAAGCCTAACCAAGAACCGAACCGAAGACCAACAGGTAGCTCTCGTACTATAAAGTAAAACAAAATCCTGTAATGATAGTTTTTTTCCTTCTAGATAGGTACAGTGATTTTCGGTATGATATTAATGAGTTTTAAGTTTTTTTAAGTGAAATCAATTAAAGAGTATCGTTAGTTAGGTATTGTTTCTATCTATAAATTGGTTGTCCGTAATTGATCCCGTAACAAATTAATAATTTATCAAGGAGCATAAATAGAACGATACTTTATTATAATATATTGTGTTTTTTCATACGACAAAAGGTACTAATAATATATTAACAGCGAAGCGTCTTCTACGCATTTTGAGTGATTTGATTTTCGCGGGCTAGTGCGCGACGATGTTCGGTAGCGGGGCGCGGGGCGCTTGCTGCGCTAAGCCACGCCCATTTCGCTTCAATTATTTTTCGACATAGGCCCTTAATGAGTGTTTATGCAACCGAGTGTTAGACACACAGGTCTCTGTACCCCAGCCATTAGTAGGGGCATACAGGGTGTTAGAGTAAACAGTTGCACTACTTTAAGGGGTGATTGTACCCATGGTACTGATCAGCTTTCCCTAAAAAACCAATAGGAAATTCGCAAAAAAAAAATCTACTTTTCATACAAACGATCTATCAGCCAATTGCATGTAGTATGGAAAGTGCAAAATTTTTTAGGAAGTTTCTTAGGGAATGTTGATCAGTATCATGGGTACAATCATCCCTTAAAATAGTGCAACTGTTTACCCTAACACCCTGTATATAAGCTGATGATGGTTGTATAAACAGCCAGTGCCCCTAAAATTAGGGGACTGACCGTACCTGGTCTATACAAGCAATGTTACCCGTTTTTTCACTCTTTCAGTGACGTAACATTTTTATAAGTAGGTGCAATAAAAAATGCGTAGTTTTGCGGCGTTTCGCTAGCTACTTAGTGCCTCGTCGTAGCAACAGTAGGCGATTCGTCATGCAAGGTGTTATCGTGGCCATCCATTCAAGTTTGTTGAAACTTTATCTCAATGATTGATGGTCCAAGTTCGCTTGTCTAGAATATCTGTAATTCACATTTTGTTTTTTATTGAGATAATTAAAATTTCAGTCAACTTCATTTAGTCTTTACGGACAGGTATGCGGTCACTTAATCATGAGGGTCCAGGTTCAAATCGGCACGGACGAATGTACGAATGAGTTTTTCTAATGTATGTACGTAATACTCTCAAACGGTGAAGCACTTTACTCCATTTACAGGAAAACCTTAAATTTCTAGTTTATGTAAACTATTTATTAAATTCAAAAATTATAGAAAAAATACAATATGCGGATCCACAACAGGCTTCGTCAAAGGTAATACAATACTCACATCCGCAACAGGCTTTGTCAATGGTAATACATCACTCACATCCACAACAGGCTTCGTCAAAGGAAATACACCACTCTGATCCACAACACGTTTCGTCAATAAATACATCCCGTATATCTGCAACAAGCTTCGTCAAATTCCTACACAAACAAAAAACAATCAAAAAAAAGGGGGGGCGCGGGGACCTACAACCTGTAAACCTCCTCCAAAGCCTCTCCCCGAGGGACGGTTCCTAGAACGCGAGTTATGTTATGTTATGAGTTTATGTTATTTTATCTATTCTGTAGTTACTAGTTTTTATGAAATTCCTGTGAACTTACACAACCGAGAAACCCAAAGAGCGACATGACCTCGGGCCAAAAAAAACCTAGAAGAAATTATGATCCGTATTATGTAGTGATGTCTTAGTCCACCAATCCTCATTGGGCACGCGTGATGGACTGAAGCCATACACCCTGAGAGTAGGCCTGTGCCCTGCAGTGCGACGCATAAAGGATGATAATGATATTTATTTGGGGGTTTGGTACCTTAACAGGCTTGCACCTGTGCCACTTCGACCATCGCTGGTCCTTTGTGAACACCTTTTCACAGTTCCCTACGAATCCTTTCTACAGCCAAAAATCGTAGGAGGTTTTTGATCGGGATGGTTTGTATTTCATCTGGTGTCAATTCCTGTCTACCTAGAAGAGTACTGTGTTTGTACATCAGGGGGCCACAGTCACATAGAAGGTACAGAGAAGTTTCCATCTCCTTGCAGAATCTGCAGCCGGTTGTATCACTTAATTTCAGTGTGTGCATGTGTTTGTTTAGTTTGCATTAGCCTGTGACTGACCTTGCCATTGCAAACATTGATCCTTATTGAGAGCAAGGAAACAGTTTACAAGCCTTATTGTAAGCCTTTGATAAGTGCTTTAGAGTGACACTTGCCTGATACATGATGATGATAACATTAATCAAGTATAATGATGACTCTTCCATAGGAGGTACAAAAGCACCTAAGTACATAATCTAGATCGTATAGAAGTACGTATATTGGTACGAGGTATCTATGTAAGCTATTGTTCCGTTTTAGAGAAATAATCTGTGCGGGCGCGTGCTTTACCATCGCACTGGGAACTTGGGAACGCCCCTGCCGGCGGCCGAGTTTGTTTTAGCACGACCACGGTCTGTTTCCAACTAGGTAATGTTATATGAGGAATGTTTATTAGACCAAACGTGGGCGATAGTGTAGCTACGGGTGCATAATGCAGATAAGTTATTAAAATAGACCAATTTAAAGCGTAAAGGAAAAATCTTATACAAGCCAAATATTCCAAATATTCGAATAACATTTTTTTTTATTGAAATTGACTCGAGATTTGTACCTTTTATTTACAGACCAGCAAGAACAGGCTTATTGGTACTAATTTTACAAGAAGTTCATAGCCGCGATCGGTGCACAATAAATCATGGAAATCTCTTTAGATCTATATGGTCAATTGTAATGTTATATCGTATTTTATTTTTATATATTTTTGGAATCTGTTATTCAACAATTTTCTTTTTCATATGCGTTGTTTAAAGAGCTGGCCTTATCTTCACAGCCTTAAAACCTTTCAACACGGTGGTAGAGTCACATAAACGTGACGCCAGAAAGATAATTGTTTAAATACTAAATTAAATAAACGGTTTTTGATTTGTTTATATTCATCAAATTATCTACGAGAACAGTAATATAATTTAAGAAATAAATCAGTCCATATAAAGAACGATTAGTATAATGTAACATTGGGTGTAAGATGACATTATGTACTTACTAATAAAAAATTTATGGAACTTGTTTTCCGAAATAAATACATATATTTAATATTGAATTGAATAATTACCTTCCTAGATTAGCATTACTTTACCCCAAATGTGTAATGATAATGAAGTCAGGCTAAAAACTTCTACAGTGAGTAAATGTCGAACTGAGAATAAACCTAGTCGATAGAACGACGGATGGTCAGATGAGGACCGACCAAGGGCTCTCTGATGACAGCAATCTTTAGATCGCCGACAACTCAGGGGTTCTCCACCTTTTATTAAACTCAGGTTGAACTAAACAAACTATGCACTTCAACTGACATATAGCTCACTCTTAATTATACAACATTTTGGCAAATGAACGCCAAAACTCGAACCTGTAATCGATCGAATCAGAAATGACGAGTTTCGAAGAAGAACCAGTGTAACCGACATATCCCAAAGAATTGCTTAACTAAAGTGGCAATGTACGGGGCACATAGCTCTTAGAACCGATGACCGAAGGAGACGAAGAGGAGTGGCGATCGCGTACCATGCAGGCGCAGCGTGGTTAGGCCCCTAAGGTGGACCACGACCTGGTGAAGGTGACGGGAACCCGTTGGATGAATTCGTTGTGGCGATATATATCCAGCAGTGGACGTCTATCGGCTGAGATGGTGATGATGATGGTGATGACTCTTAATGTAACCAATTTGCAATAGTCAAGCTAAATAACCATGGTGCGCAAAACGCACTCATATTTATAGTGTTTACCTGAGTTTATCTATATCTTACTCAAGGGGAAATGCTTTTTTTTAAATTAATAATTAATGGACTTCTTAGCACCGCATTTCCGCCAGTGTCAAGTGGTTTGAGGGAGTATCTATCCAATCTTGAGGATTGTTTTGAGTAAGAACACAACTGAGAAGGATTGCGGAGCCTCGTGGCAGGCTGAGACGCGAACCGCGCGAACACCACGCGAAAGACAAGTGTTCGGGCAAAGCCTGCAACGTGACTCGGGAAATGGCTTGTTCTGTATAGTAGAGTCGTTAGCATGTCATTGAGTTTGATATGTTATCGCTCGGCCGTCTGACTTATTTTCAATAATCAGAATAGTTTATTTCCATTTATTATCAAGATAACGCTATTCGATACAGTACAATTACCAATAGAGAACCCGAGCTACTGTTCAAGTATACCAGTTGCATAATGATTAAAATTGTTATCTTTACTATTAAAGCTGTTTTTTAATTTATTTACCTAAGTACTGAATTCGAATTACCTTGTACTTATAGTTTATCGCAAGATAAGCTGTAAGTACAAGGTTTTACAGGTGTTAGAAATTAACGAAGATACTGATTATCGTTTTTACGAAAACAGTGTGGATCCGGCTTGGAACGGGCCACCCAATTTCTTCCTTTTTTTAAATAATGTCTTTAACGGCTCTGAATACTAGTCCTTTTGAGCCATTCGTTCTTTTTTTTTCTTTATACTCTTTATTTTGACGATGGGATGATAGATGACGATGAATCTGTGGTCGATTTCGTAAGCTCGCGCGTTGCCGCCAAAATGACCATGTACGAGTTAACTTGCACCAAAACTTACGTTCTGTTATCGTATTTATTTGAGATTCCTGTTACGTCGGTTGCTTTACGTAACTGATTGGTACACAATCCGCGCGAAATTATGTCACAAATATCACTAAAACCATTTATTTAAGAATTTCAAATACGACGAAACACAGCAAGAGCAATGGCGCCAAGCAAACTCTTCCAATTTTTAGCGCTCTCGGCGCTATATCTATCGCTTTTTTGGTATGTTTAGCGCCGTATCTGAGAATTTAGCGCCAAGCGGAGAATCGAGCGCTTTTTAAACTTTAATTAAAGTAACAGTATTCGTGTTTGAATTTGCTGTATTTTGTGTTTTGTGATTAAAATATTGACAAATTTTAATAGCATACTGTTGTAAAAAAATATCCATAGAGTATTGAGTGTTCAATACAAACGCTTATCTGAAGTGTTATCATTAATTTCACTAGGGATGAATAGACGTCGAATAGTCCGACTTAAAAAGGCTGATAAGACTATTTAGAGATCTTTAAATGACTATTTATTGCAGAAGAATTGAGCGCCGAATCTAGCGCTTTTTGAGCCGAGAAAATTTTAGAATATAGCGTTTGTTTCACAGTTTTAGCGGCCAATCAAATTTTGGAGGTGTCTTGCTATGAGTGTCGTACAAGGCGAATAAGTGATCAGTAGAGTTTGATTTACGATGCAAATGTCATAGAAAAGGAATGCTAAAGTTCAACGACATTCGAAATATTGATATGTTGCACTCCTATCTTCATCTTAACTATTTTAAAACTGTAACAAAAGTGTGTCTGTACATTGAAGATATTTACATGAATAAGATTACGATATGGTTTTTAGGTATCCCGGACTCCAAATCTACTTTTTTATCACATTTGTCTGTTTGTTTGTATGTTTGTAACAGCATCACGCAAAAACTAAAAAAACCGATATTGATGAAACTTTTTTGTTTGATAGCTTACGATCTGACTTAAAATTTGGCATATAATTTGTGCGGACGATGTCGCGGGTAAACTCTAGTTTTTTATAAAATGGGTATTGCATTGGACTGCATTTGTTTTATTTTGGTTTCGTTTGATTATACTGGATGGCCCAAACCATCTTAATATGCGGTTTTTTAAGAGGATGATAAGAGCATCAAACTGAACAATTTTATCTATAGGTCTATGTTCGGGCCACCCTGTATAGACAGCTCATGAAATTTTATCATGTTAGGATGTACTTATTACGTATGCCAATAATAAAACTGTTGTTGACTTCTGAATTAACGGTATATCAGAAGTTACGTCATTGTTTACGACGCACTGTGATTTGGTATCGAATCATTACGGATAGCTGATGTAATGATCGTTCTCTGTAAACCTTATTTGTAAGTAAAGTCTCACTCAAAAAGGAACCATTCCTTTTATATTTTGATACAGCGTTTTCACGCAGTTATGCGAGCGTATCTGAAATAGTTTGAAAGCAGAGTTGAGATCACAAGGAATACAAATCGACTTCGAAACCTACTACAACTGTCGTTATACATTCGCATAATTATACAGGGTCCTTCTTAATATGCTGACACTTTTTTTAAGGGGATGATCCGACCGTCATGCGTCATACCGAACAACTTTCTCTACGGCACACAAATTAACCCAAAAAAAAAAAATTTGCCTTTCGATACAAAACTGCAAACCTAGTCGAGCCAAATGTATGGGACAGATGATTGGTTTTTCACAATTTCGATGTTGGTCCTATAGAGAAAGTTGTTCATTTTGATGTTCTGATCATTCCCTTAAAATAGTGTCAGCATATTAAGAAGGACCCTGTATAATACTTTTATAGGTTCTAAACATCGAAATAAATGTAAAAGCAGCCGCTTTTTTATTTTTTCAAAGAGTGTTTAGACCTATAAAAAAATTATAAAAGTATTGTATAAAATAGCTTTAAGGCTTGAATCTGCCGTCCCATACATTTAGCTCGAGTAGGTTTGCAGTTTTGTATGGGACACTTGATTTTTTTTTCGCGATTTCGATGTTGGTGCCATAGAGAAAGTTGTTTAGTATGAGCATCCCCTTAAAAAAGTGTCAGCCCTGTATACGTTTTTTTTTCGAGTCTGTGTCAAGGCGGCACGACTATCTACAACGGAACACCTTCCGACGAGGTGGTAGAGTGAAAAACCAGCCAAGAGCGTGTAGGACTCGCCCATGATAGTATTCCGTATTCCAGTAGCCATTGTATAAGTAGAAAAAGAAGAAAAGTTTTTATTCTGTTTAATTTTTGAAACACAATGATAGCGCGATTTATTTTCGTGCAACACCATCTGGTTTGTCTTTAAACAAAAAATATATTTTATTTACAGTTTTTTTCCGAAACTGGTTGAGCTAAAGCATCTGTTAACGCCTTGCATGTGTGTGTGCACACAACACGCACACCAGCGATGTAACGCATCGGACCCCGCTGCCGCTGCCACCTGACGACGACCGCGCATTCAGCAAGAAGGGTCGACTAATGCAGACGTGCATACCTATTTACCACGAAGTCAATACTTTGTATCCAGTTTTCATTACCCTTTGGAGAAAATAAGTACGATCGATCCAAATCTGTTTTTTATTCAACACCACGACCACATCATTGCATCCTACTCTTCATTTGGTCACTTCGAGCCGGATTACACAAGAGGAATTTGTAAGGAGAAAGGAAACGCAACGTGGTCGCCGCCATCATGTGTAGAATTCAAGACAAAGAAATTGGAGTACCTACCGCACCTATTTTCCTGAGGGAGTATAGCGTTTATTTGTGAGTTCGTTCCAATTTATTCCATGCACCTTTTCAATTTAGTCGATCATTTAATCATATCATCCTAAAGTCTGTCGCACTTTAAAAGCGAAGATTTATTCAACATTATTATCGCACTTTATAATCAAAAATTCAATCTATCGCACTTTAAAAGCGAAATTCATCCTAAAAGTCTGTCGCACTTTAAAAGCGAAGATTTATTCAACATTATTATCGGACTTATAATCAAAAATTCTATCTATCGCACTTTAAAAGCGAAATTCATCCTAAAGTCTGTCGCACTTTAAAAGCGAAGATTTATTCAAAATTATTGTCGCATTTCATAAGCGAAAATTCAGTCTGTCGCACTTTATAAGCGAAGATTGTTACAAAATAAATTTATTATCGCATTTCATGAGCGAAGATTTATTTCTGAAACTATATTATAACAGTCCTTAACGAATTCCAATTAAAAAATATCTACTTAAATAAAAACTGCTTAACATTAAATCCGATACATCGGTCTTATCCCTAATTATCTTTAATCACTTTCCCTTACATTTCTCTGTAGTAATTTCACATAAAGTCTATCATCTGTACATGAACTGAGTTTATTAAAATTTATTAAATTCATTTTGTCGAATTCCAGCAATTGTGAGGCGCATCACCGTGCACGTGCAAGGTCATACGCTGCATCGGCCGCAGCCGCCGGCCGGAAACCGGTTTCGCTAGTCGCTCGCTGCCTATTCGCACTGCCTTGTTATCTAACGCAAATTTTTTACCGCATCCTCACTTCGCTTCGTCATTAGCAAATTTAAGTATTTCATTTCTTTGCTTAAATACCTAAAACTCGTTAAAACTTTATATTCATAATGCATAGCTAATTTCATATCATTACAGTTTCTTATCGTTTCATAAGGCATTTGATAATTACTTAGACATACATATCTTCACGACCATATTCCCATTAAGGGTGATCAGAAACTTAGCTACAACAATAAAATTCTTTATATCGTGCTTTGCCGTCGGATTTACCTTTAGCCTATTGCTTGCTTTGTTATTCGTTACACCATGGATCTTAAAACTTTAATTAAGAAACGAGCAACATTTAAAACTAAGCTCACTCAATTTAAAGGTTATTTAGACACTATTGAGAGTTGTCAACAGTTAAGCAAGCTCCAAATCACCGAGCTTAATCTTCGGGTCACAAAAATGGAGGAACTTTATTCCGAGTTCGATGGCATTCAGTCTGAAATAGAAAATGTGTCTGAAATTTCAGAGGAGCAGTTCGAGGAGCGTGAACTCTTTGAGACGAAGTACTTTGGCGCTGTCGCACTCGCTCGAGAGATGTTGACGCGGGTTGACGACACTGCGGGCTCCGGCTCCGGTTCTGGTTCGGTCACAGGTTCTAGTACTGCGCATAGAGGTGGGCCAAAACTTAAGCTTCCTACTATACATTTACCTACCTTTTCGGGTCACTACCAAGACTGGTTGGAATTCCATGATACATTCAACTCACTTATACACTCAGACTCATCCATACCTAACATAAGTAAATTCCATTACCTGCGTGCAGCTTTGAAAGACGACGCTGCTATAATCATACGTTCGCTTGACTTCTCAGCTAAAAATTACAATATTGCTTGGGATCTTCTTTGCGAGCGCTTTAATAATAAACGACTTCTCGTCAATAATCACATTCAAGCTATTTTTGATATTGAAACCATTAGTAAGGAATCTTCCAAGGCTTTGCGCAACGTTGTTGATACAGTTAATAGAAATCTAAGAGCTTTAAAATCGCTAAAACTGCCTACTGAACACTGGGACGTACTTATTGTACATACTGTCTCAAGTAAATTAGATTCAGTTACGAATCGCGCATGGGAAACTCATCGTAACACATTAAGAGAGTTGCCCACGCTTCTAAACTTTATTACTTTTCTTAAGAATCGCTCCGACCTGTTAGAAACCATGGAAGACACTAACACAAAGAGGAGGCATAGTGACGTCACACATAACCGTCCAAAAACTTTGATTGTTAGCTCACAATCAAACAATCGTTCTTCAAACCGATCGTATGCTTGTCCATTATGTAAAAACAATCATGCGATATACAATTGTCCCGATTTTAGATCTCTCCCATTAGAATCGAGAATCCAAAAGGCAAAATTGCTTAAAATATGCTTAAACTGCTTACGTCAAGGTCATACCGCAAATATGTGCAGGCTTGGACCCTGCCGTATGTGCAATAAACAAATCAATAGCTTATTACATTTCCATGACTTATTACCCCCTACGGTAACCCCCCCTGAACAATTAGCTCTCTGTGCAGTGTCACCGCCGCTTCTTCCGCCTTTACCGGAACCTCAGGTACAACCTGAAATTAAAACCTTATCCATTAGTACTGTTCAAGACAGCGTTTCTTTATCAGCCATTCATAATGATTGTGTCCTTCTTTCGACAGCATTAATCCAAGTCGAAGATCATAAAGGTCAAAAACATACATTACGTGCATTATTAGACAATGGTAGCACTTCTAGCTTCATCACTGAAAGCTGGTGTGCTAAACTTAACTTACCAACCGCTTCGACCTCGTCATTAGTTGAAGGGTTGAATTCTCAAACATCACGTTTATCAAAACGATGTGACGTTCTTATATCATCGCTCATTAATTCATATTCCGAAAAAATTAACTGTTTCGCAGTTCCACGCATTACACAGATGTTGCCTATAACACAAGTCAATTATAACCTATTAAACATCCCACAAAACATTACATTAGCCGATCCCACATTCAATATACCGTCACAGGTAGATATGCTCCTTGGAGCTGATATTTTTTGGAGCGTCCTATGCCCAAATACCATTTCATTAGGTACAAACAAACCGACGTTATGTAAAACCAAATTAGGTTGGTTGATTTCCGGTCTTGTTCAAACTCAAACCGACATAAATACAGTCCACTGCAACCATGCAATCAAGACATATGATGATCAACTTCAAGAACCATTAACACAATTTTTTGAGGCCGATTTACTATCACAATTCCGTTAAAAGACCTCCTCCTCCTCCTGAAAGACTCGGTGACTCGTATGAGCGGGTTCTGTGTCGATTTCTGACTCTAGAACGTAGATTCAGTAAAGATCCATTATTTAAAAAACAGTAATTTAAATCCATTTTATAACGAAGATGACGCATTGATTCGAGTATATGGCAGGTTTTCTAATTCGGTCATGATTTTGAACCGAAAAGGTAGAGGTAGCACATTAATAAAATCTTACCTTGTATATTCATTTGTCTGGCTATAAAGGCAGTTCACATAGAACTTGTTACCGACATGAGAACGTTTCACGTTTTTAGCTGCATTACAAAGATTTATAGCCCGCAGAGAAGAACCCGTCAACATTTTCTCGGATAACGGTAGAAATTTGTAGGCGCGTGTAACGAGCTATCTTAGTTTTTGAAACAAAATTCGAATTCCATTAGTTCCGAGGCTTCTAATTTATCAATTATTTTTAAATTTTCTCCAGCATACAGTCCACATTTTAATGGCTTAGCTGAGGGTTCGGTAAAGTCTGTTAAATATAATTTGAAACGAATAGTTTCCTCGGCTAACCTAACTTACGAAGAAATGAACACCGTTCTTATACAGATTGAGGCAATCTTAAATTCAAGACCTCTTACTCCAATGTCTTCAGATCCCTCGGATCTCGCTGCTCTCACCCCATCTCACTTTCTAATTGGACGAACATTAACGTTATTGCCTACTCCTCAGGTAAAGGAAAATGCTGCTGTGCATACTCTCTCACGTTATATGAGAACACAGCAATTGAAAACCCATTTCTGGAATAGATTTTATAAAGAATATCTTGCAGAACTCCAAAAACGACAGAAATGGCGTAAACAGGGAGAGCAACTCCTCCTAGGCGAGATGGTGCTTGTGAAGGATGACCGGCTGCCTCCGAATCAATGGCTGCTGGGGCGCGTGACGCGCCTCCACCCCGGCTCCGACGGTGTGACCCGCGTGGCCGACGTGCTCACCACTTCGGGAACCCTTCGACGTGCCTACAACAGACTATGTCCGCTGCCAGTGATAGACCAAACTTCCGTTCCTGGGGCGGCAACATGTTAACGCCTTGCATGTGTGTGTGCACACAACACGCACACCAGCGATGTAACGCATCGGACCCCGCTGCCGCTGCCACCTGACGACGACCGCGCATTCAGCAAGAAGGGTCGACTAATGCAGACGTGCATACCTATTTACCACGAAGTCAATACTTTGTATCCAGTTTTCATTACCCTTTGGAGAAAATAAGTACGATCGATCCAAATCTGTTTTTTATTCAACACCACGACCACATCATTGCATCCTACTCTTCAGCATCCGTTATAATTTTCACTGAAAGTACTTACCTTAAGCTTTTCGTATATTTATTACATCATTTTAAGATTTTTCTATTTGTATGGGAAAAAAATATTTTCTTCTGGGTCAAAAAAATGGTTTTCTTCAGAACTACCTACTACATTTCTGTTTTTGGATTGCAATTGACGCAAAAATGAGAGTGTTATTGAGGCGGCGCATACAGACAGACGGAATGGACGAAGGTATGAGGGTTCCTTGTTTGACTACGGAACCCCAAAAATGACGTCAGAAAGCTATCCATGTGATATTATTTTGAATAAAACATTTTGATTTCATTTGAATAACCGGTAACAGTCCGAAAACATAACATCGATTAGAAATCGATCGATTATCAGTTCATGTTACACAAAACGACTTACTCTCTCTCTCAAAAGTCCTTTACTGTTCAGTGGCGCCCTCTTCACAATATTAAAAATTTCTCAATAATGAAAGCCTGGATTTAGCAAGTGCTACTCCAATAAACTAGAAAAGCCTTAAAGCTATTTTTATACAATACTTTTAAAGGTTTTTTATAGGTCTAAACACTCTTTGAAAAAATAAAAAAGCGGCTGCTTTTACATTTATTTCGATGTATAAAACCTATGAAAGTAGTATCCAGGATCCTTCTTAATATGCTGACACTATTTTAAGGGAATGATCAGTCCATCAAAATGAACAACTTTCTCTATAGGACCAACATCGAAATTGTGAAAAAAATCATCTGTCCCATACATTTTGCTCGACTAGGTTTGCAGTTTTGTATCGAAAAGCAGATTTTTTTTTGGTATTTTTTATGTTGGTGCCGTAGAGAAAGTTGTTTAGTATGAAGGTCGGATCATCCCCTTAATAAGTGTCAGCATATTAAGAAGGACCCTGTATAAAATATCTTTAATTCTTTTGTAGTTTTTTGTAGTTTAGGCTTTCTTTGTTGGAAAAACAAAAACCACTGAAAATTTCCACACAAAAATCCATACAGCCAGCTTTCGTGTACAAACATAAATTATTAGAAATACTAAGGGCATTAGCGGGCACAAATTCGGGATTAAGTCAGGCTTCTAAACGAGCACTACATAATAGCTAGCTGGAAGCTAATTGGTCCGAAATGGCGTAAACGGTCGTAAAAGCAAACCGAGTTCTCGCGAAAGTATTAATTTAGATAGTGGAAGCATGATTTGACCATTACCGCTTGTTTTTGTTACGTATAATAAAAGCAGTGAGCAGCAAATATACCTATTAATAGTAATGTTAAGTTTTCATTCAAAATTGTTATAATGCTTCTACATGTATTTACAGGGTGTTAGGGTAAACAGTTGCATTACTCTAAGGGGTGATTCTATCCATGATACTGAACAACTTTCCCTAGTAAACCTATAGGAAATTAGAGAAAAAATTTACCTAATAATAGTAATGTTAAGTTTTCATTCAAAATTGTTATAATGCTTCTACATGTATTTACAGGGTGTTAGGGTAAACAGTTGCATTACTCTAAGAGGTGATTCTATCCATGATACTGAACAACTTTCCCTAATAAACCTAAAGGAAATTAGATAAAAAAAGTACCTAATAATAGTAATGTTAAGTTTTCATTCAAAATGGTTATAATGCTTCTACATGTATTTACAGGGTGTTAGGGTAAACAGTTGCATTACTCTAAGGGGTGATTCTATCCATGATACTGAACAACTTTCCCTAAGAAACTTATAGGAAATTAGAGAAAAAATTTACCTGTTAATAGTAATGTTAAGTTTTCATTCAAAATTGTTATAATGCTTCTACGTGTGTTTACAGGGTATTAGGGTAGACAGTTGCAATACTCTAAGGGGTAATTCTATCCATGATACTGAACAACTTTCCCTAATAAACCTATAGGAAATTAGATAAAAAAAGTACCTAATAATAGTAATGTTAAGTTTTCATTCAAAATTGTTATAATGCTTCTACATGTATTTAAAGGGTGTTAGGGTAAACAGTTGCAGTACTCTAAGGGGTGATTCTATCCATGATACTGAACAACTTTCCCTAATAAACCTATAGGAAATTAGAGAAAAAATTTACCTAATAATAGTAATGTTAAGTTTTCATTCAAAATTGTTATAATGCTTCTACATGTATTTACAGGGTGGTAGGGTAAACAGTTGCATTACTCTAAGGGGTGATTTTACGTATGATACTGAACAACTTTCCCTAGTAAACCTATAGGAAATTAGAGAAAAAATATACCTATTAATAGTAATGTTAAGTTTTCATTCAAAATTGTTATAATGCTTCTACATGTATTTACAGGGTATTAGGGTAGACAGTTGCATTACTCTAAGGGGTGATTCTATCCATGATACTGAATAACTTTCCCTAATAAACTTATAGGAAATTAGAGAAAAAATATACCTATTTATAGTAATGTTAAGTTTTCATTCAAAATTGTTTTAATGCTTCTACGTGTATTTACAGGGTGTTAGGGTAAACAGTTGCATTACTCTAAGGGGTGATTCTATCCATGATACTGAATAACTTTCCCTAATAAACTTATAGGAAATTAGAGAAAAAATATACCTATTAATAGTAATGTCAAGTTTTCATTCAAAATTGTTTTAATGCTACTACATGTATTTACAGGGTGTTAGGGTAAACAGTTGCATTACTCTAAGGGGTAATTCTACCCATGATACTGAACAACTTTCCCTAAGAAACTTATAGGAAATTAGAGAAAAAAAATCGAATTTTTATACAAACGTTCGATTAGTTGATTGCATTTAGTATGGAAATTACGATTTTTTTTTGCGATTCATATTTGCTAATCAGAATTAGCCAGAAAGCTAAATAAGAATCAGAAAATCTTTTCGTCTTTATTTGGAATGAAGTATATAGTATGTATTAGGTATTACATTGTATGTTAATCTCTGGTGGATTTGTCTAATTCAATTCAAAGTCTCTAATATATAATCATTTAATCACAGATAAAATATATTTGAAAATAAAAACTAATACCTAACTGTCTACTATCTATTGATAAGACGTGTAATTAATTAAAACTGGGTTTTTTAAGATCTACTGAATGTTACGCATGATGTAAATTTAAATACCTAAATGCGTTACATTCTACAACGTGTTAATGAATTAACGCAAAACTAGAAAGTAGTTTGTTTAGAATCGAGAGCAGAATCGAGTTATCATGTTTTCAACATAAATAATTTTTTTTAAAACATTAAATATATTTTTTGTAAAATTTAAAATGTACTGAACTCGATCTCAACTCACCGCACGGGCACACTCACCCTGCTTGCGACCAAAACAAGATTCTTAAAATGTATCCATGAGCACGCTAGCGCTTTCATTCATTGCTGAAATGATAACAAACCATTTTTGCCTGAAAACTTAAAATGCGAATAACTTTAAATTGTAACTATCAACATTGTGAAATTATTATTTCAATCTAATTATTTTGTTATAAATCAGTTGGGGTGTATGAGGGTTTGCGCTTATTCATTAACACGTTGTATAAGGGTAGGTATAAAGAATCGTTAATTATGCAGGTATAATATGTCACCGTGAAACGTGGATGTTCTGAGGTTTCAGAATATCTCTGACTCGGGGAATACAGTCGTGAGCATAATGCTAATGCTTATATGTCACCAAAAATATTTCTCACTTTTTGTCAAAAGGGGTTTAACCTTTCGGCACCTATTTTTTTCAAAATCGCTTTTAAAGAAACTTAAATATTTTGATAAGGAATATAAACACCATGTCAGAGGCCGTATGGCGATCTGAAAAAAACACTGACACCAGTGCTTGCTGCCCACACGATAAGAAGAGGAACATATTAGACGAACATAACACTTAATTCGATATAATGTCCTGAAGTGTCAAGTTATCCAAGATCCGACCGTAAAATTATACACCTATTTGTGTGGTGAACGAAATGTGATTTAAGTGAAAGTTTATACAGGGGTTTATATTACGCTGCCGGGCTGCCTAGCAAAATCTTGCTGCAAGTACCTTTACCATGATGATTTATGGTACATTTTTTTCCACCGATATGTTTGGAAAGTAATTGAGGTGCCATCTGAAGGAGACCTATGTAAAGAACTGGGAAAACTAGGGTTGCTACCTCTCAGTCTGCCGCAACTCGAGGGTTGCCAAATTCAAAGAAGTCATTTTTAACCCTTAGAGTTGCGAAGTTGTGGCAGACTGAGAGGTGGCAACCTAAGTTTTTCCAGTTCTATAGATTGGTCTCCTTCAGGTGGCATCTCATTTACTTCCCAAACAGATCAGTGGAAAAACGGACCATAAATCATAATGGTAAAGGTACTTGCGGCAAGATTTTGCTATTCAACCCGGTGGCGTTGTATGAACCCCCGTATAAACTTTTCCTTTAATCACATTTCGTTTACCAAACAAATAGGTGCATATATTTACGGTCGGATCTTAAACTACTATTTGGGTAATTGGACATACTTAAGGATAATTCTAGAGTTATTTTGCAATCTCTATAGACATTCTCTCATATATCATGACACTTGTAAAAATATTAGATAGTTCTTATTTTAAAATGTGAAAAAAAAAACAGCCGGGAAAGATCCTATTTGTAATTAATAAATCTCTAAGTAGGTATCTTTGATTAAATTAAATTAATCAAAGATAGATATCATAAATTTACACATGACGTATTTATCTACTTACTAGTTTTAGTGTCTGTTAAACTCTAATTACCCGAATCAATTGCGATAGCGACACAGTATAAATATACGTTTCTATTTTTCCAAACCTTAGTTGTTATTACAATGCGTGTGCTTATTATATTGTCCCTTCTGGGTGTTGCCCTCGGTAAGTAAAACTAGAGATGTAACTAAAAAACCGGCCAAGAACGTATCGGAATCGCCCCTTGATAGCGTTCCGTAGCCATTGATAAGTAGACAATTTTTTAAATTTGTTTGTCTTACCTAAGAGAAATTATTGAAACACAATGATAGCGTGATTTATTTTCGTGCAACGCCATCTAGTTTGTCATTAGAGATCAAATCAATTTTACTGGTTCTTCAGAAACTTGTGGAGCTACAGCATCCGTTATAATTTTCACTGAAAGTACTTACCTTAAGCTATATTCTATAACATTTTCAGATTTTTCACACTTGGACGACCTATTTTTTGACTTTGAGCGCAGATATCTCGAGACAGAAGCGTTTTATCGATTTAGTTTCTAAGGGAGTTTGGTTCCATTGAAAAAAACGACGCCTCACTAGATTTAAAAAAAAAAACTAATTTTTCCAACCCCTCTTTCGTTGTATGGGATCGAAACGAAAAATCGGGGTCGAAAAAACTTGTTTCTTCATAACTACTACATTTCTGTTTTTGGGTTACTGTTATCTGTCTTCATGCCAAATTTCGATTCAATAGGTGCAAAAATGAGCGAGTAATTGAGGCGGGGCATACAGACAGACAAACAGGTAGACAGACAGAATGGACGAACGTATAAGGGTTCCTTGTTTAAATAAGGAACCCTAAAAACCGGCCAAGAGTTTGTCGGACTCGACCATGATAGGGTTCCTTAGCCATAGTATCGTAACGACTGTCTTATTTTATTCGACAATCGAACATACCGAATCTCCGCTACGCCACCTAGCGCCAAAAACTGTATCGGACTCGCCCAGTATAGCCTCGCCCTAATTTGCTCTAATTTTTATAGAATTAGGGTCAAACATAAAAAAAAGGCCTTTTTAAAAATACTTCGGATACCACCAGGAAATATGATTTTCCATATAAATTCAACATCCCGTTGCATCCGTTTGATTTTAGAAAAGTCTTTTCTAGTGCCGCTGAAGATAGAAACAAAGAATTTGTAAATATATTCCTGCAGAGGATGTAGGGGGTCCTCTGCAGGAATATATTTACAAATTCTTTGTTTCTATCTTCAGCGGTTTGCACTCAGACTAGTTAGTCAGTCAGTCAGTCACGTCACTGTTTTATAATGATAGATAGAGATAAAAGACAGATGTATGATTTGTATCTTAATGGTGAAGGAAAACAATGTGGGGAAACCAATAAATGATGACTGACTAAACAATCAATTCGAGGCGTATATCGTGTCCACTGTTCATTATAACAGGCGACAGGCTCTCATTACCTGTCACATTGGACAGAGGCCAACTGCTAATGCAATTCTGAATATGAAATATTTAGAATTTCACAGTTTATCCTCTACGGGGACATAGTAGTTAGCATACTGCTTAATGCCTTAATTATGTTCATTTTTCCATTTACAGCGGGCCACCGACAAACGACACGCATTGTCGGAGGCGAAGACACCACCATTGAGAACCATCCCTTCATGTCCAACATGGAGTACCACTTGTGGGGCATCTTTTGGACACAGTTCTGTGGCGGAGCTCTTATTACTTCGAGAACTGTGCTATCCGCTTCCCATTGCTACATGTTAGTATTCTTCATTATTTCTCATCGCCGATCGACGTGATTGCTTCTGTATAACAGCAGTCAGTTCACAGTTTATTTTTTAAGTGCAAAGGTGCTTGTGCGTTTTTTTTTCTTACCCAACTGAATCTGAACGGAGAACCAGATCAGAACGGAGATCAGAGATGGGGTAAGAGGCAGTGACTAACTCAGACCCCCATGATCGAGCGATACTCTCTGTAACGCTCCAACGATGGTGTCAACTCATAGATCCTATAAAATCTGATCTTAATTTTATGGAATAATTACAACAATCATTATCATCATCAGCCTATATACGTCCCAATGCAGGGCCCTGACCTACCCTCAAGGAGGGTAGATGGGTGTTAATCCACGACGCGTGACCAATGCGGATTGGTAGATTTCACATACGCATCAGAATTTCTTCTTTAGCGTATGCCGGTTTCCTCACAATATTGTCTTTTACTATTTGAGAGCAGTCGGTAATTATTATTTAAATTGACAAGAATAATCAATTGTTTTTGTCACTTGTAGCGGTGACCGAGCCAGCGATTGGCGCGTGCGTCTTGGCTCAAGCATCGCATCCAGCGGCGGAAGCGTCCATCTGGCCTCCGAGCTTGTGCTACATCCCGAGTACAGCGACGCCACCTTGAACAATGACGTCGCCATCATCCGCCTGGCCACCCCCGCTGTGATGTCTAACTCCGTTGCAGTCGCTCGTATTGCTGGTCTTAACTACAATCTTCCTGATGGCACCGTTGTTACTTCTATTGGATGGGGTGCTCTCTATGTAAGCTCAACAAATCTGTTATTCTCCAGTTTTTCTAATAACTGCGTTGCGATTATTGCGTGGCATGTTAAAATCTACTGCGGATCAATGTTACTAGTATCATAATGTAATCTAACAAGTTAGGGAGTATTATTTTATTTATATCTTTTAGTTTTACGTTACAAAATTGGAAAACCAAAACACATGTAGAGCCACTTCAGTATCTTCTTCCATCTTCCGTCTGTCACAGGCTATTTTCATTTTATCAGATCTTTAGCCCAGCCTAAAAGCTAGACGTATCAGTAGTCAGTGCCACGTATTTTTTAGTGGTCATTTATATCTGCTCAAAGATTATCAATGAGTAATTTAAGATGCCACCAATAAATACTCTGTCAATACCTGACCACGCCAGATTGCTAAATCAGAGGTCTTGGGTTCCAATCCCGGTCTATTTATGGATGTTCGTTTCGTTGCTGTCTGGTTTCCATAATATATCTTACATATTAAGCTTTTTGGCTTATGAATTATTGAAGTTATGTAAATGAACGTCGCTATAGCTATATGTTTCTCTAATCAGAATGAAATGAAAGTAATAAATCAGAACAATGAATGTGCCTATAAGCGTCACTTACACAATTACCTCCTGGTCTAATGGTTAAGAGCATTGGGCTCTTGACACGGAGGTCGTGGTTTCGATTCCCACGGGGAACACTTAGGGATATGCATGGCCCAAGAAAAAATGTAGGGCGGAACTCCCGCTAAAACAAAACTGAGGCAACGTAATGGCTGACTAATGTGTGAATGTGTGCGATCCGGCCTTTACGTACAGTGAGGTGGCCGATTTTGAGTGTCACAGAGTTTTGTTAGCGGGACTGTGTCCAACTTTTTTCTTGGTCCATGGTGAGATGTCACGTTGTGCGTTTTTCCCCACTTGGTTAGGACATTGCAGGCTGAATCACCGGATTTCCTGAAAAGAAAGATGATTGTGACACCAGGGCGTGCTGCCCACACGATAAGAAGAAGCGTCACTTATTTATTTACTTTCCTCTTCTAGTCTGGCGGTCCATCTCCCGAAGTACTTCAGCGCGTGGACGTGAATCTCATCAACCAGGAGCTCTGTGCCGAACGTTATGCCTACTTGAAGACTCAACCCTGTTGCCGTAACTGGCCTGACATCACCGACGGCATGTTGTGCGCTGGTATCCTCGATGTCGGAGGCAAGGACGCCTGCCAGGGTGACTCTGGTGGTCCCCTCGTCCATGACAGTAATGTAGTCGTCGGTGTCACTTCGTGGGGCCGTGGATGTGCCGATGACTTCTACCCTGGAGTCAATGCTCGCGTTTCCCATTATGCCAACTGGATCGCCGCGGAAGGGTCTACATAAATTTTCAGTGGAGATTTAAGTTGCTTATTTTGAATAAATATTTCGATGCACATTTTGTTTAATTTTTAAGGTACCGTACCCATAGGGTGAAAACGGGACTCTATTCATAAGCCTACGCTGTCCGTCCGTCTGTCCTACCCTAACCGTCCGGCTGTAACTTTTGAACTGTTTTAGCTAGACAGTTTGAATTTTCACAGAATGTGCGTTATTATGGCGGATTTACTAACAAAATATTTTTTTAAAAATAATAAAATGACAAAAAGTAAAAAATTAAGAGGGGTTATGCTATCGACGTTTCTTCTTCTCGCTCTATCGTAAAAACGGTAATACATACATGAGTCAAACTTGGTGTGATTTTAGTGCAAACTCTACAGTATAATAAAAACCGGCCAAGAGGCCGGCTAAAGGTCCCGGAGAAAACAATATTTATTTGAAAGATAATGTGTTGTGTGGTGGTATGGTACGGAACCCTCGGTGCGTGAGTAGCCCGACTCACACGTGACCGGTTTTCTAAAGATTTATTGAAAAAGATATGTATATAGAGTCCTTTTTAATATACGACTAATGCTATGCTATAATACTTTTTAAGGGGATGATCAGCCATCATACTGAAAAAAATTGTCTACTTATTTAGTTTTATGGTCTGGTCATCCCCTTTAAAATCTGTCAGCACATAAAGAAGGACCCTGTATAAAAATAATCTCCTTATGAATTTTATTTGACTTGATACGTAATCTTCTTATCGAAAGGATTCAAGAAATTACATTGTTTTTACGAAATTTAATAGACAAGATAGTGAAAGAATATAAATGTTGGTTCGAAAATGTAATACTTTTCTTTTTAACAAATTCTTGTTATTTGCTAACAGCCATGCGTGTTCTTATTTTGCTCGTTCTTTTAAGCGTTGCTACAGGTGAGTTTATTTCAAGAAATATTATTAATTAATCTGCCTCCGTAGTCTGATGGTAAAGGGGATATAATTCGGAGCGCGCTCCATACAAACGTACAAATTTTGCTGAAACAATCTTGAAACAAATATTTATGCTTGTATTTTCGTTAAATTATAAAGTTTCAATGACTGATCCTGAAAATTCATATCTTGTAACAAATTATAGAAATAGGCAAATTTTAGTAACAACATAACCAAACGAAATTACAATCGAATAGAAAATTGAAAAAACTTTTTATCATCTTCTATCTCATGCAAAACAGGTGTTTGTTTGACACGTCGTCATGATTACATTACTTCTGTTATATATACTTCTCGTACTAATCGTAAATTTTGAACACTTACATTTCAGTCAAAAATATTCATAAATTACTTTACTTTAGTGTTTATTATACTACGTGTTAATGAATAAACACAAAACTAGAAAGTAGTTTGTTTAGAATCGAGAGGAGAATCGAATTATCATGGTTTCAACATAGGTTTTTATTTTTTTAAATATTAAATAATTTGTTTGTAAATTTTAAAATTTACTGAACACAATCTCAACCCACCGCTCGGGCACTATCACCTTACTTACTACCAAAGCAAGATTCCTAAATGTGTCCATGAGCACGTTAGCGCTTTCATTTATTGCTGAAATGATAACAAATCATTATTGCCTGAAAACATAAAATGCGAATACAAAAAAAGTAATAAAAACAAAAAAACGGTTAAACAGTTTTAAAAAAAATCATCGTTTCTATTATGTTTGAGCATCTCCCTAAAAATTGTCAGCATATTATATGTATAAAGAATGGTGAATTTAAACCTATTGCTTATTAATTAACCCGCTTATATTAGCTTCACCGTATGTAACTAACAAACTGTTTAAGTACCTAATGTGTAAGAAAATCTAAAAACCGGATTTTAAGCTACTTCGTTCGAATCTTTGCAAGAGCAAAGGGCATTGTACCATCGAGCTGATTTGGAGATGGAACCAGGAGTTTGGTTCTCGACTCATTTGGTTTGTTTTAACGAGTCTTTTGTAGGTACTTCGTATTGATAAAAGCGTGGTTTTTAGTTTTATGAACTACCTATTTTTTTTTAAATTTAAGCAAGCGAGAGACACAACTTTCGAATCGTAGGTGGAAGCCCTACCACCATTGAGAGCTTCCCCTTCATGAGCAACATGGAACTGAGGTGGCAAGGAGTGATCTGGACACAGTTCTGTGGGGGATCTCTCATCACAACAAGGACTGTGCTGTCGGGAGCTCACTGCTTCTTGTAGGTATCATTGGTTTCGGTGTTTTTACACAGATCATATTAGTAATTTAGCGTTTAGTCAATTATTGTTCAATTAACCATTTATTTTACTTCGTCATCGTTCGCCATTAAAGATTGAATATCCACAAAGCTACTAAAAATGTTCTCCCAAAATAGATTTTAGTAGTTTAGATTTATTTGCCAACATCCCTTAAAAACTATCGTTATCGAGTCGTCGTGTCTTACCTTAATTTGCAATGATTTAACCAGCGGCTGGACCTCGTCATTCTGGAGAGTGCGACTAGGATCTGCCTTCACATCAAGTGGCTCAATTCACGAGCTGACCCACAACGGTATCCATCTCCATGAGGGGTACAATGACAAAACCTTGGACAATGACATCGCCGTCATTCACCTGGCCAATCCCGCTATCCTATCCAGTACAGTTGGCCGGGCACGCATCGCTGGGACTAATTATGACCTGCCCGATGGTACGACGGTCACTGCTATTGGTTGGGGCAGTCTTTGGGTATGTTTCAGAACGTTCAGCTTGCTGCAGTATATATCTTTTTATCTTACTCTACGGTATGCATTCTGCTCGTCGAAGACCTGGCCAGTAAAATGTATAAACATCATCCTAAAATCATGAACACGAAAAGAATGGAATAATTTTCTTTATAACATCATTGAAGAATTCAATGGCTATTCTGTTAATATAATTTTTGTTTGTTTTTCTTAATAATCCAATCTTAGTTTTAAGTCTTGCTGGTATGTACCTATTAGCTGAAAACCAATTCTGCACGGAACAAAAATCTGTGACAACCTTTTTATTTTGTTGACTTTACTTAGATTTACTTACAATAACAAATTTTCTCGTAAAGTCTACTAAAATAAAATATAGGTAGTCGTCACAGATTATTCTTTTTTCTAGAAAATTTTGATTCGCATTTATAATTTACAGCATGCATAAGCATATGCTCACGACTATATTCCCCAAGGGGGTAGCAAGAGATATTCTGAAACCTCAGAACATCCACGTTTCACCAGTAGTACCGAAACTGTCCAGTGTGACGGGGGGTGAGCCCGTCGCCTTATTTATAATTTATTTATCAGAAAAAATGTATATTGTCCGACATTTACGAGTATCTTGGACGTTACGCAAGCTATTCTAAGAATATCTGTATCTATAATTTTAAAAAAAATTGCCTTATAAATTTCGTTGCTATTTGGAATGTAGTATACAGGGTCATTCTTATTATGCTGACACTTTTTTAAAAATACTTTTGATAACTACGAAATTAAGTACTGATTTTTGTTGCCAGGCTGGCGGACCGTATTCTGAACAACTCCAAAGCGTTGATGTAAATCTGATCAACCAACGAGTCTGCGCTTTGCGATATGCCTATCTGAAGACGCAGCCAGGTTCGAGCCACTGGCCTGATGTCACTCCTCGCATGTTGTGCGCTGGCATCCTAAATATTGGAGGGAAAGATGCGTGCCAGAGAGACTCAGGCGGTCCACTAGTACATGCCAACGATGTAGTGGTCGGAATCACTTCTTGGGGTTACAGTTGCGCTCACGAGTTCTATCCAGGAGTTTATGCTCGAGTATCCTCGTTTTCTGACTGGATTGTTGATAATGGATCTCTGTGAACCAGCAGTACATTTAAATTAATTAATTTTACTCTATGTAAGAAAAAGTTTCTATTCGCAATAAGTAATCGAATAATCTTGATTTCAATTTACAAAAATATAAAATACATTTTTTAAATTATTTTGAAAAATTTTTTTTTTCTTTCGCAATTTTGCATATTTGTAAAGCAAATTAAAAAAAAGTGTTTTAATGTGCGAAACGGAAGCTGTAAAATGGATTCCGACACAGGTCATTGTTACACTATTCTCAAAGGAAATACTGAAAAACCTTATGAATATTTATTATTATAATACTTTATTGTACACAAAGACATAATAATAACCAAAGTTGAGAAAATATGTACAAAGGGCGAGCTTATCTCGGAAGAGATTACCTTATTGCCTACTGTTGAAAAAGTGACATTACGAAAAGGCGGCGCGGCGTTTTAGTCGTTGATAGTTAGTTATTCTAAAGCACAGAGTACTATAATAATTGGCCTTAGTATATTAAGTGCTCCCTTACCAACCCCCTCACTAAGCAAATCAGTTATAAGCGATCTAGCCGAGTAGTTATCTTTTTAGAATAGACTACCTGTTTTCGTCACGTGGGTGTCGCACGAGGCATCTAATGGATTACATTTTATTTGCAAGCTTCTTGTCGTGAGCAAAAACCACTTGACGCACCATTTCATCCTGAAAGATTATACAGGGTAAATTTTATATCACTGCGGATAACTTCAGCATGTATTCTACTCATTAAACTGAACAACTTTTACTATGGAGCCAACATCGAAATCACGAAAAAAATACAGCTGTCCCATACATTTGAGTCGAATAGGTACTGCAGTTTTGTATGGGACAGCAGATTTTTTTCGCGATTTCAAAGTTTGATAGTTGTTCAGTTTGATCAGTACAATATATGCTGAAGTTATCCGCAGTGATATAAAATTTACCCTGTATCCCCTGTATACCCGGGTCTTTAATATACTGACACTTTTTAAAGGGATGATCAGGTCAGACCGTCAAATTGAACAACTTTCTTTTTAGCACCCACATCGACAATCGAAATCGAAATCGAAAACAGCTGTTCCATACAAAACTACTGTTTTTTTTCGCGATTTCGATGTTGGTGCCATAAAGAAAGTTGTTTAATTTGATGGTATGATGATCCTCTTAAAAGTGTCAGCATATTAAGAAGGACCCTATAAAATGTTTCATGATGAAATTATCCGTCAAGTGGTTTTTGCTATATATAATAGAATTGAATTGAATTGATGTCATAGATGGTCGTGGTTGAAAGAGAAGAAGAAATGATGATAATCATAAATATACGGTATATATTTACGGTAGTAACTATAGAATAATCTGTGCTATTATACATTTTGCGATGTGTAGGTTAGGTAAGTATTTTTTTAATGAGGTTTTTCAAGTCTCAGTCAGAGATTCGATTTCTCTTGTCTGTAACATTTTATACCTATTTGGATAAGTCAAATTTGATAAATAAGTAAATTATATTCAATTTTTGGAATAGAGTTGACCATGAATGAACGACAATGTTCAAGTTATATCGAAAATTTAAAGCCCTCGTAGTCTATGATCGAATCGATCGATTGAATTCACCTCGATAGTTTTATTGTTTACTTCATCGATATAATACTATTATTTTATTTTAAAATACGATATGATGTTATCAATTATCTTATCATTGTACGTACAATAATTTTCATTATATAGGAGTTTTATGACTTAATAATTCTAAATAAATTCTGATAGCAGACAGAGTATAAAAATAAAACGTAATTGCGTACAAACATTAGTTCAAAAGATTCGTCAGTTACAATGCGTGTATTTGTTTTTCTTGCTCTTCTGGGAGTTGCCCTTGGTAAGAATATTATTCCATTTGCAGAGTAGCTTAGCTAGTTCCAAAGGGTAGATGATATTTCTTTAACTGTCTTTCCTAATGTGATTATTCACCATCCTCATCATCCTTCTGTTCTTATCCCATTATTAAGAGTCGGCACAATATGTACCCATGATGCATCAAACTGTTATCAAAAGTTTCTCGGTCCAGGACAAGGCGTGTTTTGATGTTTGTATGATATACGAGATGGTACGAGCAGTGGGTATCCTTATAGGTAACAACACTTATAGGTAATAAACATTTTACGCTACCTTTGCCTGTTTGGCTTGCGCCTTGTTCAGCCTCGTGAACCTTAATTGAACGACTCAATAATGACTTTCAGCTGGCAGGAGAGGACCTCGCGTCGTCGGAGGTGTCCCCTCGTCAATTGAGGAGTTCCCCTTCATAGTCAACATGCAGTACTACTGGTTCGGCCTCTGGTGGAGGCACGACTGCTCAGGATCTCTCCTAACTAGCCGAACTGTATTGTCAGCTGCTTATTGCTACTTGTACGGTACTCATTTTATACTTTGAAGGTTTGTAGATGTGGCTCAATAGGCGAATTACTCTTTTTTAGAATCGTATTTCTCTTTGGGACGGTGTGTTGATAAATCTGTAGTTTCGTACAGTAGGTCTCTATGAGCAGATTTACTCAAGGTAGCGAAGATGTCCTTTAGGGTAACAGCTATAAAGATGTTTAGGTCGGACTCTTAGGCAAAACAAATATAATGGATCAGGTCTGTTACGTATTTTTCCCCGAACGTCCGCTGTGTTGTCATGAATGTCCCTTAGTGTGCGTCTACATCTTGCGAACGGCGCGCGAGCTGCGCAGGAGCGACGCAAGAGCATAGAAATGCAAGCAAGAGGCAAAATGCGCATTTGCCAAATGTGGACGCACCCTTATGGTAACAAGTTGTCAGCGGTCGCTCATAACAATTTATAATTCAGCAACCATTCTCTCAGTAGACTTTTTACTTGCGCAGGGAGATAAGCAATCGATTAATTCTCAGGTTTCTTTCCCTCCCAGAATAAGCGTGGAAGATTTTGCAGTTAGTTTGTTTTGTTTGTTATTGCAATAACTCGCAAGCATAGGGTAACTGATACCAATGTACTATCCATAGCTTAGACGTGAAGCTCTGTGCCAATTCGAAGTTGGTCACGCACTAGGCCACAACCTAATTTTATGAAGTGCAGCTATTGGTCGTGGTCGTCTAATATATAAAATCCCAGAGGGTAGCTGGCTACTCGCCAAAACAAAAGTGCAGGGAATTGCAGACGAGTAAGAAAGTAAGTAAGCTGACGGATTAATAAAACGCGTTGTGTTTTGGCATCATGCTAATAAGGAGTCTAATTGCTTATAAATTTTAAAGACTACAACTTTTTTGGTGAACCAAAACACGAAGGATTATTTATGATTATGTTACCAGTATACAGGGTCCTTCTTAATCTGCTGACACTTTTTTAAGGGGATGATTAGACCGTCAAACTGACCAACATCGAAAACGCTAAAAAAACTGCGGTCTCATACATTTGGCTCAAGTAGGTTTGCCGTTTAGTATGGAACAGCTGTTTTTTTTCGCAATTTCGATGTTGGTGCCTTAGAGAAAGATGTTCAGTTTGACGTATAATATTATTGGGTGAGTATGATCACCGGCACCGATGACGATCGATGTGCTAATGGCAAACTTCGCGGCAACTGCTCATAATATCTATTTTAATTGAATCTTTAATATCAATTAAATTTAGAAGTCCCAGCTAGATTCTGTGATTAGAAAATATCAGCAAATGCATGGGACATTTGGCTCGAGTAGGTTTGCAGTTTTGTATAGAATAGCTGTTTTTTTTTCGTGATTTCGATTCTGATGCTATAGAGAAAGTTGTCCAGTTTGACGTTCTGATCATCTTAAATAAGTGCCAGCATATTAAGAAGGACCCTATTTATCTAATAATCGATGGGTCATACCTAGATAAAGGCTAGCTTCACTTCCAATAAAAAACTGCAATAACACCTTTCCCAGTATCTCGACACCTGAGGGAAGAATTGGAGTGGTGCATCTAAACCAAGAATCACACGACTAAAACGAAAACTAATAAGACTTTTCTATTCAGAAAATATTCTAAATCCGAGTAATTGTTCCTTGCAGCGAAAAGTCTCCAATGGAATGGCGCGCTCGCGTCGGAACTTCTGTTCAATCAGGCGGTGGGTCAGAGCATGCTGCGAGTAGGCTTGTTCTCCACGAGGGTTACAACAGCATTACCAACGAGCATGATATTGCTATTGTCCACCTTGCCACTCCTGCCGTGTTCTCAGACATAGTTCGTGTAGCTCGCATTCCAAGCAATAACTACATCTTGCCTGATAGAACTGGCGTGACTGCTTTAGGATGGGGTGATTTGTGGGTAAGTTTGAGGCTTCTTCTTGTGTCGAGTCGATGACATTCCCTTTAGTCTTGCCTCGGTGGTAAAGGGCTTGTCAGTAAGCGTTGTCCAAGGTACGCCTTATCGGAAGTTGTATTCAATATAACTTTTTTCTACTTTACAGTACCCAGTTTGGTTAAAATCATCGATGTTTTATGTTTTTCAGTCTCAAAAGTGATTCTTCCGATAAGGCGAACCTTGGACAACGAAGCATTAGTGGCATCGTTTGATTTTAACCAAATTGTAAAGTAGAAAAAAGTTATATTGAATACAACTTCCGATAAGGCGTACCTTGGACAACGCTTATTGACAAACATGAAAATACTAAGGAATTTAAGTAATTAGCAATATCATTCACCTGAAATTGAAAACTTATTATGATTGCCAATTCGTTTCATGTGGCCAGCAGGTATATTCCTGTAGCAAACCTAACCTAACCTAACCTAACCTAACCCTTTTCTTATAGTACAACGGCAACGCTCCCGATCAGCTGCACAAAGTCGACACCCAAGTTATCAATCACCAAATATGCATTCAACGTTATGCTTCCTTAGCCAACTATCCCAACGTTACGGATGGTATGCTCTGTTCCGGTATTCTCGACGTCGGGGGCAAGGACGCCTGCCAGCATGACGAAGGAGGTCCCATTGTGCACAACAATGACATCATTGTGGGCATCAGATCTTGGAGTTACGAATGTGCTCATGAGTTTTACCCGGGCGTAAATACCAGAGTTTCTTATTACTCTGATTGGATTGTGAAAAATGGGTCCGTTTAGTTCGTGAATTGTTATAATGTACGCTATTATATTGTTTTCTTTATAAACCTTGTTTCGTTTTCCTGATCATTGAAACATCTGTTACAATTTTTATAATAGTTAATTTAAAATTATGTAGACGACAGGCTCATTCCCCTTCACACTGGACAGAGTGTCGGTACTACAAGTGAAACGTGGATATTATCTCTGTCGTAGAATATAGTCAATTGCATATTATGCTTATGCTGATTTACACCAAACACACAGCATAAGAAAGAAACAAAGATGATAACGATACAAATAAGGCGGCCTTATCGCTTAAAAAGATACCTTATGTCTATTATTTATATTCTACTATCTTCGAGAACGTTGACCCAAACCAAAACCGCTACACGATCCTCCCATCTTAACTTTCATCTATGCAAACTATAGTTGTTTGGATGCGCGCGCGCACATCGTGCGTGGGCTTCATAGTGCCTGGGGCGCTTGCGTGATCCCCTCTGCCCGTCCCCGTTGGGCTAAACAACCTAGATGCCTGTGCACAAATTTTATTAGTAGAATCACATAATATACAGGGTGTAAGGAAAAGTATCAATAACCTTTAAACCACATACTCTACCCTTCAAACTGAACAACTTTTACTATGAGCGCAAAAAAAAATCTGCTGTTCCACACTAAACCGCAATACCTACTCGAATAAAATGTATATGACGGCAGTTTTTTTTTATTCTGATACGTTTGCTTCACTATCCAAGTCCACTGTCTAGTAAAAGTTGTTCAGTTTGATGGGTAGACTCTTAGTTTAAAAGGATGCTAATGATATCAATTTCACCCTGTGTATTATAATTACGGTATGCTATGGGTGAGCGTGTCTCGTGATAATTTTGCTCCATAGATTGAGGTGCCCTCTTCATGCTTCACTCCGCGCTCACCGTAAGATTGAACTGTGGCGACGGTAGATATTCACAACCACCGTAGGGCTAGCATGCTATGCACAACGCACAAGAAAGCGATACAGTGAGAATGCCGCCATGAGCGCTAATTTTCGCATAGTAAAGTAACAAAGACAGAGGCACAACTAGATTTTTTCATTTTATCGGGGGTGGCATGCTAGGCCCACTGTATAGAGACAAGAAGTAGAAAGAGACTAGAGATTGAAGAAAACTAAGTAACGTAATTAGAATATGGTTGCGCCCCGAAAGCGCGCGTATACTTAGCCCGTCGCAGTTTATACGTAGCCCGTCGCAGCTTACATACCACGTAGCTTACGACGCGATACTGATTACGAGTGTTGCATCAGTATTCAAGTTGTCGTAACAACAAGTTGTCTTGACAACTTAAATACTGAAGCCTCGTAGCATTTTTTTCTCAGTGGAGAAGCATTAAAGAGCGAAGGGTCAGGAAATAGAACTTGAAGGGAGTGGACAAAAGTGTGCAAGTAAAAGAGCCTCGAGTAAGTAACGTGCGCATCTACCGAGATTTGGTCCGTTATGATGAAAAGCTGATAAGGAGTGGGTTGGCAGAGGGTTTGTATAGAGACATGAATAATTGTGGTGCAGAATCTATTCTACAGTTATCCTCTCAACTTTCTAGGGCGACAACAAATTTTGAGGAAAATATTGTATGGGAATCTGTAGTATTTTCAGATGTTTCTAGTTATATCCTGTGGAGGTACTAGTTTTTATGCATTGCACCTTACAAATTAGCAGATTCTTTTGGGAGAACCTTATTTTTCATCAAAGGTCCTAAATTGTTGTAATTCCATTTGAGTTGGTTAGATATTTTTCAATTACTACAAAATATAATATTTTAGTTGTAGCAATGTTAACTTTTAGTTTATTCATGGCGAGACGTGACGTGATAATTAGGTGGCTAGGCACACAAAAACTCACTATAACAACACTACAGAAGAATCCCTTAGTCATCTCGTACGACAAATCTCACCGATCCCCGCTACCCAATCCGCCGCGTAGCCCCAGCAACGTCCTATGCCGAGAACCGTACCCCTCTGAGTGCCCATAGGTCGGTTGCTTAAGTTTATTCATTTGGCTCGGTAGACCCGTCGTGATCCCTCCAATAGTCCGCAGTAAAAAGTAGTAGCTACTCCCTGAGCAACGCTGTAATTGTCATTTCAAAAAAAAGTACGACAAATAAGTGGGGTAAAGCGAGTGTGTCAAATCCTATCCAGGGAAACAGCCAGTCATTATCAAATAAAACAATATTTTAAATTAAAGCAGCCACTAAACCTATGCAGAACAACAAATTTATAACAATTCTATTTAGGCTCGAGGCATTGCGGGTAGTCGTAATTCTGCGCGAGCGCACCACGCGCGGCAGATAACGCGCTCCTAACTACTGAGTGGTGGGCTTATTAATTTGTTTTATTTATTACCATCGATGCCTTTTTGTGGGGCTTATAATATATTTTGATCTTATAGAGTTCCTTCCGTGGGTGTTCTACGAGACAACTAAGGGATATGGTTTCTTATGCAGTGTTTTCAAGGCAGAAAGGCTAGCAAACTCTAAGGCAAAAAAATCACCTGCTCTACAAAATTGCAATACATATTCGACTCTAAATTATTTAGATAGAGCTGTCTATCTATCTAACTAATTTAGCACACTTATCCGATGACAACACAATGTTCTGGCGACATGGAGTTAATCAGATGATGAAGACGGATGATGGACGAGGGATCTCCTTGATTTATTGTAGGAAAAATTAAATGGTATTACTGAAACAAATTTATTCCCTTCGATTGGGATGTTGGCTTCATAGTGAAAAGTCAGTTTGATGGTCTAACTAAAGCACCCTTTAAATAAGACCACATTTTTCTGCAACACCCTGAGTTTAAATCAGATATGCTTTGATAAGTTATACAGGGTCCTTCTTAATATGCTGACACCATTTTAAGGGGAGGATCAGACCATCAAACTGAACAACTTTCTCCATGGGATCAACACCGAAATCGCGAAAAAAAAATCTACTGCTCCATACAAAACTGCAAACCTACTTTAGCTAAATGTATGGGACAACTGTTTTTTTTTTCGCAATTTCGATGTTGCTGCCATAGAGAAAATTGTTCAGTTTGATGGTCTGATCTTCCCCTTAAAAAGTGTCAGCATATTAAGTTGGACCCTATATGTCAAGATAGACAGTCGAAGCTATGAACAGGTCGAAAAAAATTGCAAACAGTCGAGGCCGATAAACCCTATCACTAGATAAGTTGTATGACGCCTCACGCACACCAACAGAAGAATGTTGGCCCGTTTGTTTTAGTACGTTAGAAGCGCGAGGCTCTATCTTGACATATAATTAATCAAAGCAGAAATGCTGTAAAAAACAATTTCTAAATAGATAATCGAAACACTATAGGCTTTTAATACTAGGAATAGACTATATAGATTAAACTATGGACGCCAGCGCAGGGTGTGCGGGCTTGTCACGATTCACGCAGCGCGGCGCGGCGCAGGCGCGGGACCATAGCTCTTGTTCGTTTTGCTGATCTCCGCTATGTTAGTAAATACCTGATTTATTTAACGTTTTTGTAAGCTGATATTTATTTTTACAATTAATTAGTGAAACAGTGGTCATACTACGTTTATACTCACGCTTTTCTCCCATTGGGGTAGGCAGTAACCACAGGAGCAGAAATTGTGGATTTGAAGACTAATAGCAAATAGTTTTATGTTTACAACTATATCCACAAAGGCAGAGATATAGTTATATAACTACATTAAGATTTCTATGCATTGAACTCTTTTTGTTAAATATTCTTTTTTTTTTATATTGGGTCTTTTAACCCTGAGGTTAAACTTTTATACAGAACTTTATAGGACATCAATGTTTCTATGTAACCATGTTATTGAACCTTTTTTGAATAAACCATACAGCCATACAGCCAATAAACCAATCATACGGTTTTTTAACAGGATGATCAGACCATCAAACTGAAAAAAAAAATCTCTAAGGGACCAACGTCGAATAAGCGAAAAAAAACAGTAATCCTTCTCGACCCTGTAGGACAGCAGATATTATTTGGATCCATGGAGATGGAGAACGTTTTTCAGTTGGTTGGTCTGATCATTCTCTTAAAAACCGTACTCATAATTAGGTTGGCCTTGTATATTCGAGAAATTGTAAATATTCAGATATCTACATTTCACTAACAGTATCTACCCGAACTATCTCGTGTGATGGGTAGTGAGGCTGACCAAAAGTTGGTGGACATACATGCCTTGAAAGTGAGTACACACAGCGACACATCAAGGGATTCAAAACCAACATAAACTGGCCGTGCTACGTTATTTTATTTCGACCTACGCACGACTGGCTTAATTTGGTTTGGTTTGGCTTGATGTTGGTACGGCGGGAGCTCCAGAAGGTTTTAATCATGTCATATCCATCTGAAAATGAAATAGCTAATTGGCTTTAGTGGTGATGAGAGATTACCAGTTTATGAAAAGTTTCTGATAGGAGCTCCGTTCAAGGGGAGCATTTTCATAAAATTCTTCGCATTTTGGTTCTCTACCTTACTACGATGTTAAACACATTACCCTTCCTGTAGCCCCAACACAGTCGGGTAAGATGACGGTCTACATCTCTCGCTGCATGCGCTATTACCCCGCAGTCGTGACCAAGCTTTGCATATTTCAAGAATGCAACTTAGATGCGTGTTGCACCCACTGACTTCGGTTAAGTGAAATGGATCGCAGCTTATGACGTTTAGTTAACGGGCAGTTAACTGTGTTTTCCCACGATCTTTTGTTTTGTTATGGATTGAATCTGTTATTCAATGGGTTATTTTCTGACAGCCAGTTTCTATTCTATTCTAATCTTTAAATAGTGGTTCCATCTTAGTTTTGATGATTTTGACCATATCTAGTTTAAAGTTGTTGAAGTTGTACGGTAATAAATATTTGGTACTTCAAGGATTTTTCTATGCACAAAACATACATTTGAGTCACCATAAAATGTTAGAGCTTCGTTGCAAGCCCTGGACCAGGCAATCTACACGCGTCCACCCAATAACAGACCTGCAACGCGACTAAAAAAAAAGATTTTTTGGAATCAAGACCAAAAGGAAATATTCCGATACGGAATTCCGAATCATAATTGTCATATTGGATAGGGTCCTTCTTAATATGCTGACACTTTTTTAAGATAATGATCAGACCATCAAACTGAACAACTTTCTATATGGGACCAATGTCGAAATCACGAAAATGAAATCAGCTTTTCCATACTAAACTGAAATCTTAATTGACCCAATTGTATGGGACAGCTGATTTCTTTTTCGTGATTTCGACATTGGTCCCATAGAGAAAGTTGTTCAGTTTGATGGTCTGAGCATCCTCTTAAAAAAGTGTCAGCATATTAAGTTGGACCCTGTATATTGATTTAATACCGAACGGAATTTTGGAGGGGGAAAATTCACACGAAATAGTTATCCTGATTCGGAATTCAGTATGTATGTGGCGGACCATAGAGTGCGTCAAATCCTAGATTCCGATTATCGGGAATAATCGATTATGCTCCCCTTTATTTTCTCGGACTCCTCGGGGAATATAGTCTTGAGCATTTGCAAATTTTTATAAAAATATGTTGGCACTTTGGATTTAAATTTTAGATGTTCGTCATCACTACCGCATGAGTGATTGACATGCGATAAAACTCATGCTGCCATGAAGAGAAAAACAACAAAATAGAAACCGAAGTAAACAAATCAGTTTCTGTAAAACAAAACAAAGAGGAAAAAATAAAAATATTTTCGGTCCAATCCCTCCTTTCAGCAAGATCTCGCCTATTACTGGGAGTGCAAAAACGTGCGGAAGTCTACGGTCACTAATTGGACCGTATTGAGTTCCATTAACGTCGTTTTCCCATCGGTCTGACCGTAAAAATAAAATAATAGATTAAAGTTTAAACATTATCGATGGTTCGATAGCGTAGCGCAGTTAGCAAAATAAGGTGGACGTACGAGTACCTAGGCCAGAAGTTCTAGACGGATGTTAGACTAGATCTAGGCTGACGAATCTACACTCCATTCCAATTTGCAACGAAAATTTAAGGCTGTTTTGAACTAGAGAAACAGAGTCCTTCTTAATATGCTGACGGTTTTTAAGGGAATGACCATCAAACTGCACAACTTTCTTAATGGGAGAATCAAAATCACGGAAAAATATCTCCTGTCTCATTAGGGTCTAGTAAGATTACTGTTTTGTATGGAAGAGCAGATATTATTTTCGCGATAAACATCTTAAAAACCCGTTAGCATATTAAGTAGGACCCTGTTAATGTCTGATTGGGTAACTTGGTACAGGAGGGTGGAAATTTGTGGTAAGTAATTGAGACACAAACATTCACACTGTCACATTTTTATAATCTAAGTGGGATTAGGAGGATTTTAACGATTAATATTCTTACTCAAATTACTATAAAGTGTAGTAAAATAACCTAAAGTGATAGTTCAATCATAGTCAGTTTAAAACTGGAAGCTTGAACGCGGTGCGTTAATTTTTCACCGCTCTAACTTGGCTATTGTGACGGCGTTGAAACGTCTATTGTTTCTCACACAATGGTTCGTGCACGTATCTCTCCAAAGGCCGTGCTCCCGAAGGCTCCAGCTTACAGCGTTTTGCAAAGCCTTTGGTCTAGTTTAGTGATGGGATCGGATCTGCGTATACATGTCCGAACGGATTATCCGTACGGCCATTAGGCATGGTGACAAAAACCTATCCATCTTTTATACTGGCCAGTGTTGTTTGACGCTGTCGTTAGGTATAATATACCTACATTGCAAAAACCGTGCACCTATATTGCAACATGTAAAAAACTAGTATACTTATTTTAAACTACTAATAAAAACCTTCAATATGCTAAAAGTGAGCCTTGTTAATTGCAGGCAATATAGCTGATAGTTGTAGCAATGTTTCTGATCACCCCGACAGGAAATATGGCTGCGAGTTTATGTATATAGTTACACTAATTTTTTACCTTTTAAGTAATATCTTTTGTAATTTGTCGTTTTGACACACTAGGTATACCGAATCTTAAAAATAATTCTTCCTGCTTGGAATAGCTTTTTATTATTTATCTGAAGAGAATGAGAAATAATACGATTTATTTATTATTTTTGTTTCCTATGATGTAATGTTTACTGAAATAAATATTGTCAGAAATAATAATTATGTAGCTAGTCCAAGCTTTCTAGCGCAATATCATCGCATTGAATCCCTGCGACGATCTAACACTATACTTCATTCCAAATAAGGACGACGAGATTTTCCGATTCCTATTTAGCTTTCTGGCCAATTCTGATTACCAAATGTAATTAATTTATTGTATACATATACTATCCGACATATCTTGGACGTTACTAAAGTTGTTTTAAGAATAAGTGAGAGGAAGTATTTCAAATCTTTGTTTCTGTAATGCAAAATAGCCTTAAAATTTCGTTGCTATTTTGAATGGAGTATAGAAATAATCATGCTCCAAAACTATAGGCCTGCCCAAATTAGAACCTATAAACTAAGTTTATCATTAGGTATTAATCTCTATCATTTACCTACTGTAAGTGTAAACACATTCGTATCTTTGTGAACCGTCACTCTCACATCACTATTCTTGATATCTAGGTGAAATGTGCGAACAATAGGCCGAGTAGCTTTTTTCTATTTTATTATAATATAGATGGTTTATGGGGCAGTAGCTTCCAATAAGATACGTCCATTTCTGTTTTTAAATTTATTTTATAAAACGTTATGGAGATGAATGGAAGAAGATGACATATCGCGCCCAGGTAATGGGATAAGGGCAAAAGAAAATAAAGTACCTGAGTAATAATTACTTAGTATTACCTAACAGTAGCAAGTGTTAAGTATATCGGATTGCCGAGCTATCCATTGCGTTCATTCGCTTCCACGGGTTCAGGATGCAGATTCCTCAAATAACATCAGCAAAGAGATCTCCAGTAACTTTATTTAGTAAATGCTTAGTATTTACACGTAACAAAGTCAAAGGAGTATTTAAAATTGCGAGTGATACGCACAGCGTCATGACTCAAACACAACTGAACTGCAGCTACGAGCGCAACCGCATAAGCAGTAATCGCCCCTCTTTGCAAGTAAGCAAATAATTGAGTGACTTATTTTGTTCAATCTAATAAAAATAAACTTGAGTCGCGCTGCAATTCTGGCGGAGTACGGACGCGCGTGCGTATCGACGCGTTGGGATTGCACGTGGCTCCACCATTTTGTGAACTCTTTTGTGTTTATCCTTAAAACAATCACTTGAGATTATAAACTACTTACATTGGCAAAACTGCCACTCTAGACTTAATAAATACTACTGATCATTTTCCTTCATATACTATCCACATAACGAGACATTGGCTGAATTGTGATAACACATCGGATGCCACTAAACAAAAAATTGAATTGAATTAAAAATAAACTTGAAACTAATTGAATAATAACTTTAAGCTTTTAAAATAACAATAACGATCGCGCCGTCAAATATATGCCACTAATTTCCAGCTCAAATAAGACTTTTATTCCCATGGGTTTGGGTGGATTTGTTGGTTCTGGTTTCGTTTGTAATGATTTTGTAAGCGAAAGGCATGCCTCCTATCACCACATCATACATGAAAGTTACGATTTAAATATTCATATAGCAACTAGTCCTAGCATGACACACACGATAAAACGAGAAAACCGTCATGCGCGCCCATTTTAGCATGCGTGTAGTAACAATAACAAAGACTAATCTTGATATTTTTCGTTTTTTTGGAGGCGGCATGCTTGGTCCTCTTCGGTGACATGAGCTAATGTACTCACATATATGATAATTATAAGAGAGATTATAATTATAAACCTTACCGCTGCAATACAACGTGTTAATAAATAAGCGCAATACCTCATACACCCCAACTGATTTATAACGAAATAGTTACATTGAAACAATAATTTCATTATTTTATTAATTAAAATTGAAAGTTATTCGAACTTTAAATTTTCATGCAAAAATGATTTGTTATTATTTCAGCAATAAATGAAAGCGCTATCGTGCTCATGGATACATTTTAAGAATCTTGTTTTGGTAGTAAGTCGGGTGAGTGTGCCTCTGTTCCAAATTTTTTAATTATACGAACAAATTATTTAATATTTTGAAAAATGTAACCTATGTTGAAACCTTAATAATTCGATTCTGCTCTCGATTCTAAACCAACTACTTTCTAGTTTTGAGTTAATTCATTGACACGTTGTAAATGCTCCTTCTTAATACGCAAACACTTTTTTATGGGGATGATTAGACTGCCAAACTGAACCACTTTCTTTACGGCACCAACATCAATATCTTCAAAAAATATTAGCTGATCCATACAAAACAGCAAACCTACTAGAACCAAATCTATGAGACAGCAGCTTTTTTATTTCGCGATTTCGATGTTGGTCCCATAGAGTAAGTGGTTCAGTTTGACGGTCTGATGATCCCCTTAAAAGTGTCAGCATATTAAAAAGGACCCTGTATATGATCATTATAAGAGAGATTATATAAACCTTACCGCTACAATATATACCACCATCTACATCATACTCCATAGTAATCAGGTGAAAGCACCCCTCCACTTCACGTAAACCCACGGTGGGAATGTGCAGGCAGCCCTTTTATTAATTGGTGCGGATTACTTCAGATCCAGCGTTCGTAGAGCTAGACTGAACGTCCGACACTGATCGATGCCTAGCGTGGAAAGCTTCTGAAAAATAAGGCTTAAATCTAGGGTTTAGGGTGGAAATTTTATTTGAAGTTGTTACAGAGTTATCGTGATGACCAAAGTTTCTGCCGGATCCTTAGACACGTTTGCAGGATTTTTTTATGTGTGCAAAATGTACAGGGTCCAACTTAGTATGTTGACACTTTTTAAGGGGATGATCAGACCATCAAACTGAACAACTTTCGCTACGGGACCAACATCGAAATCACGAAAAAAAAACTGCTGTCCCATACATTTTGCTCGAGTAGATTTGCAGTTTTGCATGGAGCAGCAGATTTATTTTTTTGCGATTTCGTTGTTGGTGTCATAGAGAAAGTTGTTCAGTTTGATGGTCTGATTATCTCCTTGAAAGTGTCAGCATATTAAAAAGGACACTATATGGTGCGTTAATGTAATGTTTAAGAGAAAATCATGGTTTGATCACAAAGTAGAATAAATAAATAACGTTCAAAGGCACATTGTAATGATCTTAAGCCTTAGGCTTTTTGTTGTGGAAACCATACAACAAAGGCACAAACATATAACATCCATGACCGAACCGGCATTCGAACTCAGGATCTTGGTTTGGCAGTCCGGCGTGGTAACCATTACATCAACCGGGTCGTCAGAACAACTGGTGAACTCTTAAAATATTGAGGAACTAATAAGGTACTTACTTACATTAACGCGCTTGTGATCAGGACCGTCACGTCATGACTTGATACCAAAGGCATCGTTATGTTTATCGGGTTATATATATATATGTTCCTAAGTATTGATTGTTAAATTCTTTATTTTATGCATTTCTACATAAATATGTGTATTTATCTGTATATTTGGGTCCGAATAAACCAAGCATTGAATCTTAATCTGAACTTTTGTCATAAAATCTTCAGTGCTAAGATCGACTTCAATTCGGAATAACTCCGCCGGCTTAAATAAAAGTGGCGCCCAGGTTTTTGATCGGGCATTGACCTACTCTTTTCGGTCAGTACAAATAAACACAACAAAGTTCAACACGCCACGCCATAGCAACTCTTCGAAACTAGGTACTATTTATCAGAACCTCCATCTATCAAGCTTCAGACTAGCATAATCAGGCGACAAACAAGTTGGCGAACGACCAAATCGTTTCTGTTGCTTGTAATGCTCCCAAGGCATCCTTTCCTTGTGCGTAATATTCACTAGTTGCAGCATCTGATTCATTCAACGTCAATCATTCCTAGATTAGCTTTCATAAGTGAAATGGGCAGGGCCGTCTTAATCAGATTGGGCGCCGAGGTGCGAAAATAAGCCTGCGCCTCCCATACTGTAAAAAAACCAAAATTCACTTGCAAGATTTGTTGGGTACAAATCTTGCAAGTGAATTTTGATCCACTTCTATGTATTCAACATCGCAAGTCGCAACTGTGCAAGCCGAATGTACCGAAAGCGTAAAAGGCATTTGTAAACAATATTTGTGAATATATTTTCATAGTTCAAAACTGGCAGATTGCGCACGGTATGTGTATAAGGCGATTGGCTTGCACCCCAAGGTCCATGCGGGCGCCACGCACCCCTGGCACCCCCGCCTAATGATGGCCCTGGAAATGGGAATACCTATTCCGAAATGACAAGTAGAGCATGAATTCAATAAGTTGATAGTTTCAAAGCTAGGTAGTCTTATGAAAATGATCAGGGAAAGAGAGTCGGATGGAATTGCATGGGATTAGTATAGGACTAGGATTAATGGCATAATTGAGGACGAGGCTTTTGTATATGGTATGTGTTGTCGTCCATTGTCATTTGAGGGACGCAGAGGCTCCTCACAAGTCTTCTATTGGTCACTAGCGTATCAATACTTGACATAATTATCATTGTGTACCACAGTGTTCCTTTAGGTAGTTCAGTATCATGAGTCCTTTCGTCTATTACGCGGCCTGTCCATTGAAGCGGAGCGAGCTGCGGAGCGGAGAAACGAGGGAATGTTGGCCAATGGGATTGCATAAAATGTCGGAGCGGACATTTTATGAAATCCTATCGGTTGATATTTCTTCGTTTCTCCGCTCCGCAGAATCGCTCCGCTTCTGTGGACAGGCAGCCTTAAACTAAGGCAACTGGGTTTACCCAAACACCCTGTATGTTTGTGAAGGTGAAGAAATCCGGAATTAACGAACGAAGCCGCTGTTAGTGCTTTGGGTTGCAGGCTTTATTTTCTGACGTTTCATTCGTTTTGGCGCTAGCGCGATGACTCTGCCAGTCTCATTAAACATTCAATCTGGTTGCTATCTGTTTCAAACGACAAGCTACTTCTTACCAATGGTATTGGAAGCTTCAAGCTGCAGCAACAAAGAGCCCGACCGTTCCTTTCGCTCCTTTCACGTCATCCCGCCATTAAGCGCCGGTGGGATCGATCAATTATTTTTCGCTCGACGTACAAAAAGATCGCCGCAACTGTACGGATATTAAACGTTCGCCCGACATGAGTAGGGGTGGCGATTGAGACGGGATTTTGTAACTAGTATTTACTAGGTACAGTTTAAATTGAATGAGTATTCAAAGGTTCAATCCTTTAATTTATGAATTTAGGTGCAACGTTCTTGTGGGTGAAAGACTATACGGGATCAAATAGAAATCAAGGGTAGGTATTCTGGTAGTATTTATTCGAAAAACCATTCGCTAATAGTTTAAAAACCTTGTCCAGCATAGGTAGCATGTTACACGTGATACGGCTGTATCACGTCTTTTATTTCGTTCGTTCGTAAGCAAATAGAAAGAGAGCGAAGGTGTGATAGCGCTATATCACGGTGCCATGCTACCTATGCTGAGGATGTTAAGACAAATGATCACCACTTGATTTTCTATTCAATGTATAAAATAAAACACCACACGCCGGGTTTACACGCTTGCGCAAGCTTAGGCAAGTTCTCTGTACATTGACACTTCTATAAAGTTAAATAGTAACAATCACTTTACAGACGAGTCGAAGTACAGTGGATTGCGCAAGCGTGTAAACCCGGCATTATATGTTTAAAGCCATATGAAATCCTTTGGCGTTTATACTACTGTACCATAATGAACTAGTGTATCACAGCGTTAAATATCTAGCACATTACTATGGTCGTAGCAGCCCTAGTTAACGAATAGAGCGTCGGAGCGCGGGTGATGGTGATTCGTTTGACGGAGCGCCTGCGATTCGTCTATGTTCTTATCGCTGCTCCAACTTTGCCTTTAACATGAAAATGACACGACTTTGAAGCTAGCATCTGTAGTGATAGATTCGCTAACACCTTCTGCTTTAGGCGCTAATAGTGGGATTTTTACAGTCTTCGTTCTTTTCAATGCTAATTAAAATCTTTCATCCCAAGCCACTTTTATTACTAACATAGTATCTAAGTACCTATAATTCAATGCCTACTAAAGAAAATTATTTGTTTGATAGATTTTGTCAATGTTCAAGATAAACCTGCTTCCCCACATTTCCTTCTTAACTTTCTTAATTAAGAGGAATTTTAGTTATAAGTCCTATAAAGGTATCGACGATCAATCAACATACGAGTAAAAAGCAAAGGTATCTCGTTAAAAGTAGGATTTTTGGTGAAAAAAACTTCATGAGAAAACTTTCATGCTTTAATTTGCGTGTATTTTTTCCACTGACCATTAAAAGTAGGCTCATTATCTGTGTCATTGCAGATAGTTAGGATACTATATTTAGAAAATCCTTGGGGGAAAATACTATGAAGCTATAATACAACATCTTTTATTCGTGATAGACTTTTGTTACTTATCTACATTTTGCTTATGATAACTTTGTACTAACACCCTGACATTTAAACATATTATGCTCAGCAAAATTGTCTGCAAATAGTCCTCAGCAGCACCAAATCACAGCTAACCAGGGCCCAAGGCAGACGTAGGAGCACACACGCCTCCATGCGGTGGGTGGTGATGGCTATCTGCTTGATCGATGCCGCCTCCGCAGCGTGCAGTCTGAATCCCGTCTAATCGTATCTGTGTATAGCGCTGTGGTGATAGGTAGCCTGCATGGAAGATGACATGGGCTTCAAGAGTGACGGTTCCTGACCTGTACCGGTAAGATGTAAGGAATTCACAACTTGGTGTTAAACGCGGTAAATTAAAAGCCCTATTACCAGCGGCTACATAATATTCTATGAGGAGAATGATGTGCTCTCATAATATGTCCACTAAGCAGAACTTCATAAAGAAGATTAGCTATGTTGGCCACATTGCAGCTCATTATCACCAACAACTGAGTCGAGGAAGGCCGAAATCTATCAGGAACATCATCATCATTAAGGAAATCTACTAAATATTTGGTTTGATTTGCGCTGATTGAAAACCTCTCCAAAAAATACGTGTCTGACCATTCATAGTTTAAGATTTATTTTTAGGCCACACGCAATTTTTCATCACAGAGGTAAGGACAAGTTTCTAGGTCGAACTGTGTTTAGAAGTTCCGATCTTTGATTTTAGCGGGATTCATCTCGCAAACAGCATTACATCCACTGTACCACAGTTGATATGGAAATACTGTCATTTTAAATGACCTAATCAATGAGCTATTTTCAAGCAAAAGTATTGCGGCCTAACGCCAGCTACCTTTGGAGATGCAACGATTGGTGGACGTAAGGTCATGGTATGCGCTAAGTTAAAGAGCTGGACCCTTTGTCGTTTTTTACGACATCCACCTTGACACCTACATTCTGAAACTTTAAAAGTAAACCTTTCTTCTTTCTAAGTAATTATGCTTGGTAGTTGTTGAAAAGATTCTGACCACCCTCGCAATTGAACAGTCAGGAGTTAAATTAAGAGGATATAATTCGGAGCGCGCTGCATACAAACGTACTATGGTGATATTTTAAATACTAACCAATTAAAGTCAATAAGATTTTGCAGAAAAAATCTAGAAACAAATCTCTATGCTTGTATGGAGTCAGATTTTAGTTAAAATGTATATTTTTAAAGTTACAGTGCCTCAAAGATTTCCATACAAATTTTAAATTAATCCTAGCATTGAAACTGTAAATTTTAACGAAAATCTGACTCCATACAAGCATAGAGATCTGTTTCTAGGTTGTTTCTGCAAAATTGCATTGACTTTAATTGGTTAGTATTGAAAATATCACCATAGTACGTTTGTATGGAGCGCGCTCCGAATTATATCCCCTTAATGTATGAATTTCAGCTTTTAGTTTACAGGCATGTATGGATATCTAGTGAAAAACATATTGAATACATGCATACATAAAGCAGCGCACTGTTCCTACGTGTATACTAAATCCGACCCCTCATGACAAAAAGAGTTAAACTTTTATAAATTTTACCTTTTAGACCATCATAAACTATAATTAATCGTATTAGCAAAAAGCTAACAAATGGGCTAACATTTCGCAAGGCTATCAACCCACAAAGAAAGTTGGGCGGTTGGGTGTTGGCCCAAGTTGTTTGTAACGTAAGGGGTGGGAGTGAGGGGTGTAAGGGGTGCGAACAAAGCCTTCCGTGAAAGCCTTCGGACGTTGATAGATGCGATAAGCTCGGATGCAAGTAAGCTGCATACATTTCTTGCTGCATTCTTTGTTAGGTATAATCTTGGAAGGATTGCTATTGTAATTATGATAAGTAGCTTCGCATTTTTTGTGTGATGCTGATTGAGTTTGTTTGTTGTGTTTTTTTGCCTTTGATTCTATAAAACTTATTAATTAATGAATAAGCACAAAGCTGGAGAACCAATGCACAGAATGAATAATTATTTTAATTTATACTAAATAAAGGCAAACCTTTAAACCACGTACTCTACCCATCAACCTGAACAACTTTTACTATATGAGCATACCTGTCAGATAAAAAAATATATAGTTCACACGGCGACACATCAAGCTACGCAAAACAAACATAAGCCGGGCTGCGCGACGTAATACAACTCTACCTACGCGCGGTCAGCTTATTTTGGTTTTGCGTAGCTTGATGTGTCAACCTGTGTACACAACAATACAATCGAATATTCGGTATTAAGCCGTTTAGTTTAATATCGCACCCCAATTAATTATTCTTTGAAATAAGAAATGAAATCATTCTCACATGTTTTTGCTGTTTAGAAAATATTAAATGACTAGGTACAATTTGTACGACTCTTCTGTAAAGTATTTATTTGTAAATTCTAGCATTTGTGCTAATTTGTTGTACAAATACCTACTTTGAGTCCAGGAGTGCGTTTTTTTAAACTTTGGACTCAGCAGTTGAAAATGTCAATATAACTATGGAAATATGCATCTTTCTACTACTGATTTGACTTTCAAAAATCGCACTCCTGAAGTACCATTTTTGAAAATCAATTCGGCAGTAGAAAGATGCATATCTCCATAGTAATTGTGACATTTTCAACTGCTGAGTTCAACGAATGAGTTTCAAAAATCGCACTCCTGGGTGTTGAATGCGGCTAGATACTTCTTTACGTAATAGAGTATTTCTTTTACGAAGCGTATAAGAATAAAATTGTTTTTGTTTACAGTTATATCTAATTTTGTTTGTTTAGAGTACAGTATAAAGATGAACACTTTTTATACCTGGAAAATATGTTGGCCGGATCCGTTGTTCCACCTTGTGGGCCCACTATGAAAACTGACAATTGAGCAGTACTAAGATTAAGATTATAAACACGTTATATACAAAATCTTTATCTGAAACTAATCAAATAAATCGCCCCGCGAAATTGTTTTAACGTAAAAGTTTCGATGTTGCTATACTTCATTCAAAATAGTAACAAAATTTTAAGGCTATTTTGCATTACAGAAACAGAGATTTGAAACACTTCCTCTCACTTATTCTTAAAACAGCTTTAGTAACGACCAAGATATTTCGGATAGTAAATGACTGTATACAATAAATTAATTATATTTGGTAATCAGAATTGGCCAGAAAGCTAAATAGGAATCGGAAAATCTCGTCGTCCTTATTTGGAATGAAGGTACCTCCTAAGTATGGAAAACTCATATTCAAACCACAACATCGTTTAAATCAATATTCTCTTTATAGAGTCCTTCTTAACAAGTTTTTTAAGGAGATAACCAGATCATCAAACAGAATAACTTTCTCTATGGCCAATATAACACCGAAATCGCGAAAAAAAATCTGCTTTCCCATACATTTGGCTTAAGTAGGTTTGCAGTTTTGTATGGAACTTTTTTTTTCGCGCTTTCGATGTTGGTGCCATAGAGAAAGTTGTTCTGTTTGATGGTCTGATCATCCCCTTAAAAAAGTGTCAGCATAAAAAGAAGGACCATACAGGGTGAAATTGATATCATTAGCATCCTTTTAAACTAAGAGTCTACCCATCAAACTGAACAACTTGTACTATGGGAGCAAACAGATCGGAGCAAAAACAAAATCAGCTGTTGCATACATTTGAGTCGAGTAGGCATTGCAGTTTAGTATTGAATAGCTGATTTTCTTTTGCTACGATCGCTTAGCTCCCGTAAAAGTTGTTAAGTTTGATGGTTAGAGTCATAGCAAAGTATAAGAAAGAGTATCTAGTGTCGTAGTTCAAAAGGATGCCAATGATATCGATTTCATCCTGTATATTTCTAGGAAAAACCACCACCTTCTTCCCTTAAAAGCAGCAATACATTATTCTTTGTAAAATTTATTAAAAATTTCATCTAATCCATATCGCCAGCTCACGTACCGTTAGGCACGAAAGTGCAGCTCTGCGGCGCACGGTCGTAAATGCATTTTCTTATAATCCAGGAGCGTCACGTAGCCCGCCCCTCGGGCTAACAGCGAAAGCAAGAACGCAAGCGAATTCGCAGTTGCCTCTTTTTATCTAAAGCTCGTACCTAAACTGGATAAGAAAATTGGATTGGAAAGAATGATGTTGCATTTTCACGTGGAAGACTTTGTTTACATTTTTATTATTGAAAAATTTGATAAATTACAAGAACATTGGCGTCTTCAGATTATTCTGCAGGGGCAAATTTTGGGAAGACGAAGGTAGAAGTAGGACGTCCTTGCTTAAACATCGATGTGAATGGTTCGGTGTGAACACCACCTCACTGTTCAGGGCGGTAGTCTCCAGGGTCCGAATAGCCCTAATGATAGCCAACCTCCGATAGGAGATGGCACCACGAGAAGAAGAAGAAACCCCAAATATATTGTATGGTAGTACGAAACCCTCGATGCGCGAGACCGACTCGCACTTGGCCGGTTTTTTAGAATTTTCGTCTGTCTGTTTGTTTGTAATATCATCACGTAAAAACTACCGATTATGATGAAACTTTTATAATAAAGATAAAAGTTAGTGTTATTTTTGAATTTCACACATTAACATTCGAAAGTGATATAAACTGTAAGTATGGAATTTATGCATTATTCGTATACGGATCTGAATGAAAAACAGCACCCCGGGGCATTTGTTTGGCTGGGTGACCGTTTCAGTGTTATTTTTTGTTAACCTCCCCTGCTCGGGAAGGCACGTGAAGCAGTTGTTCAAGTGCCTTTAGAAAGCAGTAGGTATTCGCCTTGAAATTAGGTACTATAAAGATATATAGGGTCCTTCTTAATAGGCTGACACTTTTTTAAGGGGATAATCAGACCATCGAACTGAACAACTTTCTCTATGACACCAATATCGAAATCGAAATCACTTCCATACAAAACTGAAAACGTACTTGAGCCAAATGTATGGGACAGCTGTTTTTTTTTCGCGGTTTCGATGTTGGTCCCAAAGAGAAAGTTGTTCAGTTTGACGGTCTAATTATCCCCTTAAAAGAGTGTCAGCATATTAAGTTGGACCCTGTATACAACTAGTTAATGAACAAACGCAAAACTAGAAAGTAGTTTGTTTAGAATCGAGAGCAGAATCGAATTATCATGTTTTCAACATAGGTATTTTATTTCAAAATATTAAATGATTTCTTAGTAAAATTTAAAATTTACTGAACGCGATCTCAACCCATCGAACGGGCACACTCGCCCTACTTACTACCAAAACAAGATTCTTAAAATGTATCCATGGGCACGTTAGCGCTTTCATTCATTGCTGAAATGATAACAAATCATTTTTGCCTGAAAACTTAAAAGGCGAATAACTTTAAAAACTATAAAAATTATGAAATTATAATATTATTTCAATCGAGTTATTTTGTTATTAAATCAGTAGGGGTGTATGAGGTTTTGCGCTTATTCATTAACACGTTGTATAGGCTGCTCGAGATTTTTCCAGAACCCATTCCCTAGTGGAATTATACAGGGTTCTTCTTAATATGCTGAAACTTTTTAAAGAGTTTGACGGTCTGATCATCACCCTTTAAAAAAGTGTCAGCATATTAAGAAGGACCCTAATATTTGGATAAAATAATATATTGAACTCCTGACCTACCTCGTATGCTATTTACGTAGTATGTACTCAATATTAATATATAATATACACGGTTGATTAATGAAAGTAGAACAAAGAAACAGACTTTCACATTAATAATAATAAAAAATTGTATACAGTACGGTTTTTGTTTCAATGATTTTTGAGTTGTAATTGTAGCATAGTTCACTTGTCAAATTTTTATAGTGTGACATATCATGTGGTGATATCGATAGCACTGCATATAAAACCGTATCACTTAGTCGCTTCGTACGATGTCCACTGGAAATAAATGTTGTGATTCATTCAGATTGGTACTATACAAGGAGTATGGAAAGTATCATTAACCGTATCATTAAACCACTTACATAAAACTGAACAACTTTTACTACCACGGAGCAAACCTGTCAGAACAAAAAAAATCTGCTGTTCCATACTAAACTGCAGCGCCTACTCGACTCACATTTATGAGACAGAGGTTTTTTTTTGTTCGGTCAGGTTTGCTCCTATAATAAAAGTTGTTCAGTTCGATGGGTAGGGTATGTTGATTAAAGGTTAATGATACTTTTCCTTACACCCTGTATACACGGTGATTAATTTAGCATTATGCTTTGTTTAGACATATGACAGTCCACCTAAATTTAATGTTAACCAAGCACTACCTAGCATACCAATGGACTAGACACCCGAGAGGAATCATTTTAATACTTACTCAAAATCCGCTTCGAGTTTCAACGTTTAATGAATTACGTCGGGTGCAGCCTCCGGCGCAAGACGTGCATCGATCAACGTCGCCCCCCTTTCACCCACTATAGTCCCCCCTCACTTAGCTCCTAACCCCCCCTTTTGGGGATAGGCATAGGGGGGCGACGTCCCTGCGCTGCCCAAATAAAATATTCGCAAGGCGCGTCCGTGTTTTGCTATGACAGTTTCTGACACGTCAGAAAATGGAAGGCAATTTTTTGGAGTAGCTTCTTTTGATCTAGCATTCGTTGGTCGATTCATTGCTGAGTATTGGACGAATGTTTATTTGCTGTTACAGAAAACCTGTTTATAAGGCAATTAGAAGAATTACAAAGTCGCTGACACAGCTGGTATACCTAAAGACCGTTACAAGCTTTTAACCCTCAATCAAAACATAATTTGATCAATGATAAAAAATTCAACTAAATAAGTATGACATAAAGCCTACAATTTCAATAATGTCCTCGAATTATGTCGGACACTCGACAGGACCGAAAAGTGTATAATCGAGATGATTGTATACAATTTTATAAGTGGCAATTAGTAAAGGCCAATACAAAGTGCAACATTTGTTTGCGATAAAAGTTATTTATTGCTCCTTTAACTATTATTAAACTTTTTGTAAAATGGGTGGGATTGGGCCATACTTCACCAGGCTGGAAATCTGACCACAGATATACATAAATGTTTTCAGAATAGGGGTAGTCAGAGATATTCTGAAAACTCAGGACATCCACGTTTCACTAGTAGTACAGACACTCTATCCTGTCTGTCCATCAGACAACAATACATACCTACAGTATAGCTTACATCCATGCTGATCGAATTGAACCGATATCTACTTCTTAATGTTTAGTAAATAAATTTTAGACAATGGATAATATAATGAAGGTAGGAAGGTATGGTAGTTGTAGCGAACCTAATATATATAATACTGACGTCAGTTTATCGATGCATATTTTAAGAATCTAAAAACACTTTCTTTCCCCAAAATCGGTTGAAGCCGCTAGGCAAAAGATGATACCATACTACATACAAACTTACATTATCTTCTGGCTTCACCGTAGTCGGTTAAAAAGAAATGCAGCGTTAAGTTAAAAGCGGTTAGAAACAGTTTAGTTTGCTTAGACGTGAGTAATGCGGTAAAGTGTGAAGGTTTCTTGCAGCTCCAGCATCAATCAACGTCGCTGGTGAGCGCTGGACAGCTGGCAGCTGCAGATTATGGCGGCAAAAACTGCAGGTGCTGGATTTGAGTAATGCTCGGAGATGCATTCCAAGTTTGCATAGGACTATATGCTTAATACGACTATTATATTATGCTCTCCAAAGAGATTAGCTACGTGGAAGAAATAGCTCTCAGCGCTGCACCAATACTTGTTGTATGTCCTGTTTATATACGGTTATGTGTTGTTGTTTAATTATGTTGTTTTAATATGTGACGGTGTTTAAAGGGGATGATCAGATAATAAAACTGGATAACTTCCTCTATGGGAACACATAGAAATTGCGAAAAAAATCAGGACATCAGATTTTTCTTTTCGCGATTTCGATGTTGGTCCCACAGAGAAAGTTGTTCAGTTTGTTAGATCTTTCCCTACAACAGTTTCAGCATATTGAGAAAAACCATGTATTTCTTTAATTTATTATTTCAATGATGTGATTTCGTTCATGACTTTATGTAAGGCTGAAAAAAGTAATTTATAAAGTTGTCTTTGTCTAAACGTCCTAAGAATATCAAAGCTATGTAAGTAACAATATTGTCTCAACTAAACTGTAACATTCTACACAAATGTGTCACCGTCTCGCAGTGAAATTAGTCTGGGTCTCTACGCGATACCGTGCATTATACAACAGAGGGAGACACTGCCAGACGTGCCAGGTCAGGCAGACCACAGGACTGCTCAATTACGTACAATAGGTCCTAGATTATAACTCCTATTGTCTAAAACCTAAACAAGTATATTTAAAGGCTAAAGGCGTCGATCCCAAATAATAAGATAAGAGCATGATAATGATGACTCTTTGAAACTGAAAGTAAAGCGACAATGATGAAGCTAAAAAGCATTATAAAACATTTCTCTTGCAATACTCAAATTCTATACAGGGTCCTTCTTAATATGCTGATACTTTTTTAAGGGGGTGATCAGACCATCAAACTGACTGACTTTCTCTATGGGACCAACATCGAAATCGTAAAAAAAATTCTGTTGTCCCATACATTTGGCTCGAGTAGGTTTGCAGTTTTATATGGAACAGCTGTTTTTTTTCCCGATTTCGATGTTTGTGTTATAGAGAAAGATGTTCAGTTTGACAGTCTGATCATCTCCTTATAAAGTGTCAGCATATTAAGAAGGACCCTATATAGAGTAACAGTTACCATTTTTGACACTGGATATACACACCTCGAAATGTTGTCCAATTGTACCATCACGATGTTGTCTTTCCACAAAATGCGATAAATCTACACTAATATTATAAAGAGGAAAGATTTGTACCTATTTTTGTATGTTTGTATGTTTGTAATGAATAGGCTCAAAAAGTACTGGGCCGATTTAAAAAATTATTTCACCAATAGAATGCTACATTCTTCCAATTTGACATAGGTTACATTTCATTTTGAAAAAAATTAGGGATCCTTGGTAAAATTTGAACAATGTAACCGAAGGTGTAGAAAAATGAGTCTTAAAATTTATTTGTCTACCCCGTGCGAAGCCGGGACGGGCTGCTAGTCATTCATAAAATCATAATATTTCATTGAAATGGAGTCTTATCTAGCCTGGGATCGAACACCGCTGCCCCCTGTTCGGGATACGAAGCTACTAGCCACTTGACAGTCACGGCTTTTTAGGTTTACCGCGACCCCCTAAATTACAATCCAAGACCCAAAAAAGTTTACTATATTTTATACAAAACAATTTAGTATTTAGTCTTGCTGCGTTTGTGCCAGGCCAGCCTGTCAGACCAATAGCAGATGCACCCTTGCACGCCGTCCGTATTTTGCTGAAATCCCCACAAAATATTACAGTTTTAGCCCGCACTGAAATTGTAACCGTAGCAGTTTTGTATTTACCTGTTTATACTGTGGTGAAATAATAATGTTTATGAATTTGTTCGTGTATAAAACTATGCATACAGGTACATTTCTGAATTGACCAGTGGGAGAAAAGATATCCTAAATTTTGCACTAACTATACGCTGGATATACGACTAGTAATTGGAAATTCCCTATTTTGTGACATATCTATCAGTCAATATTTATTTCACTTTTAATAAATCTCCACGTATCCTGATATGACGCAAACATGACGTGATTCTTAAAACAATGCACCTTAGGTTTATTATTGGACGTTAATAAACGCATGTCGAAGAATCGCCTATTTTATCTAAGAGTTATTATTATAGTCCTACAGTTCAATGGAATAGAGGCGTGAGCATAAAGTTTTATTGTCTACACGTGTAAAGTAACTATGACGTAATTCCATACATAAATGTAAAAACTGGGAATGAGGCTCATAGGTGATTTAGACTTTACAGTGCATAGATTAATATGAATATAGGGTCCTTCTTAATATGCTAACACTTTTTTAAGGTGTTGATCAGACCATCAAACTGAACAACTTTCTCTATGGGACCAACAACGAAATCGCGAAAAAAAGGCGAAGGCTTGCAGTTTTTTATGGAACAGCAGATTTTTGTTTCGCGATTTCGATGTTGGTCCCATATAGGTAGAAGTAGTATTCCCATAAGAAATATATATTTGCCACCCCCGTATTTTGATGTCCCCCTAGACCTTTGCGAAATTTCCATCATTTAGAAACTTTTCGGAATATTTGGGTCTGAAAAAAATCTCTAAATTATGAAAAATGGTAAAATGATTTCAGATCATATGCTTGAATCTTTGCGTTTTTTAAGTTCCAAAAAATCCCTTAGATGTAAAAGATACCTTCAATTCTGGGAAAAATAACGTAGGAATCGGTAGCATTGGAAAGTGCATAGGCCGACGCCATCTTGTATCTATAGCAGTACTATTCAAGTATCGTAAGATCGTTCTATGAAGTATCTGGAGTGTGACGTCACCAACATTCTTCTTCCAGAATATCTCTTTTCACACAGATCTTCCTAATATGCCGTAAGATCACATGAAGTAAGCATGAAGTCGATATCAAAATCTTGCTCTGAATTTTAAACAGCTTTAACTTTGTCCTTTTACGAAATAAATGTTTAAAGAATATGTATTGGCCTAATTAAGGTTTTTATTACGCATATATTGGTCAAAGCATGTGAATTTAAATCAACTTAAATTTTGATTGAAATAAATGTTTGTTTTGCATTTAGAATACGAAACGAAGGTGATATTAAATAGTTTTTTCAAAGTTACGCATTGATCAAAACCATGTGAAACCAGTAGCGAAGCGAGGGGGGAGGCAGGGGGGGGGGGCAAATGCCCCAGGAGGCACTTTACTAGGGGCGGCAAAAATTCGGGAAAAATATAGATTGATTCTGCTCTGTCTATAACCAATTCGTAGAGCAGAAAAAAGTCGAGCTCGCTTCGCTCGCTCCGTTATTTTTGTGTAGGTGAGATAAGGGGGCGGCGAATTCGGTCTGTGCCCCGGGCGGCAAAAACCCACGCTACGCCACTGATGTGAATTTAAAACAACCTCAATTAATGTTTGTTGTACATTTAGAATAAGAAACGAAGGCCGCTTTTGAGACTGGAGGCCCTTGGGGGGTCGATGCCAAGGACTTCATTAGAGAGATAGGGCAGCGTATGAGGACTAAGGGGGGGGGGGGGGGGGGCCCACGCTCGGGAGCCTTTCTGGTACAGAAAATTTCTTTGGCCATCCAGAGGGGCAATGCGGCCAGTATCTTTGGGACCTTTGAGCCAGGGTTGCGAAGGGCAGTGCCTTTAGATTAGTTAGTGATAGTCTGACGAAGCTTGCATGCGGATTTTATCTTGTGTCCTGCCATTGACGAAGCTTGTAGCGGATATAGATGGATGTGATTAAGATTTGACGAAGCCTGCGTTGCGGATTAGATTATTTTTGTTATATTGTTTTGAATTTGAATACAGAAATTGGTATGTAAAAAAAAATAATATAGAAACGAAGGTGATAAAATTGACTAGTTATTCGAAATATGAGAGTGTTTAGACTGTAACGCACTGGGAAAGAGGACCAACACTCTGACCCACATTTCTTTTTTAATTTATGACTGTTTGTTTATGAGTATGTTTATAAGTATATGTAGTTTTTCAGTGCTGTATGTATGTACGAAGTCTTGGGCACAGTATTCCTAAAGTTTTAATAACTAATTAACTGAAAAGAAAAACTGTAGCCTTAAAACTTTCCTGTCAGTCCTTCAGTCGCATTAATTTCGTCAAACTTTCAGCTCCGATGCAATTCCGTTGCAGTTTTATCGTGGGATTAAATTAGCGAGCTAGCGCCAATGTAGACGTCTAGATGGCACCACTGCGCACCTCGACACGCTTTTTACACGGCGACCGAGTTTGGGCGGTAAATATTGCCCTTTGGGCAGAAATTAGGTATTAGCTGACAAAAATGAACGGTTTTGAAATATAATCTGCACATTTGCTTTAGTTATGTTTGAAGAATTATTATTAACTGAAAAGAGAAAAACAAGCTCTATAATTACTAATCAGCAATAACAACTTTGTTTGAGCAAATATAATTAGATTGTTATTAGGTAGGTATCGCAAACGGGGACAAAGATAGAGCTTGTTTTTCTCTTTTCAGTTAATAAGTTTTTATGCAGTCGGGTTCTTTGTTTATCGTAATAATTTAGTTTAGACCATACTTTTTAGTCTTGTGTCGAAACGGTAACATAAAAGTACTATAATATTTATATATTTGGAATCGTCTGATTACTAGCTTTCATTTGATACCCATTTTGTAATTTTTAACAAATAAACATTTTATATTAATCCTCTCTTTTTAATTCGTAGACGCCATCTTAAAATAGTATACCCTATGTCACTCTCACAAATAGTACGAATCTAATGACACCTCGTACGTCAAAATCCGTCTAGCCGTTTGGGCTGTAGGCCGTGCCAAAGAAATAGACATACAAACATACATACATACATACATACATACGCTCGAAAAACATAACCCTCCTTCTGGCGCAGTCGGGTAAAAATTATAACAGGTCATAATTATAATTACTGTACCAAAGTTCCCTTGTTATTGATTTTGATGCCGCAGTGTTTTTGTGGATGAAAAGCAACGTTATCTATAGGGTGAAATTGATATCATTAGCATACTTTTAAACTAAGAGTCTACCCATCAAACTGAACAACTTTTAGTATGGGAGGAATCTGATTGGAGAAAAAAAATCCATACTAAACTGCAATGCCTACGCAACTCAAATGTATGCAACAACCGATTTTTTTTCTCCGATCTTTTTGCTCCTATAGTAAAAGATGTTCAGTTTAATGGGTATACTCTTAGTTTAAAAGGATGCTAATGATATCAATTTCACCCTGTATGTACTAAGTACATCAATAGTGAAAGGCTAGATTAGCAACTTTGATATCAACCGCCAACTCTTAATATTAACATATCATTTCCGATCCTAATTAAACAAAATTCACGGTCAAAAGTGAGTATAGACAAAGAAAGACACAATTTTTCATGGATAGTCTTTACCGTCCTCAATCTAATGGAATGTGAAATCACTATTAGTATAAGAGATAGACGTACTTTTTGTTATCATCAGCTGCAAGGCTGATTCAGTATTCATAGGGTGAAGAGCATTTCAGTGAAGGGGATGGACTGAAACAGGTCTGCCTGTATAACTCCAGTTGGTTTAGGAGTTATAGCCGTTCAAAGGTCTGTTATGGTTGCAAATTATTAGTATTCATGAATATGCAGGTATTATTGTAATATGAACGTAGGTATGCGAACAGTACAAAAACTGGCATGGTTTGCCAGTTGGTTTATGAGATTCAGCCATTCAAAGGTCGGACCTTTCTGCACAGAGATGCTCTTCACCATATGAATACTGAATCATCCTTAGAGCTGATGTAAACAAAAAGTACTCTTATACTATGTGATCAGAAAAGAAAGAAAGAAGATATAACTATCATTTTATTTCGAGGAGTGGTCGGATGCAGTATCACGGTGTTGGTATCAGAGATATTGACGATGTCTGAAGACATTTTTACGACATCTGTTAGGGTTGGTCCTGTTCCATCTAAATCGAACCTCACGTTGTTATTTAGATCATAGGTAAGTATTATAATTATAGGCTTAGTATCGGTACTGCTTCTTATGTTTATTAGGCTCGTGCTGAAAGTGAACTGTAAACTGAAGAGTCAAGGTTATGAAACACGTGTAAATAAAACAAAGTATTATTTATTAAGTATGAAAATATTCGCGAGTCACGTCCCAATATTTCTCTACATTTTACGTTGTTTAGTTGTAGTTAGCTGTTAGATGCGACTTTGTCTGCGTCGATAGAGGTATGTCCATCTTCGGGATTCAAGCGATCTCTATACCAAATTACATCAAAATCGGTGCATCGGTTTAGCTGTAATTACATAATAAATATACAGACATACAACAGGATTGGCGTTACTTATGAGGCCAACGATTAGGCATATTTTGTAAATATTTACGTAGCCTATTCAGTGTCCCACTGCTGGGCAAAGGCCTCCCCTTTTACTCTCCAATCCTCTCTGGTGTGTGCAACTTCTGGCTAACTCTCCAAAAAGGCATCTATGTTGTCTCTCCACCTTTTCCTGGGTCCACCTCGATGCCGGTGACCATCCTGGGGAACCCAGTCTGTGATGATTTTTGCCCATCTTTTCGACAGACATGTCTGGCCCAGTTCCACTTCAGCTGAGCTGTCTTGCGCCCCACATTCGCTATGCCAGTTCTGGAGCGCAGTTCCGTGATTCTAACACGATCGGTTAGTCTTACACCTAAAATACTGCGCTCCATCGCTCTTTGGCAGATCCTGAGGCTGGATTTTTGATGTTCGGTCAAAAACCAGGTTTGACATCGAGAGCATCTGACATTTGAGCATCGTAGGTTAGGATGGGCAGGATACACATGTCGACGAGTTTTGGAATTGATCTCATTGGCATCCTTTTTACTAAGAGTCAATCCCATAGTAAAAATTATGTTTGATGGGTAGTCTTAGTTTAAAAGGTAGCTAATGACATAAATTTCACCCTGTATAAAGTCACGACTATAGGTAGTCCCTTTGGAGAGGGGGGAGGGGGGGGGGTAGCAACTTTGCCGACACCATATGAAACCTAGTCGCTTTCTACGACACCCACAGGAAGAAATAGGTTGTTCACAAGCCGGTACCATACGAATATACTGTACTGTATGAATACTGAAATCACAACAAAACAATGGTACCTACATCACCAACAGTAATAGGTAAAACATAAACTAAAATAGCGTTTGTTACGTCTAGTCTCACGCGCTCACACAATGTTACATAACAGCTGATAGCTCTACATTATTCATATGTCTTTTCCTTATCTCAGGACATAAGTGTCCCTGACCTTTGGGTGGCGTGCATAGGGCCGAAACTAACACGTACAGGCCCGTCTAAATGGTATTGTGACACCAACCGCCAACTATCCCAGTATACACTATAGAAGAACATTCAAAACAGCCCCTAATCAGTATAAGACTATTGTAAGGAGTGGAAATAAACAAAATCTGAGCTATTGGGGTGGGGTGCTAGTTGAACAGGTAATTAGGTTTTGAACGGGACTATGGCATTCACCATTCTATCACTATATTCTCTAATACCCTTCTTTAGTTACATTACACATTTCTAGGATACTCCCCCAAATCAGCCATACATAATGTAGTTAGGTCCTAAAACTTAAATCCACAAACTGCACAGCTTTGGGCATTATCCTTCCCCCTCTACTTAATGGGAGACGAATGTCGTTAGAAGTCGCGAGTGCTCGTAAAATCCGACGGTTATGTCGCCGTTCCGATTCGAACACTCGACTTTTCCAGCTGTCACAGACTACAGAGATTGTAACGATTCAATTATAGGGAGGTGTAAATTTTGCTTTAAAAAGAGGCAGTGATGGGTGAGAAAGTGACCGAGGACCCTGACGTTAGGAGGTGGTGGCAGTACCCCTCAATCGATTACGGTTGGAGCAAGCCGTATCGCCTGAAAACCTGGTGGACCCGGTCTCCGGGGTCAATCTGTCCGCCCAGCGAGGCCGCGCTTCAGGATTAAACAACTTCAACGTATCAAGTGCTGAAAGCGGTGGCTAGTATTTCACCCACAAAAATACAGCAAACCTTATCCTACTTTATAAGACGGAACCACATATTTATAATTTATGATAATTAGAAATATTATTATTATTATTATTTATCAGTGACCTAGGCTAGACCTAGGCCTAGGCTGACTAACAATTGCAACAAAATAGTTCAACAACATAACTCAGATATTTACTGACTTTCCTGTGACACTTGACAACGCAGATACTCCTAATAGTAGGGGAGTCCAAGCGGGGATTTCGGGATTTACTAAAGCGCGGCAGATTAATATAATATGAGCCCCATATATAAGGCCGCCCGTGAAGAATGAAGGATCAGATTAGTAAAAAAAAAATTGATCATCAGAAATTCGGGTGAGTTAATTACATGCTAAAAAGTGTATATTCCACTAATCTGACAATTTGAGAGTGTTCCGTAGTCAACAAGGAAACCTTATAGTTTCGTTATGTCCGTCGGTCTATCCGTCAAAGTGGTAAAATAAAATATTGAAAAAAAATTTTTTAGGGGGGTCCCTACACGAAAAGTGAGGATGAAATTTTTTTTTCTCACGTATCTCTTGGTGTGGGGTATCGTTAGGATAGGTCTTTAAAAAATATTGTGGGTGTGGGAAAACCATTTTTCGATTTAGGGATCCCCTTGTTAGAATCAAGTGTTAATAATTAAAGACATGTATTTACTTGCCACTTAAGTTTCGCAACCTCTCACTTTCCCACTGGTTGTGAATGCTCTGTGGCATTTGACAACTCTGGGTAGCCAACACAGAACGTGCACTAGGTGGAGTGGAGGCGAGTGGAGCGTTAAGGACTAATTGACCATCGACTACATGCAAATCGCTAATTACCGCCCCCGGTTGGTTGAGCTTCATAAACAATTTGCTAAATAAATATTTTCTGCTAAATAGTATGTAGTTTTCATTGATACTAAAGAAAAGATATGATTCTATTCATGAAAATAAATACATTTAAAGCTACTCATATCGAACGGAACGAATATTTTCAGATTCAAACTTCAGAGACTTATTGCGATACACAGGTAAAGAGAGCATATAAGCATAAGCATATGCTCACGACTATATTCCCCGAGGGGGTAGTCAGAGATATTCTGAAACCTCAGAATATCCACGTTGCACCAGTAGTACCGAAAATCTGTCCAGCGTGAAGGGGGGTGAGCCCGTCGCCACTTGTAATGGACAATGGGTACAATACATGCCTCGAAATTGAAGCATGCAGGTTTCCTCACGATGTTTTCCTTCACCGAAAAGCCAGTGGTGTTACAAATCTTACATAAATTCCGAAAAACTCATTGGTAGGAGTCGGCCTGGACGGGGATCGAACTATCGCCTCCTGCACGGCAGGCAAGGTTACTCGCCACTTGACCATTACGGCTATACACGTATATACGGTAAAGAGAGGTACTCTTTACCGTATATACGTGTATAGCCGTGATGGTCCAGTAGTTTGGTCCAGTAGGTAGGTCCAGGTAGATATTAAATAATGTTTTCAGTTTCTTATACGATTGACGCACCATGGGCCATCTCTGAAAGCCTCTCTGATTGGCAATCTCGATTCCATTATGGTACATAAATCTCAATGATATGATATGGACTGAAAATAAGAGGGCAAAGCATTTAATTACAGTGATCATTATAGGAATGAAAATAAAGAAGTTGCTGTGAATTCGTTGATGTCTTTTATATGACTCGAACACGCTGGCATACATAAAACATATTTTCATCCCACTGCTGGGCAAGGACCTCCCTCTTACTCTTCCACTCGTTCCTGTTTAATGAAACAAAATATAAACATGATTTTTTAAAATCTATTTACCATACAAAATAGTTGGTCCTCCAATTGCTTCAGTTAAGTGGTACAGCCATAGAATAAGCAAGCCCTGTAGTTATAAATGTTGATCATGCTCTGTTCATGGCTGAAACCTACGGAACACTAACTGTCCAAATCCCGTCTCGCACTTGGCCCGTTTTTAAAATGCAACTAAGTTTGTATCGTCACTTTAAGCAGGATCATGTTTGAGCTATGTAGACGTCTATACGGTTATATACGGTAATACACATTTGGCAATGTCAAAATATAAACAAATCTAATCTACAAATTGAATCGCGTTCAGCATTATTATGTGGTGTAACATAAAGATAATATACAACGTGTTAATGAATTAACGCAAAACTAGAAAGTAGTTTGTTTAGAATCGAGAGCAGAATCGAATTATCATGGTTTCAACATAGGTAAGTTTTTTCAAAATATAAAATAATTTGTTTAAAAAATTAAAAATTTAACGAATTCGTTCTCAACCCACCGCTCGGGTACTCTCACCCTACTTACTAACAAAACAAGATTCTTAAAATGTATCCACGAGCACGTTAGCGCTTTCATTCATTGCTGAAATGATAACAAATCATTTATGCCTCAAAACTTAAAATGTGAATAACTTTAAATTTACTATCAAAATAATGAAATTATTGTTTCTATCTAATTATTTTGTTATAAATCAGTTGCGGAGTATGAGGTTTTGCGCTTATTCATTAACACGTTGTATACCATCAAAAACATTTCATATAAAACATTTTGCCAAGATTGTCAATTCTTTTACTTAAAAAGTTATGATTTCTCATGTAGTGTCATCTTGGTCAAAGAAAGTTATAAGGTTTGGCCGTTTTGCGGAACTTTGCCGTCTTTGCGGTCTTTAAAGATGTGATTTAGATTTAGACCATCACACTCCACTTTATAGCAAAGCCAAAACAGAAAAAAAACGTCTACCGTCTTATACAGAGTTCTGTATAAGACAGCAGATTGCAGTTGCAATATGAATGTGATATGTGTTTCACCTTTCGATTAACACCCCGGTAGAGAAAGAATGACAAAAACCTTTCTTCTTTCGTTCGCTGCATAGTTTTGTCAATTTCTATACAAGCTATATTATTTATTTCTATAGATATAGGTGGTCCACTGGCGAGTAACCTTGCTTGCCGTGCAGGAGGCGATGGTTCGATCCCCGTCCAGGCAGACTCGCACCAATGAGTTTTTCGGAATTTATGTACGATTGTAACACCACTGGCTTTTCGGTGAAGGAAAACATCGTGAGGAAACCTGAATGCTCCAATTTCGAGGCATGTATTGTTCCCACTCAGTGTTCCCAGACGTGCGATAATTATCCTAGATCCAAGATATTTTCGAGTGGCATGCGATAGAAAATTAAAGTCTGGTATCGCACGATAATTCGTAAAAATTCCACGATAATCCACGATAATTTTTTAATGCAATGGAATCAGTGTATCCAATCGCTATTTTCAACTATATTTTCCGTTAAATTCCAATTGATTGGAATTACCCAATACTAAACGTGAGTTTGAACTCACGTTTAGTATTGGGCTGTACCCAATTATTCAAATATTACAAAAATTTAAGTTCTAATGAGAAAAGTTGGGGTACAAAATATTTACTCAGCGTGTCGTTTCAATCAAAAGTTGTACTAAGATTCCATAAACACTACCTTTAAAGCTGTAACTAGCACGTAATGTAGGTAAGAATCATTGAATTTCGTACATCATTTGGTTCTCATTCTCTTTTAGACTCGTAAGAGACATCCCAAATTTGAGATGCGATAAAAACACGATAATTTTGCGGCCAATCTGGGACAATTCTTAATCATGGATCTGGCAACACTGTTCCTACTGTCCATTAAAAATGGCGACGGGCTCACCCCCCGTCACACTGGACAGAGTTTCGGTACGACTGGTGAAACGTGGATGTTCTGAGGTTTCAGAATATCTCTGACTACCCTCGGGGAATATAGTCGTGAGCATATGCTTATGCTCTAAGCGTGTTCTAATCGGATCATGAAACTGAACAACTTTCACTATGGGACCAACAGAGATATTACGAAATCTTAAGTTCCAAAAGGCATTGAAACTTACTATACAGGAATAGGAACACAATTTTGAAAAAAATGGTAGCAAAATCTAAAAAGCTATCGATTCTACACACATATTTTTCAGGTTTGGAGTAATTTGTTAACCCCTCGTATTCATACAAGTAAACAGTCAAAAAAGTTTCCTATGGGCGTGGTCAGAAACGTTACAATTTCTAACTACCTTATAAGAGTGCAATAGTAGCAAGGTTCTTTACTAAGTTAGACTTTTGCTAGCGTCTATAAAGTATTTTCACGCGAATTTAAAGAGTTACATGTCTAATGTTGGCTTGTATAGGTTCCAACAATTTCCACGACGCGACGGGGTGGTTTAAAAAAAGAACAGAAAACCGCCCAAGTCCTGTGTGCATTAGTGCAGTCGGTGCAGTCACGCACACTAGAATCTGTGTTACCAGCTTCGAGAACTTTTACTACTTATTAAGTCAGATTTAACAAGCCGAAAAACCCCCGAAAACGGTCGGCGACTTCCAGGTTGACCCAGGAAGAGGTGGCGGGATGTCCTGGACAAAAACGACTAAAGGCCAGAGGTTGCCTAAAACAGGAACGAGTGGAAGAGCAGGGGAGAGGCCTTTGCCTGGGGGTTGATATAGGCTAACAAAAAAGCCGGATTCGAGAATAATACAACCATTTATCTATCATACCGTAATTGTTTACATTAAACATACAACAAACATTTATTGAAATTAGCAGCCTCTACAGGGTGTAATGTAATGAAAAGTATCATTAACCTTTAAACCACATACTACCCATAAAACTGAACAAATTTTACGATACGAGCAAACCTGTCAATGCAAAAAAAATACAGCTGTTCCATACTAAACTGCAATGCCTACTTGACTCAAACGTATGGAACAGCATGTTTTTTTTGTTCTGACAGGTTTGCTCCCATAGTAAAACTTGATCAGTTTGATGGGTAGAGGATTTCGTTAAAAGGTTAATGATGAAGTCACGTTGCAGGGTTTGCCCCGAACAAATGTCATTCGCGTCGTGTTCGAGCGGTTTGCGTTTCGAGCCTGCCACGAGGCTCCGCAATCCTTCTCAGATGTGTTCTTACTCAAAAACAATCCTCGAAATTGGATAGATACTCCCGCAAACCACTTGACACTGGCGGAAATGCGGTGCTAACGCACAAGCCAGACTACAATGCTTTATGCACATGGTAGACTAAAAAATGAGCCTTTGCTCTAAAACTAGTAATGGCTGAGAGCCCGGATCAATATCAAAATCAGGTCTTTGTAAATTTTGTTAATTAGGTTGGGTTTGAGTGTCATAGGATGATCGACCTCAGTAGTGTTACCAGATGGTAAAGACGAGGATGAAACTATCTTACCTTGAAAATGCCTCGTCCCTATATTTTAAAGACAAAGGGCGTTTCATTTCTTGTAGCTATAGTTTAAAATATATTTTTATCGCGAAATTGCTTTAGTAACTGGTCACACTAACCCCGTTGTATAACAGAGGTACCACACGCAAGTCGCCGGGCGATTGTCATCGCGTGACATATTTGTTTCACGACCTGAAAATATATTGATATTCTAGTGCACTAATATATTCATTTACCTAACTGTATGTGTACTTAAAGAAACTACTTAGGTTAAAGTTATGACTTATAAAAGTTCATCAGTCTTGCCCATTGGGAGGTAGGAATGAGTTCGTGTGTTTAATACCTTGCGTATTTATCAATAATTACCCGACTGCGCCAGAAGGAGGGTTATGTTTTTGGAGCGTATATATGTATGTCTTTAGATTCGTAAAAATTGTTAGAGTGACGTAGGGTTCGATATCTACGAATTAAAAAAGAAAGAGGGATTGTTTATTCCCCTACAATTATTTTTTCTCTATAAGCTCTTTAATCATTAATCAGCTATACCAACATGGTTTGCTCAAATATAATTTGAATGTTATTAGGTAGGTATTGCAGGCCACCAATTGTAATTTTTCTTTGTCCCCGTTTGCGATACCTACAAACATTCATTCTTAACATTCGAATTATATTTGTATAAACAAAGGTGGTATAGCAGATTAATGATTATAGAGCTTGTTTTTCTCTTTTCAGTTACTAATTTTTTGTATTTCAAATGTACGAAAACGGTTCATAGAATTTTCGATTATTAGATGGTTTAATCTTAGTTATAATATGAAATTCTTGACTAAACCCATTGTCCTTCTTATATAGAAGGACAATGGGTTTAGTCAAGAATTTTAAAATCTGTTCATTGTTATAATTTTTTCGACAAATATCTCTTTCGAAGTTTTGAAAGATCGAAGTATAACTTCTTTCATATTATAATATTATGTGACTAGTTAAGTTCGGTGTTGCCCCGAATCAGCACATCGCTTACTAATGTAAGCGAGATTAATATCTTGTTAAGATTAATATCTTGTCTGTATTATACTCCAAGAGTGTTTCAAAAAGAACTTGCTCGCTTCTGTGCTTGTTTGTATGCTTCCTTGCATGTTTCACCACAGGGTAGTCCCACTGTGGCCTACTCGATAACGTAGGGTTACCGAAAGTGCACTCTCTTGTCGCTCGCTAACGCGTTTAGCAATTTTTAGGGTTCCGTAGTCAACAATTATAGTTTCGCCATGTCCGTCTGTCGGCGGCTTAGCCTCAGAGACGCTTAGTATACTAGAAAGCTGTAATTTGACATGGATATACATATTAATCACGCCGACAAAGTGGTAAAATAAAATAAAAATAATAAAATATTAAGCTTTAAAGTGAAAATTGTGCCCCCCCCCCCTTGCCAGCTCAACGGTTGTTACTGGATACGTGAAAAAATTTACAGCAGTAGTGTATATAACGAAGTTAAAAGGAAAACTATTACCACTAAGTAGGCTTTACAAGTTAACGAGTAATAGTCGACCAACTTGTAAAAAGTACTTTTTAGACTTTATTAGCCGTTAAACCGTAGTATAAAACAAAAAGCCCCTTCTAAGTCCGTATATTGTAACGGGAAACTACGGAACCATGCCCTGCGCGTGGCCCGACATGCACTTGGCCGGTTTTATTTTTTTATTTTATTAATACTATTTATTTTAGTTTACTGCTACGCTCAGCAGCAGCTCGTATTTACGTGTTATGGACGGCGAAGTGTCACGCCTGACGCTACTGCATGCAATGCTGCAGTTTCTATGTAGTACATGGGTGTATGACTTCATTATACTATAGTTGTATTTAGAACGGTTTTATAGTTAGATCAGGGTTTTCTTTGTTCTAACGAGAGAAGGGCAGGGTAGTATTCGCGGTCTGCAATGAAGAACATGCCATTGAAAAGTATTAAGAAAAAAAATTGGTTGGTTATGTTATTCTAGCGTATGTATTTATGTATGTTTGTCTGTCTATTTCTTTGGCACGGCCTACAGCCTAAACGGCTTGATGGATTTTGACGTATGAGGTGTCATTAGAATCGTAAAAATTTTGAGAGTGACATAGGTTTATATTATTTTAATATGGCATCTGCGAATGAAAAAAAATAGGAGGAATAAAAAATTTTTTTTGTTAAAAATTACAATACGGGTATCAAATGAAAGCTAGTGAACAGACGATTCCAAAAAAACATATATTTTAGAACTTTTATGTTGCCGTTTCGACACAAGACTAAAAAGTATGAAATAAACTAAATTATTAAGAAAAACAAAAAACCCGACTGCTTTAAAAACCTATTAACTGAAAAGAGAAAAACAAGCTTTATAATCACTAATGAGCTATAACAGCCAAAGTCAAAGTCAAAGTCAATATAATTTATTCAATATAGGAGCTTACAGCACACTTATCAAACGTCAAATCTTTTTTAAAGCTACCACCGCGTCGGAACGTGTTGTCGCTGTAGAGAAGATGCGGCCAGAAACTCTACAACATAACACGACTTAATAACTATTACAATATAAATTCTTAAGCTAAAGTTATGTATACAATAATACATAGTCTATTTAATAAAATAATTGATACTATACAGTAAAGTAAATAAACTATAAGCTAGTGACCTCAGACCCAAGCATTTTGATCATTTAAATAAATCAGCTTTTATTAGATTTCACGTGTAAAGTTTGCTCCCATGATAAAAGTTGTTCAGATTGTTGGTCTGAACCGTATGATTGGAAAGTGTTTAAAAATACTTAGTTTAATCATGGTTGTATCGTTGTTATAATGTTAGTCTAGTCTACTTTTTGTATTTCGAGAGAATGCGAGTGAGAGGGAAATACACTGTTTACTACTATCGTGCACCTCCTCACGACAGAAAGGGCTAGATCACAATTTGTGGGCAGGAAGGAGGTGTCCATACTGTATGTAGTACCCTTTTTTATACTGTGCTTTAGGGTGTAAGAACACTCCCTAGTAATATTTAAAGGCATGCTCAAACTGAACAACTGTCACTTGACTATGGAGCCAGTAACGAGAAAAAAATATTTGATGTTTCATACAAAACTGCTGTATGAACACCTTTAACTATGGAGCTTACCTCATGAAACGCGATCTGCTGTCCCATAAATTTGAGTCGGGTAGGTACAGCAGTTTTTATAAAACAGCAGATAATTTTTTGCTTTTCCTGTGGTAGGCTCTATAGTGAAAGTTGTTCAGTTTGATGGCCTGAGTTCACCGTTTTAGTCTACGGAGGGCTGTCCCTTACACCCTGTACATGGAACAGCAGATGTTTTTATTTTTTTCAAAGTTGTCTCTATAGTGGAAGTTGTTCAGTTTTATGGTCTAAACCACCCCTTTAACTATTACTAGGATGTTTTGTCACACCTTGTATAACAGTAAACCCCAATTAATGGCTATGTTCTTGTTATAATTTTGGTCTAGTCTAGTTTTAGTGTGCTTTAGTGATGCGAGACTGCGAGTGTCAAGGGAATACACCAGAGCTCACTGAAGTCAAAATTACAGGCTGAGTGCAAAGTAGCAAAATGATAACAGTGTCCGTACTGTTTGAGGGTATCACTCTTTCTTATATTCTGCCATCTCGGTTAGGTAAAGTTATTGTTTGTATGTAAAGTCAAACTTTTTTAGCTTTCGTTTTATGTCAAGGACCACAAATGTTAGGATAACATCGGTGCTCGAATTTCGAATAAAAGTTTTAGCTAGCGTGAGATTGTACATTGGTGAAGAAAAACCAACACTATTTTATTTGCGACACGGTTGAATTTAGGACAAAGTTATTGCTGTCGAAGATAAAGAATTGTATAAAATATTTCCATTGAAATCGCAGTACAAAATCCTTCACTGCGAAAAGAAAAATTGAGTACACGATCGTAACGACATGGGGCTTACCAACAAACGGTATCGTTAACATTTTAAAGTCTTTTCATCATGGAATTTGTACGTTTTTTTGTACGTAGTCATCGATCATACACAAAACAACCTATACTCCATTTCAAATAGCAACGAAAGGTGTCAATTTCTTTTAGGCCCACGAACGGTAACGGTAATAACGTTTATTGATGATATCACTCTAAAAACATAATTTGATTTATTACATTAATCAGACGAAAGACTAGGTAAACATGCAACCGGAATTATGTAATCAATATAAAAAATGCACCGTTTTGACTTTTTTGCTAAGATACTTTTTTCCTGTTAAAACGGCCCATGTAAAAAAAATGCGTGTATAGGAATGTCTTAGAGACCCCCACACTAGCGTCTTTCGAGCGTCGTCGTCGTGCCAGCGTCTGCGCTGCAACGACGCAACGTCGACGCCGCGCACACTACTCGTAGCGTCGTCGTCGATCCAGCGCCCGCAGCCGCGTCGACACGGCGCCAGCGCTGGCCGACTGCTGAACGCGGCTTACGCAGCGCTTGCGTCGCGTTACAGCGTCTTATCAGTTACTAGCAGCCCGTCCCGGCTTCGCACGGGGTAGACAATTATTTATTTTTGGAAATTTGGATATAAAAGACATTTTAAGACTCATTTTTCTACACCTTCGGTTACATTGTTCAAATTTTACCAAGGATCCCTAATTTTTTTCAAAATGAAATGTAGCCTATATCAAATTGGAAGAATGTAGCATTCTATTGGTGAAAGAATTTTTTAAATCGGCCCAGTACTTTTTGAGCCTATTCATTACAAACATACAAAAATAGGTACAAAAATACATAGTACACGAGTTCTGACAAATCTCATTAATATTATTAATGTTAAAGTTTCTGACGATGTTTGGATGTTTGTAAGACTGTATGTTTGTTGCGCAATCACGCATAAATGGCTGAACGGATTTGGATGAAATTTGGCACGCAGACAGAATATGTGTTGGATTAACAGATATGATACGTTTTAAGGTCCACGCAGACGGAGTCGCGGGCAACAGCTAGTTGTTAATATCTATAATGTAATAGTTTTAGTCTATAGACAATATAACAGAAAACCTTTACGTAGTTTATACACGCACACACTCTTAAAACCTACGCACGAATGACGAAGGCACATTTTACTATGAAGAAGGCGAAGGTCGTTTACCTACACATACATAGGTCGCATAATTATATAGACTGGCAACGATTGAGAAATGTCATTTAACCCTAGAGACCTGTGCATCTGCGTCATTGTGAATATACAATCGAAATCCTAATATAGTTTAAACCATGTTTAAACTAAGGATACTATGGCCCCTAGACAGATGGGAGCCATACCTCCTAATAAATTGAATTCTCACAATGAGAATTTCTATTAGGTTTAATATGCAAATCATATTAAATCAAATATCCTTAGACTACTTATATGCGGACCCGCCTCGCCTAAGCATTTCCCCTCTGCCAATGTGCAGGATCAAAAAATCTTACGCATTTACATTCAATTTTATACCTTATCACTAAACGCGACAGCCTATAATTGCGGAACAATCATTTCGAACTTATGACGTTTGGGGTTCACACGACACTGTTTTTCATTATTTTTAACATTCAAAATTAGATTCTAAACTAAAGGAATAAAATTCAAAGTTGCGTACCTCGCCCCCCGCAAAAAGTGGCAGAAAATGTTCTTAGTAGAATTACACGCGTAACTAGTCCTCATATAAGTAGTCTAAGCAAATATCACATCAAAATAAGCATTGCTTAAACCTATGCAGTTGCAGCTGTAGGTATCACAAAGATTATGAAAACATGATAAGCTCAAAAACGTTAAATATAATTCTTTACGAAATCATGTTAACCTTAATTAAAACTGAAAAATTCCAGATTATAATCATCATCATCCGCTTTTATGATTCTCACTGCAGAAATACTGAAGAGCACTGTCCTTCTTACGGATCCCTATTTCATGTAAAAAGATTTTAGAATGAGGTATCTCTCAACTCCTGCTCGAGTAATCCTGTAAGGAAGCTAAGGGTGTCTTTACACCACCACGGTTTCTAATTTTGGCTAACGTGAACAGATTTTTCCAGTGACGTAAACATTTTCCTTTACACAACTCTTCATTTGCTTAATACAAAAAGTTTCCCTAAAGCAGCATAAGTAACAAGCAGAGCGTACTAAGAATAATAAAAGGAACAAGTAAAATGCAAAGCAAGAACTACCAGGACTTTCGAGTCAACGCACTCTTATGTTAGAAACGTCTTCCATAATAATGTGCTGGGGAGAATCTCTGCAGCATTTGAAGGGGGGTTGAAGAGTGCAGCAGGGGGAGGTGATGTTGATAACCTGGATCGGGAGCGAGGAAGGTCGCAGACCTTGCCGCACGACCGCGCCCAATACGTACCCTGCAGCCCTGTGTTTTAACTAAGGCTTGGGCAAAGAATCGATTGTTAAGCAGATGGGACTTTGGATGAAAGAAGTTGCTGCCTATTTTCGTGTGAAACTACTAACAGTAAGTTCATGCCTTTATTCATATTGTTTTTTTTTTGTAAAGACAGAAATATTTATATCGACTGGTTTTTCTAGATGTATACGTGGAATTGTTGAATGCCGTCCTGTTCAAATCCGGGAAAATTCAGACATAAAATGTACTGCATCATTGTTATTTGGAAAAGAATGCCTTAAAAAGGTTTAAACAAGGAAATATAAAGAAACACAGAGACAAAGACAGATTGACAATACTGATTAGTGTGGATGGACCAGTTGCGTGCACTCAGGGTAGATATAGTTAAACCCTATTAATTTCTAAACTAAAGGCATTTTGTTTACTATACGACTTGTAATTGTTTAGTTAGCTTTTCATTCAAAGTCATTTAGTAAGCAAAATGCTTTTAGTTTAGAAATTATTAGGGTTCACTGTGGGTTTTGCCTACCCGGAGTGAAGAAATGCTAATAATTTCTAAACTAAAAGCATTTTGTTTACTAAATGACTTTGATTTGTTTAAATACTGGCTAATTAAACAAGTAAAAGTCATTTAGTAAACAAAATGCCTTTAGTTTAGAAATTATTAGGGTCTAACTATATTTGTGTCTACCCTACGCCACTGGGATTGACCTGCCCAGATATTCGTAGTTGTCAATAATTGTTATATCTTTAAGCTGCCCCAGTAGATACGAGTATCTGACAATATTCAAATTATACTTTTCATCTCTTTCTTTCTACGATAAAATTCGCTTTGTACCTCTATACGTGCGAGTAGACATCTCGCTCTTGGCCAGTTATTAAAAGTATAAAGGGTGAACTAGATTATCTCAGATTTTTTTCTTACGAGTGACGCGAAATAAAAAGGTTAAAAAGCTTAACAGGTAACACATAACAATTCAAAGCTTTGTCTAGTCTGTTAAATCCATAATTACTATTCCATGTGCACTAACGCTAACTTTACATGAATTTTTATATCAACGTATAAAGGACTGTTATTAAAAGGCGAGATAAGATTTTACGCGATTCAGTGCACGACATCAAATAACTTGTTTCATGCTTTTACAAGTAATTGTTCAGCTCACGAATTAATATGGAATGAGGTCTGTACTAACTGCATCGCGTTAAAAACTTTTACTCTGTTTAGAGGTAAAAAGGATTTTTAGCAAGTGGATTCTTAAGAGAATAGGCGAGTACCGTTTTTTCCATACAAACGTATTCCCCCCCCTGTTTCCTCCCTGGATAATGACACTAGAGCAAAACATTTTTACCATACAATCTATGTTACCACTGCTATGTCCCTATGTTTTGCTTTTTGGCATTAATTAATTACTGTATGAACTAGGGACCTTCCGAAATGACATTGGGATTAGGAAATTTGAGTAAAACTTTACACAGGGGTTGGTACAACGCGGCCGGATTGCCTAGCAAAACCTTGCAGCAAGTACCTTTACCATTATGATTTTTGGTAATTTTTTTCCAACAATAGCACCTCTGTTTAGGAAGAAAATGAGGTGCCATCGGAAGAAGACCAATTTAAAGAACTGGCAAAACTAGGGTTGCTACCTCTCAATCTGCCGAAATGCATTTTATTTTATTTCGTTTATTGTTAGGGATACCCAATCGTAGACCTCACGTATTAGGCTTGCCTCGTTTTTGGTCTACCGTTTAATGTAATAGATAAGATAAGATAAATATTCTTTATTTACACACCAAAATACAAAAAAATCAACAACAATATACACGAACAAGAACGGTACAAAAGGCGTCCTTATCACTAAAAGTATTTTCTTCCAGACAACCAGTTAGATAGACCAACCAGATAGTTTTAAGCAAAAGTCTAAAAATAAACATTAATTTATCTTGTCTAATTCTAGGGTTAAAAATGACTTCCTTGAACCTGGCAACCCTAGAGTTGAAGCAGACTGAGAGGCAACCCTAGTTTCTCGAGTTCTTTAGATCGGTCTCTTTCTGATGGCACCTCATTTACTTCCGAAACAGATAGATGGAAAAATATTAATCAAAAATCATAATGGTAAAGGTACTTGCGGCAAGATTTTGCTAGGAAACACGGCAGCATTGTATGAACCCCTGTAACCTTCCATTTAAATCACATTTCGTTCACCTAACAAATAGGTGAATAATTTTACGGTCGGATCTTAGTATACAACGTGTTAATGAATTAACGCAAAACTAGAAAGTAGTTTGTTTGGAATCGAGAGCAGAATCTAATTATCATGGTTTCAACATTGGTAATTTTTTTCAAAATATTAGATAATTTGTATTTAAAATTTACTGAACTCGATCTAAACCCACCTCTTGGGCACTCTCACCCTACTTGCTACCAAAACAAGATTCTTAAAATGTATACATGAGCACGTTAGCGCTTTCATTCATTGCTGAAATGATAACAAATCATTTTTGCCTCAAAACTTAAAATGCGAATAACATGAAAATTTAACTATCAGAATAATGAAATTATTGTTTCAATCTAATTAAATTGTTATAAATCAGTTGGGGTGTATGAGGTTTTGCGCTTATTCATTAACACGTTGTATATGTTCGAATCTCAGTCCAGTATTCTGTGATTTAGTTGGATCTTGTATTTATACAAACTATCCGGGAAACTTCGATTGTGTGATTTAGGATCTCGCGTTGTTTAATTGTTAGCAACTCGTGACGTGCAGTGTCGTATGCGCTGACAATAATATGATCTGTTGTTTACATATCGTCTTGGAGCTTCGAAATTTACTCTCCTCTACAAATAAATCTATTTCTATCAATTGTAAAATTGTGAAAGAGCTCTGTACTTTAAAGATATCGGGTTATCTTCAAAACCAAAACATTTGAGACAAGTTTTGTCTTTTTGATTGACATTATCGATAACAACAGTTTTAACCCTGACAAAACTGCCTATGTAGTTTTTTCTATACGAGTACGCGATAAGAACTTATGGTTGGCCAGTACGACGTACTGTAGTTATATATTAGTCGGGGAAATCTACGGATTTTTGTATGGAAAAGGTTGCATTAATTGCACTTTTGGTGATAATTTGGAATATTGTAGATAAATACCTGAAAAACATAAATTCTCAATAATCCCCGATTTTTTATTTTTTATTATTGAATAATTAAGACATTTACAAAACATTAAATTTAGATATGAACAAAAAATTTAAAACTGGTGATTTTGTACAGGATGGCTTCATTCAATACGTTTTACTTATAACAATAATAATCCCCGGGTAATATCGTGAATTTGAGTAGATATTTAATATTTTGAAAGTCTTCAAAAATTATAACCTCAAAACTAAATTATTTACTGTTTGTTTGTACACATTAAATTTGCCTTGTGATAATTAACTGTCTCTTTTGCTAGTATGCTGGAAGAAATATCTTTCAAAATGAGCTTACCCTTTGTACATTTATATCGATTTTAAGGTATTTCTCAGGTTCCTAAGCCAATATAACCACGAAATCTCGACAAAAATGTTATAAAATAACAGTAATATTATTTTAAACACTATTTTACTAAAGTGTCTTTAATGCAATCTCAAACCTTATTTTTCCTAGACTATATCTAATCTACCTATCTGCCTATTGTTGGTATCGATGTGTTATGACTGATGTTTCTGCATTGGGACAAACCTGATATCGGGTTTATCAATGTTTTTAGTTCATAAGATGTTTGTTTATTGTATTTTTCTATTCTTGGTGTGCAAATAAAGAATATTTATCTTATCTTATCTTATCTTATCTTTAAGTATTTGATAAATAAAAAAAAACAAAAAAAAACAATCAAATTTCCAGGACTTCTTAATGTCATGTTTCTTTCAATCTTTCTAAAACCAGCAACCTCCTTCTATCTAAGCCACGGTTTATATGGAAGAGACGTGTGGCGGTGGCGGATAATCTAAGTAACACAATATAAACTTTATAGTACGTAGCATAGCGTCGGTTTTGTCGTAAAGGAGAATCGCACCCGCGCCTCCAGGTGACGTAGCCTGGCGCGGGCGTAATTTTCCAAAACACGCTATGCAACGTACTATAAGGTTTATAATTGTGTTACTTTGAGTATCCGCCACCGCCACGCGTCTCTTCTGTATAAACTTCGCCTTAAATAACATGATTTATTCATAATTAAGCCCTTTGTACCTAAAACATGTTGATTTATTTATATAGTTTTATATTAACCAGTTATTTACAGGATGTAACAGAAAGGTGTGATCATAATTTACTGGGGTGGTTTAGATTTGACAGTTAAACTTAAAAAAATAGTTTAACATCTTTGGAATGGTAGCAAACCTGACGTACTAAAAGTTCTGCTGTTCCTTACAAAACTGTAATACCTACTCGAATCGAATTCATGGAACAGCTGATTCTCAACACACATACCTTTCTGTAACACCCTGTAAAACGAAATCATAAAGATGCTAAAAGTGAACCTTACTATAAGAGCAAACTTTTGTAATACAGTTTTTCAGAGAAACGCGGTTATAATATCTTACCGCGTTTTGGTATCGGGAACTCAAATATATCAAAAAGCGGTAAGAAATTCTAGATTAAACTTACTTACTTACTTACTTACGTACTTAATTAAAGTTGAATTAAAGTTTTTAACCATCCCAAAAGGGAAAACTAAAATGGTTCAGGCTTATTTTTTAAATAAAAACCGGCCAAGAGCGTGTCGTACTTGCTTATGACAGGGTTCCGTAGTCATTGTATAAGAAGTTTAAGAAAAAAAAATCTGTAAGATAAATTACCTACCTTACCTAAAAGAACGACCACCTGACCTACCTGGTGAAACGTGGATGTTCTGAGGTATAAGAATATCTCTGACTACCCCCTTGGGGAATATAGTCGTGAGTATATGCTTATGCAAAAGAAAATGTTAACATTACGATAGCGCGATTCCGTTATAATTTTCTGTAACGCCGTCTATTTATTTTACAGGTTTTTTTCCGAAACTAACCAAATGTTATTTTATCTCGAGACGGAAGCGTTATAGCGATTAAGTTTCTTTGGAAGTTTTGTTCCATTGGACAAGACCTATCCAACGATACCTCACTCGGTTTATTAAAAAAAAACTATTTTTTTCCAACCCCTATTTCGTTGTATGGGAGGGTCGAAAAAAAAAGCTTCTTCATGAATACTATGTTTCTGTTTCTGGGTTACGGTTATCCGTCTTCATATCAAATTTCGATTCAATAGGAGCAAAAATTTAGGCGGGACATACAGACAGACAGACAGAATGGAAGAAAGACAAAAGGGTTCCTTGTTTGACCCTACCCTAAAAACGACCTTTTATAATAAATATAACAAACTGGACAGGAAATAATAATAACAGTGAGAACTAGGTTCCCAAAAGTTGTGATTTTTGGACAAATCCTCTTTATTGAGCTTACATTTTATTTATCAAACCAAGTATGTTTAGAGCTTTAGAGTACGTTAGCCTTTTCAAAGAAAGAACCATAATATTATGAAGTCTCATTTACTTTCCAACAAAAAGGTTGCACCAATCAACTGTAAAAAGGTTTACATAACATCCTAGAGCAACAGACTGCAGACAGGATTGAACTTGCGTACGTTCACCCTTAACGCAGTTCGTCTGGGACCTCCTATGACCCCAGCAGGAGTTTCGGAACCGCACCCTAAGTCAATGCCTCTTTGATGCTCGTACGTCGCTCCAGTTGCAAGTCTGGCCGATGAACTGAAGATTATGGAGGCCTGTTGACGACCTACGTCATGTCTGGCTAATATGAGTCTATAGTTGACATGGTAAAGGGAGAGGTTATTTGCTCCGGGAGTAATTTTTTTTATTTTTTTTTTTATTTATAATTAATGGACTTTTTGCTTGTGCGTTAGCACCGCATTTCCGCCAATGTCAAGTAGTTTGTGGGAGTATCTATCGCAATCTCAGGGATTGTTTTTGATAAAGAACAAGAAGAGATTAAGGAATGCGGAGCCTCGTGGCAGGCAAAGACGCGACGCGCGGACAACACGCGAGACAAGTTCTCGGGTCAGAACCTGCAACGTGACTCTGGGAGTAATTCTGTTTTGTTAAACTGGCTTTTGGTCTAGTAGTGTATCGAACATAGTTGATATCTTCAGATGAAATGAATGAACTTCTGTCGTATTTTTACGTAACTTAAAATAAAAACAAAATTTATATATGTTTCACAAATAAGCTGTTCATAGATAACATAAAATAATAGTTTAGATAATAAATACCTAGCTCTTAAACTAGGATTATTTTGGAGAAAGGTATTATACAGGGCCCAAATTAATATGCTGACAGTTTTTTAAGAGGATGATCAGACCATCAAACTGAACAACTTTATCTATGGGACCAATGTCGAAATCACGAAAAAGAAATCAGCTGTCCCATACAATAGGGTCCAGTAAGATTTCAGTCTAGTATGGAACAGCTGATTTTATTTTCGCGATTTCGACATTGGTCCCATAGAGAAAGTTTTTCAGTTTGATGGTCTGATCATCCTCTTAAAAAGTGTCAGCATATTAAGAAGAACCCTATATAATAATACGTTTTTTTTTTGTAGTTTATCTATGTATATCGCTGAGTGCTTAGATAGGTCTGTTTAACTTTCCAAAGTAGAGTTTCGAGTAACCTTAAAAAAAACATAAATCGTACCAAAAACAACAAAAGTATCGACGGTAACGTTGTTTGTCACACCCCGAATCAATCTACTTAAATGTAGCCCACGTCAATAACACTTAAGAGGATTGTGAAGCCAACAGTCTCCATACAAAAAGTGAAAACGTTTCACACTCCTGAACCCGTATTTCAATTATTTATATATAAATAATCAGGTTTTTTTCGAATTTATTATTAATTTGTTTTTGATTTTTTTTTAAATCACTAAGATTTAAAAAAAAATCAAAAACAAAATAAAAATAATAATAATTAGATATTTTAGAATTAGATATGAGCATTTCAATTTTCCTGTAGTGCCTTCTTCTTCCTGCCCTTATCCCATTAATTGGGGTCGGCGCAATATGTCGTCTTCCTCCATTCACCTCTTTTAGCCGTCATTTCAGCGCCCACTTTTTTACACATGCCATCTTTCACACAATTCATCCATCTTTTCTTTGGGCGTCCTCTCTTCATGCATTCATTTTCCTTAATTTTCCTGTAGTGCCTATTATCAAAATAATCGAAACATTTCACATAAATTAAGCTAGTTAAAAGTAAAATCGGCGAAACGCATAAACCTAGTATAATAGGCTGAATTTAATAAGACCAAAACCATAGATTTCTTTTAGGTTTTATAGTAAAAATGTTTTAGCTTCTTGTATGCAGATTGCATTTTCGTCATTGCATCGCGATCTTCTTAACCAGATACCGTACTACACTTCTAGTAAACGATAAACTAGAAACTATTATGACTAACCAATCGCACAACGTTTCTAACTAGGAAATCCATAGCCCCAGGTCAAACGATAGGCCAGTTTACGCAGGGTCTAATAACAATGGCTGAAGTAGGGTCCTTACCGCGGGCTGGCAATTTGCGGCGATTCAATCACTCGCTATAGATAAACTCATCTTGATTATAGATCACGATCGCTGGGTTAGATTGACCTGTGAAATGTGTTCTAACTCACTTATATCCTTGTAGTTTGTTTCATTAAAGTCAATGATAAATCCTTTTTGGCGTGGTCAGAAACCCTTTGCTTTAACCACTATCTATATTAAATCGAGTAAAGAATCTTAAGTTGGCTCTTACAGCATCCACGGGGAGAAAAAATGCTTTCTTTTCGCCACCTTTTCACAACCAAAACCTATTTAGGTGGGTACACAAAGTAAAAAAAATCAGACTTGCAGTATGGAAAATATGGCATAGAAAAGACTATGGTATCGGCCCCAGTCTCCGAACATTGTTCAACAATGTACCTACTATGGTCTAGCAGCATTCCTTACTGAGTTCCGGTTCGAACCCAGCTAGATTCAGACCAATAACTTTTAAAGAACTTTGTAACACCACTGCTATTTCGGTGAAAGAAAACATCGTAAAGGTATCTAAACACCAAACCCGCCGCCCGGCCGACATTTGGTGTGTAGACACCACAGAAGATTATAAGAGGGGTTAGAAATGCAAAGTAGCGCTTCTGCTTCGGAGACGGCTGTCGCCACTTGTCTTCCCGTTCACGCTGCTACAATTACTCAAGCCCTCTCGCTCGCACCACGCCGCGCGCCTTATAGTGTTATGCAAATCATTGCATAACCTGTGGCGACACGTTCCACGCCTACTTTGCACTTCTAACCCCTGTCATAATGTTCTGTGGTAGACACCATAAGGAACCACACATACGTCAATTTCGTAGCGTGTATTGTGTCCTGTCCAGGTTCTGTCCACTGTCCATTTAAAGTAGCGACGGAATCACTACTTGTCACTCTGAAAAGAGTTTGAGTGTATTATGGATATTCTATATAATATTAGCTTCATAAGTTGGAACATCTCTGACTGTCTAAGGTGTTAACAAATGAACACAATATTTTTTGAAAACTTCGAAAGATAGCGTAATATACAAAATTAAGTCCAAAATCATTCCAAAACTAGAACATACTAATTTAAAAATTTCAATCAAGTCACACAGAAAGCGCCCAGAATTTTCAAAAAGTCTTTTGTGTAAAGTGTTCGGAACTTTTATTGCGTAATGAATGAGGGTTCGGCGCACTAGGGGGTGGCTTCTAAAGGGGTGTGGGGGTTGCAATATCCCCCCCTAGAGCCTTATTTCGGGTCATCGAGCCCGACCTAGCTCAGAACGCAGCTCAAAATGGTTTCGTCTTATTAAATTTTAACATGCAGCATTTTGTAGTAAATTATGTATGTTTACAGGAAAATTCGGATGCCTTTCAGTTTAATTAAAGTTGATAGCGTTGATAAACTTTATAATAAATAATATTTTAAGATCGCGTCACAAATTTTCTACACTTATATGTTCAGGTACTACCTATACAGGGACCTTCTTAATATGCTGACACTTTTTAAGGGGATGATCAGACCATCAAACTGAGCAACTTTCTCTATGGGACCAACATCGAACTCACGAGAAAAAAATCTGCTGATCCATAGAAAACTGCAAACCTACTTGAGTCAAATATATGGGACAGTATGACTTTTTTTCGCGATTTAGATGTTGGTCCCATCATACCCTTAAAAAAGTGTCAGCATATAAAGAAGGACCCTGTATATTACATTATAGTGAAAATGTAATATCATCATCATCATCACCATGTGTCCTTCCAGTGCAGGGCATGAGCCTCCTTCCCATTCTGCACGGTCCTGCGCCAATCAAATCCAGCTCTTACCTCGACGCGTAGCTAGGCGAAGTGATGGCAGGTGGAGTAAAGCCTTAACAGAGTGGTGACCAAGATTAAGCAAAAGAGGATTGTGTCGACTTGCAGCCAGGTGAGTTGATGACATCTGAGAAAGTGTCAGAAAGACTAGGATGGAAAATGTCATAGTTTATGGCTAATTCTATTGCAGTCGAATCGCTGTAGGTACGTCAGTTGCCATGATGCTCGTATGAGTACAAGGTACATGCAGATAAAATATCCTGTCAGCATTCTCAATGTATTTCGAACCTACGAATTTTCGAGCGGATATCCGACATGAATATTAATTTTGAACTCATTTACCTTCTTTAGTAATAATAAGTATCTTGGACATTGTCACACAAATTATATAGTCACATTTAAAGTACCAGAATCTAGCCTGGACTTGTATTATGATGACTAGACAACGATATAGAATAAATATACAACGTGTTAATGAATAAGCGCAAAACCTTATACACCCCAACTGATTTATAACAATATAATTAGATTGATACAATAATTTCATTATTTTGATAGTAAAAATGTAAAGTTATTCGCATTTTAAGTTCTCGGGCAAAAATGATTTGGTATCATTTCAGCAATGAATGAAAGCGCTAACGTACTCATGTATACATTTTAAGAATCTTGTTTTGGTAGTCAGTAGGGTGAGTGTGCCCGTGCGGTGGGTTGAGATCGAGTTCATTAAATTTTAAATGTTACCAACAAATTATTTAATATTTTGAAAAAATGTCCTATGTTGAAACCATGATAATTCGATTCTGCTGTCGATTCTAAACAAACTACTTTCTAGTTTTGCGTTAATTCATTAACACGTTGTATAGATATAAACGTCCATGACTCGGGTACAAATATTCATATTCATCATACAAATATTTGTCCCTTATGGGATTCGAACCCGCGACCCTCGGCACAGCAGGCAGGTTCACTACAGACTGTGCTATCGGGCCGTCAAATACGTACACAATAGCAATATTTTTTCGGTCGATTCGTCGGTTCGATTTTTTTAGTGGGATCCATAATTAAAAAGATTATATACTTAAGTATTTTTATTAAAACTATTAATTAGTGTGACGTAAGGCGTTACATCGATGTTTGTTGGTTAAATGATTTTAAATTATAAAAGAGCGTGTGGCACGACAGCTTGCACAAATAAAATTGATTTAAAATTCTGATAATGTACTGTTTTTCTAATGGCATTGTATTTAAATAGCGTATTGTGATGAAAAAGGTTATTAGACAGAAATTATAACTTTTTGGTATAGTTTTGTATACATGGTGTAACAAAAACAGCCTAGTTATACTTAAGGAGGTGCTTCAGACCATCGAACAGAAAAATTTTTACTATGGAGCCAAAGTCAAGAAAAAATAAAAATAAAAATGCTGTCCCATACATTTGAGTCGAGTAAGTACTGCAGTTTTGTATGAGACATCCGATTTTTTTAAAGTTTTCTCGACGTTGGCTCCATAGTGAAAGTTGTTCAGTTCGATGGTCTGAAGCACCGACGCAAGCAGATGACTTAAGGGTATATTACTGTTGGCACGCTCCATACAAACGAAATCTGGTGATATTTTCAATACTAAACGATTAAACTCAATGAAATTTTGCTGAAAAAATCTAGAAACAAATTTCTATGCTTGTATCGTGTCAGATTTTCCTTAAAATGTACAGTTTTAAAGTTACAGTACTTCAAAGATTTCCATACAAATATTAAATTGATCCTAGCATTGAAACTGTATATTTTAAGGAAAATCGGGCACGATACAAGTATAGATATTTGTATCTAGATTGTTTCTGCAAAATTTCATTGAGTTTAATTGGTTAATATTGAAAATATCACCAGACTTCGTTTGTATGCAGCGCGCATTTAAACATTCGGAATAAACTTGACGTGGTTTAGTTTAGTGTAGTTTCAGCTAATATTGTTAGACCTTATATAAAATAAGGTCTAACAATATTAGCTGAAACTATTTTAAGGGGAGTATGAGACCATTAAACTGAACAACTTTCTCTATGGGACCAATATCGAAATCGCGAAAAAAAGAATCCGCTGTCCCATACAAAACTGTCAACCTGTATGGGATAGCAGATTTTTTTTAGCCATTTCGATATTGGAGTCTCGGTGGCACATTGCGGAGAGGTATGGACTCTCAATCATGAGGTCCGGGTTCGAATCCGCACGGACAACATGCCACGTACCAATGAGTTTTTCTAACTTATGTACGTATTACCGACTGCTCTCAAACGGTGAAGGAAAACATCGTGAGGAAACCTTCATATGCTGAAGAAGAAATTCTGATGTGTATGTGAAGTCTACCAATCCGCATTGGGCTCGCGTGGTGGACTAACGCCCATTCACCCTCCTAGAGGGTAGGCCTGTGCCCTACAGTGGGACGTATATATAGGCTGTTGATGATGATGATGATGATGATATTGGTCCCATAGAGAAACTTTTTCAGTTTGATGGTCTGATACTCCTCTTAAAATAGTTTCAGCTAATTTTGTTAGACCTTATATGTAACGACTTCTACCAACAGAGATAGTAGTCAGGACCAACTGAAGCACGGTATCATCTTTCTTTTTCAGACAATCAGGTGATTCGGCCTGCAATGTCCTAACCAACTAGGGAAAAACACACAAAGTGACTTATCACTTGGTGTCCCCCGTGGGAATCGAACCCACGACCTCCGTTTCAAGAGCCCTAAGCTCTTAACCATTAGACCACGGAGGCAGTATTGAGATTGAAAGGGGTGGTTAAGACCATTAAAATGAACAAATTTCACTTTAGAGAAAAAGTCAATCAAAATACGAGCTTCTAGATCGTGTTTAAAACAGTTAATTGAATTGAATTTATTAAATACTAGCTGTTGCCCACGACTCCGTCTGCGTAGACCTTAAAAAAGTATCCTCTGTGTTAATCCAGATCATATTCTATCTGTGTGCCAAATTTCATTAAAATCCATTCAGTAGTTTTTACGTGACATCCATCAATACTTAAAAACTTTCGCGTTTATAATATTAGTAGGATTCAAAATTGGAATTAAAGTTCCTTTGGATGGATCGTACTAACGAACGGGTATATTCTCTTAAAATGACACATTTTCGCTCTAGGAATTAGGTCTGGTCATTTCTGTCGTCTATCTGTTACACAAAAGTGGTGAGCGAAATACTAGCGGAGCTCGTTAACCTCGTTTTAACCTCGTTAGGGGTTAAATTTGTAGAGATCCCATTTCCGTGGGCGACTATGTATTGAAAATTTCAGTTCTACGTACGATTCTCATCGATTTACCGTACCACAGCATAAAAAAGAGTATTGTACTACATGCAGTAGGTACACTCCATGCCCTCCAACAACTTTATATTCACACATTCACAAAGTTGTTCAGTCCGATGGTCTGGTCTGTTCCGGTTTCAAAACGACTCCGATACCACGGTGTATAACAGCTCATTTTATTACCGTGCACGTACAAAGGGATATACAGGGTGTAACATAACACCCTAGTAATACTTAAGGGAGTGCTTCAGACCATCAAACTGAACAACTTTCACTGTGGAGCCAGCATCGTAATGGCGAAAAAAATTGGCTCTTTTATACAAAACTGCAGTACCGTCTCAACTCAAATGTATGGGACAGCTGATTTTCTTAATTTTTTCTCGACGTTGGCTCTATAGTGAACATTTTTCACTTTTATGGTTTGGAGCACCCCCTTAAGTATTACTAGGGTGTTTTGTTACACCCTGTATAATATTAAGATTTCTATTGCAATGTTTTTGTGACCGAAAAGTTGGTCACTATCTCCTCCTGACACGTTATTCCAACCTGATACACTAAATAACCTGTGATTACCTACGTTAAGAGTAAAAATTGCTCAATTTGCTCGCAATCATCATCAGCCTTTCAAGGTCCATTGCTGAACATAGGGTCTCTCCCAAGGCGTGTCACAAAATTAACTTCGACTATCCTCGTCCAGTGTAGTGTGAACTCCAGGAGTGACTAGCCTACCATTGGCATTACAGGATACCAATAATGATTCCATGGATGTCAATTGGCTGGACGGGATGAGCAAGGCCGCTGTAGCGATGTTTCTGTTGACCTCGGAAAGGAACACCGTCTATGTATGTAATGTAGGTAATTGATTGGGTTGAATCTCTAAAACACAGATTTAAGGACGGCTTCGGCGTAACTTAGTCACGTCAAATTTTTATTAGAGTTAGAGACTTTTATGACGGAGGTGTTTTGAATAAAAAGTTAAGAGTTTTAAGCCTTCAAACATGAGATTAGAAATCAATCACGTACTCATTAACACACAAATCTTTCTAACGTTCTAAATAGTAATGTTTCAATATACAGGGTCCAACTTAATATGCTGACAGTTTTTAAAGAGGATAATCAAACTGAACAACTTTCTCTATGGGACCAAGTTTTTCAATTAACAAGCGTATAATGCTGTTCTGCAAATCACATCATGACGATGAAATCAAACTCAACAATATGCCAACGAATAGACAGAAAAGTATTTTACAGACGAGAGCATTTGCTACAATTATTTTCTATCTCCAAGTTGTAATCCATGACCAAAGTACCGCCCAGATCGCCGGCAAAACATAAAGCACACTAGTATCAAATTATCACCATGTATATAAGTAACCTTACACCTGTTTTCATTCTGTCGTAGTCACGGACTCAGAAGGCGTGATATACCTACGTGTTGAATCGCAATTTGTATGTAAAACATTGGATTGATATGTCGTACAGCGACATAAGACGCTCGATTCGTCCTCGAACCATTACCAAATTGTTATTTATGACTTTGTTCATCAATAAAATCTAGTAATGACTGGTTTACTAGTTGTTTATTGGTTTCTTTTATTTTTATCCGTTCGAAAAGGCAATAGGAACAAAGCCCACAATGATAGCCAGGTTCGACGTAGAAATTATTATGTTATTAGGTATATTTAACATTATTGTCGTAAATTCTGTCTTTACTATTGACTATCAAGTCTCAGTCAAGTTTAATGTCTTCAATAAAACAAGAACACTTTTATAAGACCATATTCTTTTGCTTTTTTAGATAAGCTTTAAAACGTTAAGAGGTATTTCAGCAACACTGAACAAATTGTCACAAAAAAATTTGCAATACCTTTTTCCAAAAGTTACTCCTAACTACGATTTTTTCGCCCAAAGAACTCAATAAATTCGTGAAAATTGGAAATAAATAGGAAAAAAAAATCGTCTAGGAAATCTACGGATTTTTGTATGGAGTAGGTTGCATTACGGTTGCGATACATTTACCGATGGCGACCGACGGCGGGCCCATACAAAAATGTTATTTAGTATGGGAAGCCGACCGCCGTCGGAACGACGACGACGGTGGACGTCGGTCGCGCCTCTTTTGCGGGTATGCTGGAAGAAATATCTTCAGAAATAAGCTTGCCCTTTGTACATTTATATCGATTATAAGGTATCTCACAGTTTACAGTATTATTAGTTCAAACACAATTGACTAAAGTGTCTTTAATGCAATCTCAAACCGTATTTTTTCTAGACAAAACTGTTTCCGAGAAACCAAGTCCGGTCGTTATGTTTGCAGTTTTGCACTTTCCTACTTATTATCAGCGACAGGTCAAAGAAAAGAAACTATTTGCTTTTCAGTGTGTAATACCAACCAACTGCTCACGACTGTGATCGCGAGGGAGAAATCAATATCTTAGATATAGTATTTTATACAATAATTAATACCATATTCAGCCGTGGTGGTCCAGTAGCGAGTAACCTTGCCTGCCGTGCAGGAGGCGATGGTTCGATCCCCGTCCAAGCCGACTTGTAACAATGAGTTTTTCGGAATTTATGTACGATTTGTAACACCACTTTCGGTGAAGGACACATCGTGAGGAAACCTGCATCCTTCAATTTCGAGGCTTATGTTGTACCCACTGTCCATTAAAAGTGGCGACGGGCTCACTCCCCGTCACACTGGACAGAGTTTCGGTACTACTAATGAAACGTGGATGTTCTGAGGTTTCAGAATATCTCTGACTACCCCCGTGGGGAATAAAGTCGTGAGCATATGCTATGTTTATGCTTAGATTCAGAATATACAGATTTCACGAACAGTGCCTAAACTCTGTCCAGTCCAGCGTGACAGGTACATAGGGACCCTGTGTCGTTACTTTTAATTGTCAAATAAATGTATATTAAGGATGGCCAAAAAGTATTTAGGCTTATACCACAGAATAGGTAATAGTATATAGTTCTACATACAGAACGGCCACTCCTCGCCCACCTTTGACTTCAGATACCCCACCTCACCTCACACTTTCAGGGGAAACTTGAGGGGAGACGAGCATGAGAATGCAGTCAGGCGCGCGCACCCGTTGGATTCAACTACATAAAATATATTTTATTTTTATCCTCTCAGTAAAAATAAACGTTTGAAAATAACACTACATTCACATTTTCAGTGATTCTTTAGCTTAAATACTAAAAGTAACGAAATGTATAATGATGTTCATACGATGCGTGGTAGTCAACCCTACACATATGGCATGCACAATTTGCGCAAAGTGCGCATGTGCGAACGTCATCATGTCAAATCTAAAACGTTGTTTGAAGTGCCGGACCTGTGCTTAAAAGTATTTAGTGATCGCTGTGTCTTTGACTGCTCAAACTGGTGACAACTAGCATGATATTTAAACATGTGCAAGCCAAGCCACCCTTTTACTAGTTTCGGCTGAAATGTAAGATAATCCACTTTCCTTTTATAGATACGCAATGTACCGGCAGAACACCTTTAAAACGTACAGAATTGAGATAATTAACATGACATTAATTTCATAGATATCGTCTGCATTCACGCACTGCACTGCATACAAATAAATAGAGGTGCACTTTTTCTAATAGGAATTTTTAATAGCAAAACGTGTTGTGTGCGTTTACCTGTGGGGTGATGTTCCAGTGAAAGTATTCGAAGCGATAATATTTCTTACACTTTTTTCTCTCTGAGATACGAGTAGTCTCGAGGTAGTTCATGTTTAATCTCGTTAGAGTATAAATAACAATTACAACCCTCTCTTTTAAATGTGTTTATTTTTTGATAAAAAAGAGAATTATCTCTAATTCTCTCAACACACATGCTCCATTTCTTTGTGATTTTATGAAAAACATGAAAATACTGATTAAAGTTCATTCTTTCCTACAATCGCTTAACCTGCAAATCTCAGAAGATTTTTTTTTGACTTCTTCATCACTCCCCAACTGAGTTAGTTACGTCACGTCCGAATAAAAAACAGTCTGGTTCGCACGAATGAAAATGAGAGGAAGATTCATAATATCCACCATAATACACCATAAGTTAGTGGACAACTAATTATCGCATCAGGGAAGGAGGTTAGTTAGCAGACCACAAAGAGTCGGATCCCTTTTATTGCTCCATTCCTCGTGGTTCTGTACTAATCTCATCCAATGCGAACCCGTCCCGTCCTGAACCCCTCACAATGTCATCGTAGCATCGTAGTCACCCTACTGCTGTACTGCATGCGCAATAGTGGGTTGATTTCATAGGCCCTACGCTGAATAGTGGGTTGATTTGATTGTCAGGATAGAAGATAATAGAACGTCATTGTACGTCAGAGTATTATTGCACAATAATACATCCTTCCTTCGCTTCGTCATCATCATCTCAGCCAATGGACGTCTATTGCTGGACACAAGTCTCCCCCAAGGATCGACACAACGACCGGTCCTGCGCTGCCCTCATCCAATGGGTTCCTGCCGCCTTCACCATGTCGACGGTCCACCTTGTGGTGACTTGTCAGTCTACCCACGCTGCACTTTCCAGTATGCGGTCGCCACTCGAGAACTCTTCGGCCCCATCGGCTATTGCTTCTGCGAGCAAAGTGCCCATTGCCACTTTACTTTAGCAATTCTTTGAGCCATGTCAGCTAATCTAGTTCTTCTGCGAATCTCATAAATTCTGATTCGATCTCGCTTCTCATAGCTTGCAATACCCCACAGACCTAATAATCCGACGCCACCCGACAGGTGAGTGGAGTACCGATAATCTTTCGCTTCGCCCGCGCATGCGCCTACAAACGGCGTGACCTTTCCATAATTGAATAGGCGTGCTCGCTGTAAGCTGCGCTCACGCATCGAAAACGCACGCGACCGATTAAACAGCACGCTTAACGTTTATATTTGCTTTTTTGTGCGATTATAGTACTTTTTTAGTTAAATTGTTATGGTTTAGTATTAGTAATTATAGTAACTTTGTTGGTTCAATACTTTCTGCAGTAGACCAAGATGTCGCCTTGTGATATTTCCAAAGGTATTGAATTAAAATAATAAAATTAAATGCCTTACAAAATGTCCATACTTTAAGTGAAACCAGGTGCTGCCAAGATTATAATTCTATATTTTAGTAAAGTTGATATTCCATGTCCCTACTGCAGGGCACAGGGAATGGGTTATTCTTTCACTACGCGGTTTGTCTTTAATAACGTAGGCAGGGCGTTATTAAAGACAAACGTCCATGACTTGGGTACATTACATACATACATACATAAACTCACGCCTTTTTCCCAGAGGGGTAGGCAGAAACTATAGATCTCCACTTTGGACTGTTCTGACACACCTCTCTTGCTTCCTCTAAGTCCATACATCTTTTCATACATTCCCTTCGATTTCGGCTACTTTTAACCTGACATTTTTTACTGACGTCCCTGATCTGGTCTAGGTATCCTCTCCTAGGTCTGCCTCTACCAATGTTTCCTTCCTCATACGCCATATATATCTCTTACACACGCCATATATATCTGTTGGGTACAAATATGCGTATTTACCATACAAATATTTGCCCATTGCGGAATTAAAACCCGTGACTCTCGGCACAGCAGGCAGGTGCAATACTGAGCTATCGGGCCGTCAATTTATGACCGACACAAAATGAGCTATATTTTAAACCCATACACACCACACAGTCTCTACTCTACCTTTTGGTAGGTGGAGCCAAGTTAGGGTAAACTCGCTGCTTTCAGAGTGATTTCCATCCGTCTCAATTGACCTTAAGAGGTCCATTGAGACGATGACATGGCTTGCCGAACACCAAAATGTCTGTCGAAGCATGGATTTGCTTGAGATAAAATACCACTCCCAGGTAGCAAATATATTAATCCTGATGAGAGTTTTGAACCTAAAACCTTGGAATGTTGTTTTTAGTCAGCTTGCTGCCTAGGTAAAACGAGCACCGGTCGACATAAATAATTATAGAATTAATTAATAAAGAAAAAAGTATTGTATAAGTTTATACGTAACCTATCATCGAGTCCTAAAATATTACCCCATTTGAACTTACACCTTGTAATTTGCTAAACTTAAAATGGTAAAATGATGCCCTAAATCTTCTTAAACGGCATACATTAAACATGCGTGAATAAAACGTTACCTAGTTTTAACATTATTACTATTTCACTGACTTAATTCATGACAGTTAGTGTATAATTTATCTGCATAAATGTACAGCCGCCTTTGTAATGGGAAGGGAAAAAACTGGGCAATAACAAATCGGACCTTTCGCGAATGGAGTTCCGTAGCTATATTTCAGTTTTTTTTTTATTTGAAATGACTTGTACAGCGTTGCTCAGCATTTACTGCTTTTTACTGCGGACTATTGGAGGGACCAGAAGGGTCACCGAGCCAATTGAATGAACTTAAGCAACCGACCTAGGGGCACCCCAGGGGGGTACGGACCTCGGCATAGGACGTTGCTGGGGATACGCGGCGGATTGGGTAGCTGGGATCGGTGAGAAGCTATATTTCAGAGAAGCATAGATGTAAATGCTCTCGACTAATTCTCTTATATCTAAATTAAAATAATATATTATTTCAAATATCCACATTTCACTAGTACCCAAACTCTGTCCAGTGTGACAGGTAGTAAAATTGAAAAAAATCCAAACGCAAATTTCTTAAATGTAAATACCTAATATGACACAGTTAGCTATTCTACATTATTTTTTGACTCTACCACCGCGTCGTAAGGTGTTCCGTTGTAGATAAGATGCGGCCAGAAAACTCTACAACTCTAAAAAAATATACAAAATATATGCATTATTGAATTCCATAGTAAGTGAGCTTTTCAAATCTAATCAAATAACATCTTAATGTAGTAGTGAGATTGTCGCTACTTTTAATGAATTGTAGACACAAACAGTAACTTGCCTCAAAATATATTTAGGTTTTCTTACGATATTTTCCTTCGCAAAAATAAAGTTATTTTATAAGTAGTACGTAAATACAACGATAAAGAAATACAACACTGTAAGTCATTTGGTTCTCACCTCTAGATACGTCACTACATCCGAAAAATGCTAAAAGCAATGCTAAATACATCTAAATACCTCTCATCATTCATCATTCGAGGCCCGAACATAATTACCAATCGAACCAATTCGTTCTAGGATAATTTGTGATTTCCACTGCGGAACCCTGAAAATTCTTCATTTGCTTTGTGTGAGGGCCAATTTCTTCATAGGGTAACTCAATTAGGAATAAAAAGTGCACATAACAGCGTTACAGAAAAATGTTACAAATGTTAAATGTACACGCTATAATTATAGGAACAGATGAATCGAGAAGATTATCTTTTTCATAAAAACTTTGTTCTTGAATCCGTTTTAGTTCGACGTTAGAAGGTGATTACGTGAGTCTTGATGAAAGATACATAGTAAACATTTGTACCACGCCGGACTGCCAAACCAGGGTCCTGGATTCGAATTTCGTTCTAATTCTCATGGATGTTATAATACAGGGTGTTAGGGTAAACAGTTACATTACTCTAAGGAGTGATTGTACCCATGATACTGATCAACTTTCCCTAAGAAACAAATAGGAAATTAGCAAAAAAAATTTAGGACTTTCGAACGTTTGTATCAAAATATTTTTTTTCGAATTTCCTATAGGTTTCTTAGGGAAAGTTGTTTAGTATCATGGGTACAATCACCCCTTAAAGTAATGTAACTGTTTACCCTAATACCCTGTATTTATATCGCTGCTGTATGATTTCCATTATAAAATCCCAGTAGCTTTTAGGTACATTTGGGATAAATACAGCGTATATGAGCGTTGGAGGCTCGGTGGCACGTTGCGAAGAGGTAAGGACTCTCAATGATGAGGTCTGAGTTCGAATCCACCAACCGTACCAGTGATTTTTTTTAACTTAAGTAAGTATTTCCGACTGCTCTCAAACGGTGAAGGAAAACATAGTGAGGAAACCTGCAGATGCTGAAGAAGAAATATAGTTTGTTTAGAATCGAGAACAGAATCGTATTATCAAGGTTTCAATAGAGGTTAAATTTTTTCAAAATGTTAAATAATTTGTTCGTATAGTTTAAAAGTTACTGAACTCGACGCCAACCCACCGCACAGGTACACTCATCTTACTTACTACCAAAACAAGATTCTTTATAATGTATCCATGAGCACGCTAGCACTTTCATTCATTGCTGATATAATAACAAATCATTTTTGTATGAAAATTTAAGATGCAAATAACTTTCAATTTTAATTAATTTTTCATTGTAATTATTTAGTTATACATCAGTTAGGGTGTATGAAGTTTTGCGCTTTTAACTCGTTGTATAAAGGGTCCTTCTTAATATGCTGACACTTTTTTAAGGGGATGATCAGACCATCAAACAAAACAACTTTCTCTATGGGACCAACATCGAAATCGCGAAAAAAAAATCTGCAGTTCCATACAACATTGCAAACCTACTCAAGCCAAATGTATGGGACATCTGATTTTTTTTCGCGATCTCGATGTTGGTCCCATAGAGAAAATTGTAAAGTTTGATGGTCTGGTCATCCCCTTACAAAACTGTCAGCATATTAAGAAGGACCCTGTATAGGCTGATGATGATGATGTGAGCGTGATTTATTTATTTGTTATAGTGGTCTCGCGGCTAGGAACGTAGGAACCTTGCATTCCTTCCAGGAGGTTTTTTCTCTATGTACTACCACGCCGAACATCATAGAGCATAATTATGCTTATGCTATACAACACTACTTTCAAGCCAACGATTGTTCTTAAAAGTTATCGGAAAGTTTAAAATAAACATCCTTGAAAAATAAATGGGGTTTTATCAAAAGTACTACTTTTTAGGGTTCCGTAGTCAAACGAGGAACCCTTATACTTTCGTCCATTCTGCCTGTCTGTATGCCCCGCCTCAATAACTCGCTCATTTTTGCACCTATTGAATGGAAATTTGACACGAAGAAAGATAACAGTAACCCAAAAAAAAAATGTGGTTGTTCTGAAGAAAACAAATTATTTGGACCCAAACGATAGAGGGGTTGGATATATATTTTTTTTATTAGGTAAGATAAACAGATTAAACAGTTTTCTTTTTTTTTCTTCTAATGCGATGACTACAGAATCCTATCATGGGCGAGTCCGACACGCTCTTGGCTGGTTTTTTAACTTTCAAGTAACAAGTAGCTTGTCACATTTAGTTCTTTTATTTTGACATAGTTATAATGGAACAAAAACTGACAACAAAATACCTCACTGTCATACCCATTCATCCTAGTCACATATCACTATCTCTGTCATTGTAACAAGACATTAGTAAGCGATTTCAATTTCATATAGGCAAAGCAACATTGTTTCGAACAACAGATGTTGCCATACATTTAAAATGACAAACTGCATTCTTTTTTGTCATCAAATATGTGTAATGAAATTAAAACATAATGGAATATTAATTTCACATAATTTATTAAGTCGTAAATCTTGCTGTCAAATTTACAAAGTACGCAATTGTAATATCAATTAATCTATTTTATACTTCGTTGATGACAGATATACTCCATTCAAAATAGGAACGAAATTTTAAAGCTATTTTGCATTACAGAAACAGAGATTTGAAACACTTCCTCTCACTTATTCTTAGAACAGCTTTAGTAACGTCCAAGATATGTCAGATAGTATATGACTGTATCCAATAAATTAATTCATTTGGTAATCAGAATTGGCCAGAAAGCTAAATAGGAATCGGATCATCTCGTCGTCCTTATTTGGAATGAAGTATAGATTGTTATGCCACAGAATAAGACAGAGTATCTAATCTAGTACTGCATACAGTACGGACACTCCTTGCCCACCATCAGTTTTAACCTCACCCTCTCAAGCCGGAAGCGTGGCGGACAATGTAGGCAATGGCGTATTCCTGTCTCGGTCATACTCACTCAGTATCGCAGATGCCTACCTTTTCTATAAACTCGATGATTATGTCTGGTCTTGACAATGTTACACTTTGTTATTAAATATTTTGTAAGTGTACTTTGTTTATTTTGTTATTTTTTTAAACGATGTGTGTTGTAGAGTTTCGGGCCGCATCTTCTCTACAACGGAACACCTTCCGACGCGGTGGCAGAGTCAAAAATGACGTCAGAAAGCTATCCATGCGATATTATTTTGAATAAAACATATTGAGTTTGAGTTTCTAGTCAATTTCTCCCATTTTTATGAAATGACAGCTATCCAAGAGTTTGGTAGATTCGGATTTTTGTTCACAAAACCCTTTTAAAGACACTAAGTAGGTATACCGTATTAAAATTTGAAGCAAAACCGTTTGCTACATTATCTTTTATATGCCATCCTTTGACTGACTTTGACTTTGATGTACGGAATATACGTCCCACTGCAGGGCACAGGCAACACAGGAAGGGGGCATTAGTCCACCACGCGTGCCCAATGTGGATTGGTACACTTCACATGAAGCATCAGAACTTCTTCTTCAGCGTACGCAGGTTTCCTTACAATGTTTTTTTCATCGTTTGAGAGTAGTCGCTAATTAGAAAAACTCATTGGTACATAGTATGTCGTCCGTGCGGATTTGAACCTGGACCTCAAGATTGAGTTTCCATACCTCTCCGCAACACGCCACCGACGCTCTTTGCCTTCTAATGCCTTTGTAATATAACGCTAGCTAGCAAATCTCTTCACCACCATGGCAAGTCAAACTCAACGATGTACCATCGGTTTTTGAACATAGCATAATTATATCTTCTCGTATACAGGGTCCTTTTTAATATGCTGACACTTTTTAAGGTGATGATCAGACCATCAAACTGAACAACTTTCTCCATGGGATCGACATCGAAATCACGAAAAAAATATCAGCTGTCCGATAGATTTGGCTCGAGTAGGTTTGCAGTTTGGTATGGAAGAGCAGATTTTTTTCATTTTGATGTTGGTTCCATAGAGAAAGTTATTCAGTTTGACAGTCTGATCATCCCCTTAAAAAGTGTCAGCATATTAAGAAGGACCCTGTATATAAAATTCTCGGTCGCGATGTTTGTAACAAAACTCCTCCAAAACGTCTTGACCGATTCTTTTGAAATTTGGTGTGTATATTCAGTAGGTCTGAGAATAGGACGTTAACTATTTAGGGTAGGTGTAGGGTAGGTCTAGGGTAGGAAAAATGGCAGGACAACGTCTACTGGGTCAGCTAGTTTTTGTTATAAGAAAATAAAATAGACACTACTGTCAAGTAAGGCTATTTTGTTAGTTTCCGATTCTATCGTTTACAAGATCAGTAACGTATTATGACTGTTACTAATCAGTTATTAAGTAATATTTTGTTTCTGTGATCATCATATCCATAGTCTGAAATGAATTAACTAAATATTGAGAAGCAGAAACGCTAAGAACCTCCAAAAAGTACCATGTCGATTTGATACCGATTAAATCGGGTATTTACACAATAAGGCCTCTGAATCGAACACTCTAGCTCGGCTATCTAGAGGCGTGATCGAGATCGCGTATAATAATTGATACATCCATGTGCAGGTAATCGCGCGGAAAACCACTTCACTGATCGGTGAACATTTCGATTTTTCTCCTTTGATGTGTTTAATAATGCATGCCGGATCGCTGCACTGCATTCACGCGGATTGATACTCGGTTAATAATCTATGATTAGACGTACATGCATTATACTCAAAATCGCATTCCCTGTGTTTATACAGGGTCCTTCTAAATATGCTGACACTTTTTTAAGGGATGATCAGACCGTCAAACTGAACAACTTTCTGTATGGGACCAAAATCGAAATCGCGAAAAAAATCTGCTGTCCGATACATTTGGCTCGAGTAGGTTTGCAGTTTTGTATGTAAGAGCTTATTTTTTTTCGTGTTTTAGATGTTGGTGCCATAGAAAAAGTTTTTTAGTTTGACAGTCTGATCATCCCCATATAAAAGTGTCAGTATATTAAAAAGGACCCTTATAATATTTTTTTATTTTCGTTCTAGTGATCACATTGCTTCTTATCATTAAAATGGTAAATTTTACATAGCCACAGAATAAATACAAGTACACCCGTACAGAAGAATCACCTTGAAAACACGTTTAAAGAAATAGCTACTCTCTACACGGCAATAAGGTGCAAAGTTCTTCGCACCCGTCCTCGTAAAATTCGCGAATAACCTACCAACCGTCACAACGGCACGCGTGCAAACAAAAATGAACCGATTTATTAGTCATGAAAGCTTCCTTTACATAGTCTCCCTCTTTTATTCTTTCACGTGCTGGCAGGGTGACATCGCTAGGGTTTTCAAGTCTCGCATTGACAACTCACAAAATGGCAGCAAGTCTAATGAGATTTGACCAAGAAGTTTACACGGTATACCTAACCTAACGCCATCCACGGTGGGGTCGGCCGTCAAGCATACCTGACCTGTGGAGTGAGACGGGCCTGACATAGCTAATATTTCCATGTGTGTGTATGATGGATAGAAAGGCTTCCATTGAAATCCATCCAGCTGTTTTAGCATAGTTGCTAATATACAGGATGTAAAAAATGTCCTTACTAATAAAAAATGGGTTATTTTAGACCATCCAACTGACCAATTTTCACTATGGCGCCAATATCGAAAAAAATCTGCTATCCTACTACAACGTATCAAAAAAACGTCAATCTTACTCGACTTAACGTTTTCCCATGGAGATCGTTGTCCAGTTTGGTGGTCTGATCATTCCCTTTTAAAACCATCAGCATATTAAGAAGGACCCTATATAAAGTCTAACAAAATTAGCTGAAACTATTTTAACGGGAGTATCAGACCATCAAACTGAACAACTTTCACTATGGGACCAATATCGAAATCACGAAAAAAAAACAGCTGCCCCATAGATTCGGGTCGAGTAAGGTTTGGCAGTTTTGCATGGGACAGCAGATTTTTTTGTCGCGATTTCGATATTGGTCCCATAGAGAAAGTTGTTCAGTTTGATGGTCTGATACTCCCCTTAAAATAGTTTCAGCTAATTTTGTTAGACCTTATATTGTAGAATAGATAATAGTTTTAACATAATGAAATGTAAATAAACGTTACAATTTTCGAACCACGATGCGTAACAATTTAAGCAGTCCTAAAATATAAATATTCGGATTAAATTCTACTTTCCACGTATTAAAAGCGTTTCCGTGTTAGCTTTAAAATCGTTGCTAAAATTCAATACGACGGCCAGAAGGCAGACGACAAAGTTTTATTTATAAATATAGGTTGCTCTAGTTCCGTAGCACGTTTTGGTCTGTATATTGATTTGCTAACAGTCGGGTTAATTTTGGCAAGGTGTGCGGGCCGGGTGGAGGCATCTAGGCCACCTAGGCAGGTTTATTGAGGAATGTAGGACGTTCGGGCGGCGTGGCAGCGCAGCGGTTCGAACCCAGCCTGAATCAGTCGTACATACACCGTGGAATACGGGTCATTTTGAAGCCGTAACAGGGCGATTCAGACCATCAATCTGAACTTTTACGGACCAACTTTGAAATTGTAAAAAAAACTGCTATTTAATACATTCTTGTCAAGAAGCTATTTACATTTTCTATGGATGATTTTTTCGCGACTTAGATATTAGCTCTGTAGTGAATATTGTTTCGTTTGATCTGAAACACCCTTTTCCAGCTTCAAAACGACCCCGATTCCATGATGTTAGGTAGAGTCTTTCATTCTTAATATCGTCTTTTGAAAAAACCATCATATTTGATATGTTTTTTTTCATGGAATGATCAGACCATCAAACAGAACAACGTTCTCTATGGGACCAAGATCGAAATCGCGGAAAAAAAATCAGCTGTTCCATACAAAACTGCAAACCCACTCGACCCAATAAATGTATGGGACATCAGATTTTTTTGTCGCGATTTCGATTGTACAGTGTGATGCTCTGCCCATCCCCTGAAAAAAACCGTCAGAAAAGAGAGAAAAAACTCAAAAACTATAAGTTTTTAAATATTATATCACATGGATAAATTTCTGATGTCATTTTTGACACTACCACCGCGTCGGAAAATGTTCTATTGTAGAGAAGATGCGGCCAGAAACTCTGCATAGTTTTACTAGACTTTTCTATGAAAGAAAACATTGCATGAGGGTTGGAGGATTGTACTTACATGCTGCAATTTCGAGGCGTGTGTTGTGTCTACGCAAATCGTTTACCCAAGTAGCGTTCGCTAGACGGAATATCGAGATCGGAACCATGTAACGTTTTATAAGGACTTTACTTTAGCGTGACATCGACACGGTGTCTTTTAAAATCGACCACTTCAAGTGCGAATACCTTGTAAATGATAGGGATGGGTGGAGGAAGGCTTTGGCAGACGGACGTAGAACCTACGATAGGAATTGGTTCAAATCTCTGTGGACATCGAGGCGAGTGTTTTAGAGGGCGAAAGTTTAGCTAAAAATCACCACTTTGACTCGTCATAATCACCATGAAACCTTAAAAATTTAATAAGGAACTAGAGTTGGCCCGCGACAGTAAACACACAAACAGACAAACAGACGGACAACATTTCTAAAAAAGGTTGATTTAGAGTCAGGGATACCTAAAAATCATACAATAATATATATTTTTAATATCTTCTATGTACAGACACACTTTTGTTACAGTTTTATAATAGTTAATGTTTCTGGCCACCTTGAAAGGGAAATATGGTCGTAAGATTATTAGGAAGGTATACATGTTTTTTATTGTTAGTAATAAATTATAACAACGCATCCCTTTGGCAAAAATGAGCATTATAAATAATAATTATGACATTTAATGTTGCTTACTCATCGCATCGTCATACAACTGCATAACTTGACATTTTATTGAAAGTCGTCATTCCTTCTAATTAAGTTTGTGTTATAGGTAACAAAAATTTTTTTTGTTTCAAAATAACCAACGTAACAACGGTAACAAAATAAGCTGTTTAATATGATACCATCTATAGTAAATGATTAAATTAATTAGACTAAGTTCCTTATAAAGAAACACATTATAAAACCATACGACAAGTTTGCTCATAAAATGACATCAAAGGCGCCTAGTTTCGAGTACCTAACTAACAGAATAATGTAAAAAATGTTTAGGACATCTCTCACAAATAACTGTACAGTGCCATCAGATATATCGTAGCATACAAGGTGTTCAAATATTTCTGATCAGTGTTAATTTTCAATAAATTCTTTACAGTAAATGTCACCAATTATATCTAAACGTGTATTTTGTCATAAATATCTGAACAGCTAATTTTAAAAAAATTATGTTAATTGCTATTTAAAATTGAAATGTATATCAACGGAGTAAGGTCTTTTTTCTTAAACTGCTTAGATGTTTATGATCACCCTGGCTGCGTAGATAAATTTGATGTTCTAGGCGTTCAGATATTTTTGATTGGATATGTGTAAAGAAATTATTGAAAATTAGAACTTCTTAGAAATATTCGACCACCTTATTTGCTATGATATATTATCTGATGGCGACTGTACCTTAGTTTTATAATTTTTTTAGTTCCTTATACATGATGCAAAATAAGATGATTACAGATATATTTTAGGGATTGCTTCAGCCCATCAAATTGAACAACTTCAACCTATGGGACCAACACTGAAATCGCGAAAATCGCAGTTTCATATGATCGCATCGATGAAATCCTGATTCGCGATTCGCGTGAATTTGTTCACCTTATGATCTGAAACAGCCCCTCAAAGATGGAACGCAGTTAAGTTTCCTTTGGATGATTGATTAAACAATTGGTGGATTAGACCAGACAAATCTGTATTGTGCTTTCCCAGCTATATTGGAACTATGTTTTTTTTATAGGCCCACCGGCCTATGCCAGAGAAAAATTGAGTTCCCATAATTGTAATTCTTGTAACTAAGCTAGACGGCCCGATAGCACAGTCGGTAGTGAACCTGCCTGCTGTGCCGAGTCCCTTAAGGGACAAATATTTGTATGATGAATATGAATATTTGTACCCGAGTCATGGACGTTTGCATATGTATTCTGTCTCGTTGTCTAGTCATCATAATACAAGTCCAGGCTAGATTCTGGTACTTTAAATGTGACTAGATAATTTGTGTGACAATGTCCAAGATATTTATTTTATTTATTTATTTAACTAACACTAGACAAATAAGTCCAGCGAGCACTGGAGAGTACTATCTGAACTATCTTAGAACTCGCAACGAATTAAATCAAACCGGCCAAGAGCGTGTCGGACTCGCCCATGATAGGGTTCCCTAGCCATCTAGTTTGTAATTAGAAATAGTAGATTGTTAACCAAGGGATGAAAGTCACCCATTTCACAGCGCCATAATTCGAGTGTGAAATTGGTGACTTTCATTCGAGTTAAACACTCTACGAAAAACAACAAATACTCACGAAAAATTTGCAACATGTCGCTTTACCGCCCTTTTTTCTTTTTCGCTCAAGTATATGGCTTTTAATTTTTCTAAAGCCAGCCAGGCCATTTTTTTTAATCGGTTTTGAGGAGGATTTAATCGGGATCACTTTTTTTGTCTGCTCCCCCCGCTACGCCGATGTTTGGAAGACACAACAGTTTGGTTATAACTATGTTATATGTTATGTTATAGCGTATGGATCTAACCAACAAGTAATAATGTTACAAACCGCATAAGTGCTTATGCAGAAAGGCGGCTTGCTTACAAGCAAACTTAAATGTGGAGCAAAAAACGAGAAGTTCCTCTAATAGGGTTAACCTTTAGCATTTCTTTGCAAACGCAATTAAATAGTTGCGTGCGCGCAGGCGACCTTGTGTACGAGTATAAGGTAATGCCAATTTTTAATGCGGAGACAAACTGACTGTTTCTTGCTTTCTTTTAATTATGTTTTTGTTAATTTAGCTTCTGACGTTTGATCTAGACGTATAATCAATTAAGTGTAATTATGAGAAATTTTTTACTGTCTTCTAAAAGGAGGAGGTTGTCAATTCGACATTTATGTTTGTTTTTGAATGCTATAGAGCAACACCGCTCCCGCCGTGATGCTCTAAGAAAAATGACATGAATGAATAAATTATATTTTGACCAAAACATTTCATAAAACGTAAATGGCTACTCTATATCCAAATGTTTGGAACAGCAGATGTTTCTTTCAAGATTTCAATGTTGGTCTCATAGTAAAAGTCAGTTTGATGGAAGCGCACTGTTTAATATGTAACGCATTTAATTTTACATCCTGTATACACCTATCAACTATCTAACATACACTGGAAAGTTAGCATTAGCATGAATTTACTATACACACGGCGACACATCAAGCTATACAAAACTAACTTAACCTGGCCGCGCGACGTTATACGTTACTCGACCTACGCGCGGCCAGCTTATTTTGGTTTTGTATAGCTTGATGTTTCGCCGTGTGTACTTAATTATTTAATTCGTTGTTTCACTGTTCAAGTTTTCAGCCTGACACTCAGAAGTACCTACATAACATAGTAAGTAAGTATTAAGTTATAGCTTGTAGAATCCTAATCCAGGGCAAAAGCCTCCTCTCACGAATAAGGGTGAGAGGGCTATACTCTACCACGTGGGCCCAGTGCGTGTTGGTGGAGGCAAGTTAGTGGCCAACTTGCTGTCAAAGAATTTTCAAGCCGTGTTAATAGGCCTCTGACCTAGCTTAATGAATAGTTACAACACCATCTGAGGGATATCCGACACAAACTGCTTAACGTGCTTTCCAAAGCATGGAAACGCTCGAGATGAAATACCACTAAACAGTCACCCATCCAAAGACTGACCGGACCTGACGTTGCTTAACTTCGGTGATCGTTTCCAATACCGAAGGTTCATTACGTCAATGAACGCTTAAATTACATAACAAGTATAGGTAATTAATAGTTATTCTATGGCTTTGACTATTTATATGTGGACTGGTTACGCGTGTAATTCTACTAACAAACATTTCTGCCACTTTTTGCGGGGGGCGAGGTAACATTAAATCCGCAACTTTGAATTATATTCCTCATAACTTTAGATTCTAATTTTGAATGTTAAAAATCATGAAACGTAGTCTCGTGTGAACCCCAAACGTTCTAAGTTCGAAGTTATTATTTCGCAACTATAGGCTGTCTCGTGTAATAAAACTACAGCTCCTTTGTCGAATTATCACTATATTGTTCCAAACACTTTTTACATAAATCAATTAACACTTTTCAAATTAACTTTTACAAATGGGCATAGCTTAGCCCTAGCAAGTGAACACCTCGAAGGCTGGTTTTAGAATCACCTCTCCTGCCAAGCAAAAATCAAACTACAGCTTGGCAGTCGCGTTGGTGGGGGAAAAAACACGTTATCGGAGAAAACAGCACGTTATCCGTGTTGCCATTTTATTAAACTAATAAAATGGTAGAAAAACCTGGATTATTCTTTCAATTAAACGTAAAATCATGACATTCGGCCATCCGACAACGTGCTGACTCCGGCGCACGAATAGGTGAACGTTATTAGTTAACAATACTCGATTAACAGATTAACACAATTAAAAACAAAATCTTGTACCTAGCCGATCAACATATGAGAACTAAAATTTTAACACAAGTGATTCTAGTTCAAATCATGACATTTGGCACTAGTTGGTCACAAAATAATGTCATTCAATTACTCTACAACCGGTAATCAATAATTTATTTAAAGGAACAAATTTTGTACCCAATTAATGCCACATAACACAAAGTTAAAGAAATAGTTTTAATAGTAATTTTATTAATAAGTTGATTTCATGAATATATACTTAGAGATTAAATAATTTATCCTTTAATTCAATTTGACATCTAAAATAAGTATCATTCGTTTAGGTACAATACAAAATCTTAATTTTCTTTCTTAAAGATTTTCGACTATACAATATAACGTGTAAAAGACACAATTAATAAAATTACAATAATTTGTAGTGTTATCTATTATCTTAACATAGAAAATATAACCATTCATTCACTATCACTAGCTCGTTCACTAGAGCTACTCTTATCAGTGCCATGCAATTCTAGAGCTTTTATATGAATCCAGGGTCTGATACGGTCGGCAGCAATGACAGTCTTATAAGGATTTCCTTTTGCTTTAAAGCCGGGGACTTCAGATATTCTATAACGGTCATGTCCTAAAACCTCTATAACGTTATAAGGACCAACAAATTTAGTCAAGAGTTTAGTGCTTTTTCCATCATTATAAAAATTATTTCGGGAAATTTTAACCAAATCACCAATTTCGTACTTGACGGCTGGAACCCGATTTAAGTCATATTTTTGTTTTTGTTTAGCCTGCTCTTTTTCTATATTACTGCCTATATTATCCCTGAGCTCTTGCACATTTAGATTGGTGATAGATTCGTCAACACTGGCGCCGAGCTTATTGGACAAGACATCCTGCATTTTAAATCCGAACATAGCTTCAGTCGCAGATTTCTGTGTAGAAGCATTAACAGTGTTATTTATGCCCCATTGCACTTTACCCAGACACTTGTCCCAGTCACGCTCATGGCCAAATGAATTTTGAGAGGATAGTGAATTCAAAATAGTCTGATTGAACCTCTCGGCCTGGCCGTTTGCCCTGGGACAAGCCACTGCGTTCAAAACATGTTTAATTCCGTGAGCATCACAGAAAGTTTTAAATGCTGTTGATGTAAAGCTGGTACCACGATCGGAGACTATCCTAGATGGAACACCAAAATCATAGAAAATCTTTTCTAGTGCCTTAATGGTGCTTTTTGTTTTGAGATCTTTGACTGCCCTTATGAACACATATTTAGTAAAGGCATCGACTACTGTGAGGACATGAGTATTGCAATCTTTACTTCTAACAAAAGGTCCCAAGTGGTCCATATGAATGGTATGAAAAGGTATTTTTACCTTTTCGATGGGGTACAAAAAGCCTGACTTTTGTTTTGAAACATTATCTTTATTATAGGCGCATTCTAAGCATGCCGCAACGTATTTCTTTACGAACTTTCGTTGTTTGGCGAACCAATATTGATGTTGTATTCTTTCAAGTGTTTTTGCATACCCCAGGTGTCCTATATCGTCGTGGTTAGCTCGACATATCTGCCAACGTGCACTCCGTGGAACCACCAGGCACAACCTATCTTCTACCTTTCTGTACACAGTATGATTTTTAACAAAAAAGTGTTTACGTACATCCCTGCACTCATGATCATCCTCGGGCTTTAAGATTTTAAGAATACGAGAAACGTCAGGGTCTGCTATCTGCAATGACAAAAGCCAGTTTTCCTTCTCTATGCTATACACATTCACCGATAGGTTCTCCTCAGACTCCACGGTTAACTTGGTATTTCGGCTGAGAGCGTCCACGTGCGACATTTGGATGCCTGGTCTGTACTCAATGTCAAAAGTATACTCACTGATTTGAAGCCACCACCTTGCTATCCGTGGAATCAAATCTCTTTTTGTTAGTGTAGTCCGAAGAGCACTACAATCAGTATAAACTTTAAAGTGAATACCTAAAAGATACACACGAAACTTTTTTAGCGAACACACGACAGCCAGTGTCTCCAATTCGTAGGAGTGCAAATGTTTTTCCTCTGGCGTGGTCTGTCGGCTAAAATAAGCGACAGGCTTAAGAACCCTTGTATCTTTTTGCCATTGCATAAGTATGCCTCCTACGCCCAGAGAACTAGCATCAGTATGCAATTCGGTCTCGAGAGTGGAATCGTAAAGAGCCAGGACGGGTCGATTGACAAGATTTTCTTTTAAGATATTAAAAGCCCGTACTTGGGAATCAGACCACTGCCATACAACATCTTTCTTTAATAAAGAAGTTAACGGTCGAGCTATTTCCCCGTATCCTTTTATAAATTTTCGGAAATAGCCAGTTAATCCCAGGAACTGTCGAACCTCGTGGATGTTGCGAGGTGAAGGAAATTCCTTAACTGCAAGGATCTTAGCCTCACCGGGCCGAATGCCTTCCGCAGAAATGTCGTAACCTAAATAGCTTACGTTAGAGTCAAAGAACCGACATTTTGCAAGCTTCAATGTCAGACCACACCGCCTAAAAAGCTTCAACAAATCCTCTAAACGTTCAAACATCTCATCCACACTCTTCGAAGGTATGAGCACGTCATCCAGATAAGCCAGGGCGTATTCAAATCGTCTATTTCCAAGAATTTTATTTATTATTCGTTGGAATACGGCCGGTGCATTCGCCAAGCCGAAGGGCATCCTTTTAAACTCATAGTGCCCATCAGGCGTGACAAATCCTGTAAGATGCTGGCTTTCATTGGCCATTGGGATTTGGTAGTAACCGGATGCGAGATCGAGGGTCGTAAAGAAACTATTCCCGCTAAGATTGCTAATCTGATCCTCAATAAGTGGAAGCGGAAAAAGGTCTTTGACAGTTTTATTGTTCAAAGCGCGAAAGTCAACGCATAGTCTTTGGTCCCCAGTTTTCTTTTTAACCATCAAAATTGGGCTAGCGTAGTCTGACCTTGATTCCTGAATAATGTCATTTTTCAATAGCTCACCGATTGTTTCACGAACTTGTTCTCGTTCGTAGTGAGACAAACGGTAAGGACGATATATAATTGGCTTGTCATCCATAAGTTCAATTTTCATCTCTACATCCACCGCACAACCAACCTCACCTAGGTTCATAGCAAAGCAATCGCGATATCTTTGGAGCAAAGAATGTAGTCTTTCAAATTGAGCGCTGTCAAGTTCTGGTCCAGTTTTAATTTCCGCCCTGTCGAGGGGATCTAAAGTAGAGGGGTCTATTGCAATTCTATTTACCTGACAGGTCTCTCGTTCAGTGAAGGGTATGGCTCTGGCGATTAAAGCATCCTTTTCAAATGTAATGGCTCCAGCAGATAAATTGGATACGACCACTTCACCTTTTCCTTCAGAAATGTGGTAGGCGCCTTGAAACAAACAGTACTCTTTTCCTGGTTCAATAGTATTATAGCCCTCTATAAATATATCTCCAGTAAAATTAAGACTCAAGTGCACGGGAACTACACTAGTTTTAGACACCTGCGTGTAGTTAGTCACGTACAGTTTAATCACACTTTCCTGTTCACCAAAAGGATTCTGGTTCGGAGTTTTGTAGAACGTTAACGTGAGACTGTTTTTTAGAACAGTGACGAAAGGCAGTTCAGTGAAATTTTGGCCAATAATCAAAGATGTTTGCATGTAAAGGTCATCAACAATTAGTACCTCTATGGTCGATTCAACTTCGTCAACTTTCACACAAACGTATGATTTATACAAAGGAACAACTGATGATTGACCAAAGCCTTTCACAATCGGAACATCGTCAGTAATTTTTGTTAGTTTTAACAACTCTGCGTCTGATTTACGTAAGAGAGCACATTCACTCCCAAAGTCTAAGTACGCTTGAAATGAGTGATCGTTGACCGTGACAGATTTAAAATACTTGTCGTTAGTGTTATTAATGGTATTAATTTTCAGAACTTTCTTTTCGGGGCCACTATTATTATTTTTAGTATTAGGATTAAATGGTTTGAATGGTTCTAGCTTGCAGCCATCGTTATCATGTCCTATCCTGTTACAACGTTTACATTTTAGTATAGGTTTAGAGCACTTATAAAAAGGGTGACCTTTGGAATTACAGTTATAGCAAACAATAGAATTCATATTTGTGCCGTTGTTGGAGCTAGTACTGGGGTTGCCAGGCTTTTGAACAGGACGCTCCCGTAATTTACTGGCCATGAATGGCTGTGATTTTTGGGAAGACAAAAAGTTGAGTAAATCTTCGGGCTCTGTACTATTCAAAGCCTGGGCTCCATTCCTGATCGATCTGTCGCTAATGCCATATATAATACAATCTACAGCCTTTTTCCCAGTGATTTCACATCTATTTAAAAAACTTAACTTGTCGTAAAAGTATTCACGGAGGCTTTCATCATTTCGGGCAGTGCGGCACAACATCTCTTCTAAAAGGCGTCCATAATTTTCCTCACTGGGAAACGCCTTTTGAAGTTTCGCCTGCCATTCACTCCAACTAAAAACGACCGTAGGCAAGGCCTCAAACCATCTCTTTGCTAACCCTACCAATTTTTGTAATGAAAAATGGACTGTTTGTTTTTCATCCCATCCATAAATAAGGGCACATTCATTAACCTTACGCAGCCAGCATTCAACGGTTTGAGTCCTATTGGACGGGTCGAATTCAGGAATAACATTGTTAAGGTTATTATTACTAATGAAAGAGTTCTTTTTAGCTTCTCCCTTCCAGTTCTGCAGCAAAGTCAATACCTCGTGTGCATAAAGTCTGCTCGAAACCTTACGTGCCTTTCGAGGTACACGGTCATCGCTAGAGGAGGTTGATGAGGAAGGCGATCTTCTGCGCTTAGCCTTTTTAGTTTTCTTAGACCGGCGGCGTCTAGGAGGCGTCCCGGGTGGTGTCCCATCACCGCTATCAGACATCGCTCGTTCGGACTGAAACATAGCATAATATTTCCCGACATAGTCCATTCACCTCAAGTCACCTCAAACCAGTGAACAAACATAGTCCACTCAATCCAGCGAACATATCTAGTCCACTCAGTCCAGTAAGCTTAAGCCATAGCTTACTCAATCCAGTGAGCATACATAACCCACTCATTAACTCAAAAACCTTGTGGCTCACGCTTCGACGAGCGAAAAGCATACCCAGCATAGCAAGCATGCTAGCACACTGTTTCTTCGCATACATTGGGACTGTTAATGACATTGAGAAAATTCTAAATTCCTGGAAATGTGCGATTAAAATCATAAGATTTAAGAGTATATTCCGGTCAAATTGAATTATACATTGTATTAATTCTGTATGAAATATTTAGTATATCATGAAAATGAAACATTATCTTGAATATCATCGTAGTCAGTGTAAGAGATCGACAATCGAAAAGGATATAGGTAAACACAACAACACGGACACAACGAAGCTCAACGCACCACATGCTACCGGAGAGTGGCCCCGATCAAGTACGTAGTACGCCTAGCGGATATGCAGGACACTGCCGGGGAGTAGCCCCGACCAAGCATCCCGCGCATCCACATTATGTAAAACTATGTATCCGTGTTGAAACATGTACACATACATATCAAAGCTCAACGCACTACATGCTACCGGAGAGTGGCCCCGATCAAGCACGCAGTACGCCTAGCGGATACGCAGGACACTGCCGGGGAGTAGCCCCGACCAAGCATCCCGCGCATCCACATTATGTAAAACTATGTATCCGTCTTAAAACATGTACACATACATATCAAAGCTCAACGCACTACATGCTACCGGAGAGTGGCCCCGATCAAGCACGCAGTACGCCTAGCGGATATGCAGGACACTGCCGGGGAGTAGCCCCGACCAAGCATCCCGCGCATCCACATTATGCAAAACTATGTATCCGTGTTAAAACATGTACACATACATATCAAAGCTCAACGCACCACATGCTACCGGGGAGTGGCCCCGATCAAACACGCAGTATGCCTAGCGGATACGCAGGACACTGCCGGGGAGTAGCCCCGACCAAGCATCCCGCGGACCCACATTATGCTTAACTATGTAGCCGCAGGGAGTATCCCAAAATAAGATACATATAGTTTTACAATAATCATGAAATATATGTGCCCATATTGCACCTTATGCTTAGATGTCTTTAAGAAAATGAATTCAACAAAGAATTAGAAATAAAAATTCAAATAAGTGGGCGTCAACGGACAGCAAACAAATCAAACAAAAAATTTGAAAAATAAAATAAAAGCTTTGTACCTTTTTGGTTTGTCCCTCTTCTGAAGTGTAATAAAACTACAGCTCCTTTGTCGAATTATCACTATATTGTTCCAAACACTTTTTACATAAATCAATTAACACTTTTCAAATTAACTTTTACAAATGGGCATAGCTTAGCCCTAGCAAGTGAACACCTCGAAGGCTGGTTTTAGAATCACCTCTCCTGCCAAGCAAAAATCAAACTACAGCTTGGCAGTCGCGTTGGTGGGGGAAAAAACACGTTATCGGAGAAAACAGCACGTTATCCGTGTTGCCATTTTATTAAACTAATAAAATGGTAGAAAAACCTGGATTATTCTTTCAATTAAACGTAAAATCATGACACTCGTTTAGTGATAAGGTGTAAAATTGAATGTAAATGTACAAGATCAATTGTGCTTATACCGTGACAGAGGGGAAATGCTACTGCAAGGCTAGTCCTTATAATAATTAGTCAAAATTCTATGGTTATACTACAATTTCTGGCTTCATTCATGTCCAATGCACCTACCTACGCGTTACATCTAAAGGTAAAAGTTACAAAAAAACACATACCTACGCATACTGAATATTACGGATGGAAATGAAACTCGGTTAAAAACAAGTGCAGAGTTGTTTTTATTGTCATTAAAACCTAGGGAGCATATTCTATTGTTAACAACAGCAAAATTGGAATTCCTTTCCCATACTTCTTTTACTCATGACATTTTAATGCGTTGTTAACCTAACACACTAAGAATAAAATAAAATGTTTGCCGTGTGGGGTATGAATAGAAACATGGCGTCTCATATCATAAGGTACCAAAATATTTAAAAAAAAACTGTGATGTTCCAGTGTCGAGTAAACTTGCCTGCCGTGCAGGAGGCGATGGTTCGATCCACATCCAGACCGACTCGACTGAGTTTTTCGGAATTTATGTACGATTTGTAACACCACTGGCTTTTCGGTGAAGGAAAACATCGTGAGGAAACCGGCATGCTTCAATTTCAAGGCATGTATTGTACCCACTGTCCATTACAAGTTGCGACGGGCTCTCTCCCCGTCACACTGGACAGAGTTTCGGTTCTATTGGTGAAACGTGGGTGTTCTTAGGTTTCAGAATATCTCTGACTACCTCCTCGGGGTATATAGTCGTGAGCATATGCTATGCTTACCAACATTTTTGAAAGAAAGAAAGAAAAAAGTAAAATCTTTGTTCAACATTAAAGCCACACACAAACCAAAGTGAAATATATACATTAAACGGAGTAGGTTTAAAGCTGTGTGTGGTGTGCCACGACGCCGACGTTGGTAAGAAAGTCGTTGATTTTCTACCCTGCCTGATGGAGGTTGTGCTGTTCCTCATCGCAAACTACTTAACTGTGTTTTAAAATCGGGCATGGGCCCACCCACAGAACATTATAAGAGGGGTTAGAAGTGCAAAGTAGGCGTGGAACGTGTCGCCACAGGTTATGCAATGATTTGCATAACACGATAAGGAGCGCGGCGTGGTGCGAGCGAGAGGGCATGAGTAAATGTAGCAGCGTGAGCGGGAAGACAAGTGGCGACAGCCGTCTTCGAAGCAAAAGCGCTACTTTGCATTTCTAACCCCTCTTATAATGTTCTGTGGGCCCACCACTCATTCCCACAGCTGTTACTCCTGTAAACCAATTAGACTGCTCAGAAAAACAAAATGGTAGGCGAAAGCTCTACTTCACGATTGATCAATATGTTTGCCGCGTAGTGTATTCGGTCAGTCTAATTTTACTTAGATACAAAGAAAAAGACAACTTTTTTCAACCTTTCGTATCCCCGTAGATATCTTTACTTGAGTAAAAAAAACGATCATAAACAACATTGTCAATAAAAATTTTCTCCCATTAAAATTAGCAAGTGTGAATAGTTCTATTAAACTCTGGTAGAATGTACAAGCCAATCAATCACAGTATTCTCTCCATCTCAACCAGATAACGTAAAGGCGAAATAAAAAGGTGATTTTTCAAGCCGCATGGGCACTGAGACGCACGCACGCACGCAGTTAGGGCTGCCAGCTCAAATAATTTAATGGATAACCGGAAATTCACACGGTACTAATATTTAAAATATAAAATGTCCAATTGATATTAAGAGTAACTTCCAAAAAAAATCAGCACGTTTACAATCATTACCTACCGTAATTTTTAGTATTGGGCCGTTTTTACAAACTGCTTCTTAATATGTGAATTGTTTTTAAAGATATGATCAAACGATCAAACTAGACCACTTTCTCTTTGGGACTAACATTCAAATCGCGAGAATAAAATTCGTTGTTCCCTAAAAAACTGCAAACTTACTCGATCCAAATGTCAGCTGATTTTTCTTTCGTGATTTTGTTCTACTCCCATAGAAAAAGTGGTATAATTTCATGGTCGTATCATCGCCTGAAAAACCGTAAACATAGTAATAGAAAGGACCCTGTAGGTTTAGTAGAATTCATGAGCCAGCCTAAACCTAACCTATGCTGTTATAGTAAACATTTTATAATTGCTCACATTTCTTTTAAATGTATTTGTCCGTTTGTGGTGTGTATTTAAATAATATTTATACTACGTAATGTTAATATTCCTATATGTTGGAAAATGTCTACACATCATAATTATTAGCTCACGAGCCCATAAACGTCCCACGCCCACTGTGAGGCTTTTTCGCACGAATCAGAGTGAGAGGGAGTAGACCATACAGAAACGAAGAAAAGAGAAAATGAAACGAAAAGGAGTCAAAGTCAAAGTCAATATAATTTATTCAATATAGGAGCTTGCAGCACACTTATCCAACGTCAAATCTTTTTTAAAGCTACCACCGCGTCGGAAAGTGTTGTCGCTGTAGAGAAGATGCGGCCAGAAACTCTACAACATAACACGACTTAATAACTATTACAATATAAATTCTTAAGCTAAAGTTATGTATACAATAATACATAGTCTATTTAATAAGAGTGGAACGGTTATCTATGGAAAATTTACAGATTGTATTTTAAATGTGTATTTATTAAGAAATGTTATACCAATATGAATGTATATTTTCAAAGTAAAACGAATAGCAACAGTACCACAAAATACATAAAATATTATATCTTTGTATCTTTTATTGCCTATTATACTATTTATATTCTAGTGTCAACGTACTCATAAAAGCCGATAATGCGCCTACGCGATATTGTTACGATGTAAACTCATGCAAGTTTACAGAAAATTTACAAAAGCACGTATTCATTTAATTTCATGAATTAAGTAATTAATAATAAGAAGATACAAATTTAAAATTAAAAAAATACATATTTCAGTTTTTGAGAGCTACGCGGTTATTATTTGATCTAGAATTCAACATTTTACGGGTTCTTACCGTAAATAAACCTAAACGCGGTAAGGACCCGTTAAAATGTTTAATTCTAGATTAAATATATATTGTACCATTTAATATGCTATATTCTTCTTTACAGTTTCGTATCATGAAGAAAGAAAATTGAAATTTCTAAATCTCTGATAGTTCGGAGATAAATTCTGGCGCGTGGCAACCCTGCACGCACTGCCCCACGGCCGCCAGCGCGGGCGTGATAGCCGTCAATTAAGAGATTTACGAGCCACTTTCTTACACAAATGCGTCATGGTGCCATGCCATTTGCACCAAGCTGAAGAAAAACTGATATAAAACGGGTTACGTTCATTTCGATTCAGTAAATCGTTTGTTATTATAAAAGGATTAGCAATTGATTACCATTTGATTTGAAAAGTTAATTACTACGTTAGATCTACAGAACGTAAAATTAAATACGTTACTTTTCTTTAAACAACAAGTATAAACAAGGGTTTAAATTGTATGCGTTACATATTTAACCCCTGCTTCAGATCATCAAACTTAACAACTTTCACTCTAGAGTCAACATCGAAATAGCGTAAAAAATCAGTTGTTCCATACATTTCACTCGAGTATGCATTTGTTAATGGTCTGGAGCACCCCGTTCAAAATGTATAACGTATTAAATTTTACAGCCTGTACATTTTTTAAACCTTTGAAAAATTAAAAAAAAGCAACACAATCAAAGACATTGTTATCTTTTTGTCTTCATCGTAGTCGGTTAAAATTAAAAATATTGACCATTCTAAAAAAATACCTTAGACTACTTATATGCAGACCCGCCTCGCCTTAGCATTTCCCTTCTGCCAACGTGCAAGATCAAAAAATCTTACGCAACGCGACAGCCTATAATTGCGAAACAATAATTTCGAACTTATGATGTTTGGGGTTTACACGACACACAGTTTTTCATGATTTTTAACATTCAAAATTAGAATCTAAACTAATGGAATAAAATTTAAAGTTGCGTATCTCGTGCTACCTCGCCCCCAGCAAAAAGTGGCAGAAAATTTTGTTAGTAGAATTACACGCGTAGCTAGTCCTCATATAAGTACTCTAAGAGAAATACAGACCGTGTGAAATATTTTAAAGTGTTCAAAATGTTGACGAAACAGAATAGGCCTCGAGAGTCGCCGACGTCGCTAAAATCTGAACAAACAGAATATTTGACTAATTTATTTAGTACCGTCTGGTAGCCAGACGAGTTTTTCAGTTGTGTTTTTGGTTTGTTTAAAATGATTCGAAGGTCAATATGCCTTACACCAAAATTTTGTTTAGCAACACGTCGATTTGCTATTTTCGAACTAGTAAAGAGAGGTTCGTTTGAAATGCAAAACACTTTATCGTTTTTTTAAATAAAAATCGATTTTTACTATGGGGTGTAAGGGTTAAGCCATTTACTGAAACGGTAAATTCAGATCATTATATTACACTGAACAATTTTCAGTATGGAGCCAACATCGAGAAAAATAAATATATCTGCTGTTTCATACAAAACTGCATTACCCACCTAACCTACTCGACTCATAGGTACCACATAACCAATAGTGAAAGTTGTTCAGTTTGACGGTCTGAGTCTCCCCTTAAAAAAATGATCAGCATAATATTAAGAAGTTCCCTGTATTTGGTCCCCAGAAACGATGTATACACGGCGCGGCGCAACATCAAGCTACGCAAAACCAAAATAAGCTGGCCGCGCGTAGGTAGAGTAATGTATAACGTCGCGCGGCCAGCTTATATTGGTTTTGCGTAGCTTGATGTGTCGCCGTGTGTACTTATTTTTAACTTTTTCAAAATTTAGTTCATCATAGTTAGACCTAATCAGCTGATTAGTCAGTGGGTCAATAGTAATCAACATTAAAACCGAGAAAAAAAAATACATGTCTTATACAATTGGCTCGAGTTAGGTTTGCAGTTTTGTATGGACTGCTGATTTTATTTTTCGCGATTTCTATGTTCGTGCCATAGAGAATGTTCTTCAGTTTGATGGTCTGAACATCCTCTTTAAAAAGTGTCAGCATATTAAGGGTATATTACTGTTGGCGGGCTCCATACAAACGAAGTCTGGTGATATTTTCAATACTGACCGATTAAACTCAATGAAATTTTGCAGAAACAATTTATATACAAATCTCTATGCTTGTATCGTGTCAGATTTTCCTTAAAATGTACAGTTTTAAAGTTACAGTGCCTCAAAGATTTCCATACAAATCTTAAATTAATCTTAGCATTGAAACTGTATATTTTAACGAAAATCGGACACGATACAAGCATAGAAATTTGTTCCTAGATTGTTTCTGCAAAATGTCGTTGTGTTTAATTGGTTAGTATTGAAAATGTCACCTGACTTCGTTTGTATGCAGTGCGCATTTACGCATCCGGAATAAACTTCTCTTAAGAAGGTCCCTGTATATCCGAGAATAACAATTTCGAGAAAGAGCCTCGTTTCGTTCCATCCATCCAATATCATTAATTTTAGTGAAATACTGACGATATAATTACCAACAAATTAAATTCGGCGTTAAAACGCGTTTGTATGAGACTGGTATTACAGTAGGTATAAATGTAAACAAAAGGTAGCAACAAAATGAATCAGCGCCTGCGCAGCGCAGGTGGTGTCACTTGATTCCCGAACAAACGGGAATGTGTAGAGTCAGCAATGTCATATCGAGAACCGCGTGAGTACGTGGACTGACTCATGTGTGAACGTTGACGATGGGAGAATAATTTAATTTAAATTATTATCCGACTGCGCCAGAAGGAGGATTATGTTTTTACACCTTTTTACACCGTAAATGAATTTTTGAATTTGTAGAATAATAATATAAGTAATGTAAAAGGAATTGTACATATAATATAATAATGTTTCTAATGTGTATGACTTATTGCATGATCTCAAGCTTTATATAATTCTATACATTTTTATTGCTTGATTAATATTTATTTTGATAATCTTAATTGTTATTTATATTTTGGAATTTAATTTAATAATATGACATCTTTTAATTTAGTTTTAATTAATTTAATGTTATGTTTTCTTTGTAGTGTATTATTTGTCAACATCTTAATGTTTCATTTGTAATTTTTATGTAACTTATTTATTTTGTAGAATGCTAATGTAGATCTATGTTTCAATGATAGTTGTAAATGTATCTAATTTTTAAACTTTTGTATGCCTTCTGGCGGAACACAAAGGAACCAACAATTTTGTAACATCTTTATTACCTGTGATTCACAAATATATAAATTGAAATTGAAATTGTTTTTTGAGCGTGGTTGATATGTTACTTATGTATGTAAAATACAGAGCCAAAAAACAAAAGACATAACAGGTGCATTACTTTAAGGGACGATCCATGATACTAAACATGTTTCCTGATGAAACAATATCACAAAAAAATTTGTGGACTCTCCATACTAAATACAAACAAGAATTTTTATTTTTGCGAATTAATCTTATATTTCGTTGGAAATGAATACTAGTACTCATTACAGAAATGCACCCTAACATCCTGTATAAGCTCACTCAACTTTTGGCAAACGCTCACGACTATATTAACCGAGAGGGTAGTCAGAGATATTCTGAAGCCTCAGAACATCCACGTTTCATCAGTAGTACCGAAACTCTGTCCAGTGTGACGGGGGTGAGCCCGTCGCTACTTATAATGGACAGTGGGTACAATACATGCCTTGAAATTGAAGCATGCAGGTTTCCTCACGATGTTTTCTTTCACCGAAAAGCCAGTGATGTTATAAATCGCACATAAATTCCGAAAAACTCATTGGTACGAGTCGGCCTGGACGGGGATCGAAACATCGCCTCCTGCATGGCAGGCAAGGTTACTCGCCACTGGACCACTACGGCTACCTACTTTTGGGGTAGTCAGAAATATTGCTACAACAATCAGCTGTCTTCCAAGCTTAGGCTTACCTTGAAAAATGAAAATTCATGTTCATCTGAAACCTTCTTCACCATCAAGCAAACTAGCCTCCGGTTTTATTCAAAAGCTGTTAAGTATTAATAAATGAAATATGATTTTATTCACAACAAATTAAAAATTGGTACAAACGCATACTTATCTCTTAGTAGTCACACAACTTTCCCGGTAAGTAAAACATGGATAGATTAAAGTTTTTTTTTATGTCAAGAACCACACGGCTAAAGGGTATCAATAAAAACAAGCTACAACTACAATGATTACCCTTACAATTCTTTCAACCCATTGTAGGCTTTGAGCGTCTGTGTTAGAATCTAAAATAGAAGGAACCCTCGTTAATGTACGTACATGACGTATGACCATGTCAGAGTGTCACGCAATAAGTGTAAGAACTTAACGATTAACGTTAAGATAAAAAACCTACAAAGAGTGTGTCGGCCACGCCCATAATAGGGTTCAGTACCTATTGTTTAACTACAACGTGTTAACGAATTTTCTCAAAATATTAAATTATTTGTTTGCATGATTTAAAATTAACCGAACTCGTTGTCAACCCATCGCATAGCATTTAATTTTATGATGAATCTAGTGATTGTGCTACACAATCCGTTATTATTTTCATGGTAAGATTGTTGTTTCATTTTCGGACGAAAGAGGCGTTTTCTGTTCAAATTATTACAAAACCTGTGCGCATACTGCGCGCGTCCTTCGTTTTAAATAAACGTGTTAGTTAGTTAGTTATTGTGTTTAACAAAATTGCAACAATACTGTGCACATATCATTGTAATGTTCTGGAGAAAAGAAAAAAAATATGTGTATCATGTAGGGTGGAACGATCGAAGAAAACTGACTTTTTATGATTTACAACTTTTTTATGGCATTCCTACTTAAACACAGTAGTATAGATTAAAGTAATTGAAATTCTTTTGTAATACGATATCAAGAATCAAGACCCAGCTCCAATAGACCGTGGAACCTTTCTACCGCGGAACCCAAAAAAACTAGTTATAAACTTAAGGCGGCCAGTAACTATGTCTTGTATTGTATGCAGATTTCCTTTTCATAAAGGCGTTAACTTTAGCACCTTTAAGCAAAATATACATTTTTGCTCTCAAAATGGTCTGGAACAATGTTATGATGTTGGACCTCTAGAGATAAGGGGAAGAGATACGTTAATAAGATATTGTTTAAATTTATCTTTGATCGCATTTTACCTGTTTTAATAATCAGTGTAAACGATACGCTTAATATCGTGGAATGTTGCAGTAGCGCACGAGTTTAAGGTCTGCCACATACGTAAGGAATTCTGGTCCGGAATTCCGAATCAGGTATTGAGATTTTGTATAGGATTTGATACCGAACGGAATTATGAAGGGATCCATACGAAATCGTAATCCTGATTCGGAATTCCGTATGAATGTGGCGGGCCTAAGGCGTGCCACAGACATTCTGAATTCCGATCCGGAAATGCAAAGGTGTGAAAAGTGATGACTGATGTCATCCCGTGATCATGGCAGTATGATAGTATTGCCGAAAAAACAGGAACTCTAATAATAACAGGATAGGATGCTATCTAAGGGTTTGAAGACGGCTTTTTTAAATCCGTTGTTTCATTACATAACGTTGGTCCACTACAAATACCCACCGCTGTAATTCCTGTAAACCAGGATCAACAGCAGCTACCATTCACAACACTAGACAATGAAGTCCAGCGAGCCCGAGGGATGACTATAATCTGTCTTGGAACCCGCAATGAATTTAATCAAAGAAGATAGGAGGAGTAGGAAAAACTACTTCCCTCTATTGCAAACGGGAGATAGTAATAAGAAAAATCATGGCTATTAGAGAGTCAATTCCAGAGATCTTTTATGGCAGAGATGAAGACCCTACCGATAAAGCACCAAAAAAATATGGGATTACAAAAACAAACGAGGAACCTAACATTGTACTGAAGCTATAACTTATGTTAATTCCTGTAAAAAGTATGGCAATAATATCTGAACGCACGGAAGTTATCCCTAGATGCAACAAGATCCATGTAATAAGGGACACCAGAAAACGATTTTATTGAGTCAAGCACGGTCTGGCGCTCGGCGTATCAAAGCTCACACTCCCACATAATAAAGTAAGTTAAATTAATAATGTAATATGAATTTAATAAATATGACTTGACTTGACATTTTCATGTTTTTCTTCCTATAGTAGTCAAATCTAAAGCAGGAATCTCACTGACATCTTTCGTGATATCAAGTGTCATACTCATCAATAAATGCCTTTGTAATACCTAATTTCCTGTCTAGTGCAGATTGTCGTGTCTTCAGCGAAGTTGACTACTTAGGTCTCCGATAGCGGTGATCGGAAGTCAATATTACCATGGTTCTCAATATTTTTAGGCATCCCACGGATTTTTCTGAATCATTATCTCCCTTTACAGGGTGAAATTGATATCATTAGCATCCTTCTAAACTAAGAATCTACCCATTAAACTGAACACTTTTACTGTGGGAGCAAACCGATTGGAGCAAAAAAAAATCTGTTGTACCAAACTAAACTGCAATGCCTACTCGACTCAAATGTGTGGAGGAACTACTGTGGAAGGTTCCTCCGGTGAAAAGAGAAAATCTTCCGCCAGGCTAGGAGTGAAGCCTGGGGACCTGCCGTGGTCCAACAGATCTTAGTTGGACCTTGTATATATATCGAATCTCTGTGATTATTTTTCTTGCGCGATTCATGTCTTGTATACGATTGTAAACCTTATGGCTAACGGGTTACCAATGTGACGTCGCAAGTTGTCTTACGTACAAATTTGCGAGTGCGACCGTAGCGCTATCTGTTAGCTTCGTTGCTATAACTTGTGGGTGTTGATATCTGTGGCAAGTCCCCACAAATGTATGCTACAGCTGATTTTTATTTGCTCCGATCGGTTTGATCCCATAGTAAAAGTTGTTCAGTTTGATGGGTAGACTCTTAGTTTAAAAGAATACTAGTGATATCAATTTCACCCTGTATACATCCCACTGCAGGGCATAAGCCTACCCTGAAGGAGGGTGTATGTGCTGTACTATACCCAATGCAGATTGGCAGCCTTTACATTCGAATCGAAATTTCGACCGTTCACCGTTTGAGAGCAGTCGGTATTACGTCTTTGACTATTTATATGTGGACTGGTTACACGTGTAATTCTACTAACAAACATTTCTGCCACTTTTTGCGGGGGGCGAGGTAACATAAAATCCGCAGCTTTGGATTTCATTCCCCATAACTTTAGATTTTAATTTTGAATGTTAAAAATCATGAAAAGTAGTCTCGTGTGAACCCCAAACGTTCTAAGTTCGAAGTTATTATTTCGCAATTATAGGCTGTCTCGTTTAGTGATAAGGTGTAAAATTGAATATAAATGCACAAGATCAATTGTGAATTTACCGTGGTAGAGGGGAAATGCTACCGCAAGGCTAGTCCTTATAATAATTAGTCAAAGTATTACGTACATAAGTTAGAAATACTTATTGATAGACACATGGCATGTCGTCCGTGCGGATTCGAACCCGGAACTCAAGCTTTAGTTTTCATACCTCTCCGCAACGCGCCACCGATGCTCTTCATGCATTTTTCTGAATAGAGATCGCGAACGTAGTGCTGGACGCCCTCCAGCCCGCTGGAATGACGACCTGCGATAGGTCTGGAGAGCAATGTTGTTTTGTGGCGCGCCTAGAGACCTATATATTTAGCAACTATAATTTTAAGCAGTGCTTCTTGCAGTTGTCAGCTCACTTTCAGCATATTGGAAGTTTCAGGATGACGTGTCAAGTGATGACAGCAGTGGTCTGTGGCCCACTAAAACACTGCAAAAGAAACCTTTTCCCTTAGTCGGTTCATACGACATCGACAAGAAGAATATTATGTGGTCCATTCTAAACTGATTGAAAACGGCTAGTATTTATTTATTAAAACTTCCTATGAAATTAAAATTTCAAATTCAATGCATTTACGTTGACCAATAGTAATCACACGCTTAGCTCTAACTTATTGGAATCATCTTAAATACTAGAAAAACTAGTCTTTCCTCTTAGCTTCAAAGTTTGAGAACCGATATAAAGTACAAACCCAAACACAGAGCGCCTACCGCATCGATTTCTTTGTTCATACCTACTTAAAATTTGTCATTGGATTCTTTGGAGGCAAATATCAGTCGCGTGCACGACCTACCGCACTAAATATTCAACCAGACCTTCCATCGTAAACAATGCTTGGATCAAATCCATTGATGTTTCTGATAGTTTATGTTGAGACGAAGCAAAGGGGGCAGTAATGTATAGCAAAGAAGAGAACCAACATGCCGATTGCTTACAATCGGCTGAGGTGGGAAAATATAATACTAAGCTTTGATCCAACAGACACCGTCTTGATTATAAATAACAATTAATTACATACGGGAAGCTGATAAAAGCGTTTTAAAAATTTCATAATTTTTAAATTTCACAACTCCAACTTAGACTTTTATAAAATAACTTGGGTAGGGTTGGTAGTTGGGTTTGGTAGACCAACATAATAGAAAAAGGTACTCTCTAATGTTCAAAAACGAATTTCTTATTTTGCTTACCTTGTGAGTAAAACAAAGATTGAGAAAACCTCTTATTTTATAATGAACTGTCAATATAACTAGATACCACTCTCATTCATTTTAGTGACGACCGACTAACCTGCACACTGCTTCATCAGTCCAGTGAACGTCTAAAAATGGGTAATAAAAACGGATCATCACAATCTTAACACGGGTACAGGTACTGGTTTTCTACATAGGTAGTCCTACGTCCCTTTGCAATTCACGAATAAGAATTAATAATAACCGTTGGAAGAGTTAGTAGGTAGTCGATGTGTCAGAAAACCTTCAAGCCGTTTCGAAAGGCATAAAAGGGCTTGACAAAATTTAACGGCTGAACTGGGACCAACTGAAGAAGCATGTACTTTTACTGATACCACTTTTTTTCAACTTGTTTTGTCTCAATGCTGGGCAAAGGTCCTCCCTAAACTCTGTATTCTGCCCATCCTAACAGAGAAAAAGGTGGCGAGACGAGCTGGATGCCTACTGCAATGACTGGCGGGATGTAGCATGGAAAAGAGAGATGTGAATAATTGAATAATTCGGCATAGCATGCCGTTTTTTAGCACAAGGATCTCTCAGGGTCTATAAACCCTAGTCTCATCCTCGCATCCTTGATCCAAGCCTAACAGAGTGATTGGGGAGAATCTATCCAGTCAATAAGCTGCTGGAAGACCCACTGTGCTCAATGTGCATGGGAGAGGACATAAATATAACTACACGTAAAGCTATCAAGCTCGTCGAAAACCTCGCCAATAAAATATATGTACATAGTAGAACCATTGACATAAAAAAAGAAGGGCCTTAAACGTAGTGTGTGTAGAAATCATAGTGTCGCATAGTGTGCCGCAATGGTAGTCAGAATCGATTGTCCACTGCGGTTGTAACGCCGACCACCTGCCTAGCACGCAATCGTCTCGTTGCACACTCATTACAGTAAAGTTTTATATAATTTTGTTTTAGTAATTGCCTACCAGAAAAATATGGTTAAAAAAACATTTAGAAACAAAAATTTATAAAAATATGTATTTTAATAGATTTTTTCATTATGTATGATAATTATCTACGAATTCCCACTCTGGGCGTATATAGGTAGTCGTGAGCATATGCTATGATATTCTATTACAGGTTTGATAAAATCAATACAGAAACCGACGAGCTCGCTTGAAGCTACAACGAGATAAATTGTCTCTGTCTACCCCATTGTATCTTAGGCGTGAGATATATATGTATAAAATTATTATAAGAATGAGCATTTATATATAATATGTATTTACAATTATAATGTGTCATTATAATTAAGTACCACTTTTTGAAAATATATTTTACTACAAGACTAAAATTACTTATTGACATTCATGGTAATACCTAAGCAGGTATATATAAACTTATTACTTACCTCATTATCGAGTTAGCAACATAATAAAGTTTTTTTACTGATTTTGTAGGAATTTGTATGTGCAGGCTATCATTTTCTATAACCATTTCTTCTAACAATAAATTCTTCAAAAGGATACAATATCAAAATAATTGAAAAATTGCATGAGGTTTTCATTCCAACAATCCAAAACAATTTTTTAGCTTGTCTCACATAGAGTTTGCCGTCATGCAATAATTTTATAATCCCGGTATTAACCGGACCAAAGATTCATTATCAAGCAGGATCTTGAAAAATGTTTAGTACCTACCGTAGGTTTAACTAAAACGCTTTTCACTTTATTTAAACTCCATAGTAACTATGATAAAACTTTAATGCATTTACTACCTAGTTTAACTAAAGCATGCATGTTATAAATCGATGTTTTTATGAATTAATGAAAAGTCTAATTTGTTTTTAAAGTACCTTTATTAAATGTAAGCTATTTTGCCACTATTATGATAGTATGTTGGATAGTCATTGTCGTTGATATTTTTTTAAATTCGCTGTACCAATCCTACGACAGCATAAACATAATGCAAGATCCCGGTTTTTAGGGATCCCAGTAAACCGGGACCGCAAACCCTATCTCCACGGATAACTGACCGGAAATTCTTTTGCTATCATAATCTTTCATGTACATTACACGTTAATAGCTCTAATTTCTTTAATTGCCCCTTATAAAAGTGAAGAAGCACTCACGCATAATTGCAAATTACGCTGAAAAAATACGACCTTTAGGGTTGCACACGTCTTATAATTACACTCACCTAACTACAGGGTGTGGTAAAAAAACTGTGTTTTAAAACAATTTTATTTAATATAAATCGCAATGAACCAGCCTGTAGGCATTCCATGATATGATACTGTAAAGGTTTATTAAATCATTTTCACAAATTCAGTATCGACTTGGGTATGCTTACAGATAATTTCGATGAAAAACTTTGCTTTTTTAATAGTGGTAATAGTTATTCAGTTTGACCTACTTGCAAAATAGTTTGTAAAACTCGACATTGCTTGCATCATATACTTATGTTTTATAGGGTTTGTCTTAATATGGCGGTTTTTATGGGGATGATCAGATCATCAAACTGAACAACTTTTTCTATGGAACTGACATCGACATACAGAAAAAAATCAACAGCTGATTTTAGTTATTTAGTCACATGCAGAAAGTTATTCAGTTTGATGGTATGATCATTCCCATTGTAAGAAATTTTAGCGTGTTAATTTGGGTAATATCCTATACATGGTGTAACAAAACACCTAAGTATTACTGGGGTGTTCTGTTACACCCTGTATAATAGTCTAATACATGGAACGCATACATTGACTACCAGTTGCTTCAGTTGGCGATAAAGAGAATATTAAATTAATATTTCTAACGTTCAAATGTAAAGATAATTAGTTGGTAGTAAAATAATTAATTAGGAACACTTATACATGGTGATAAAATAAATGGGAGTCTTAAATGTAATTTATTTTTTATTTACTGCTTTATATGCAATTTTGATTAAAGTTACAGATATGGCTTTATTTTTACAAATTATTTAAAAAGCTCATCAAGCTATAAATAACACTAGTTGGATAATTATGTTATTGGATAAACTCATTACGTACCTATTTTATAATTATGTTTATCAGAGGTAGAAGAAGCAAATGCCGTACAACTTTTACTACGGCAATAAACCTTTGTTAAACTATTCTTCTTCTTTTCGAGTCTACTTCATTCCTTTGTAAAGATTTTCTGATTTCTATTTAGCTTTCTGGCTTCTTCTGATTAGCAAATATAATTTATTTATTAACATATACTATCCGACATAGCTTGGACGTTAGGTGTTCTAAGAATAAGTTAGTGTTTCAAATCTCAAAATTTTGTTTGAAAATACTCAGACAGCACGTTGACTACCAAAGGTGCGATTACACTGCCAAGTCTTCAAGCGCAATTTCCGCATACATTGCCTGGTCTTATTATCTATATGTTTAAAGTGTAGCCATCGAAGCAAGCAATGTATGCCCAAACGAGACTGACTGCTGCTGCTCCTAGGTGTGACCTTAAGACGTAGACGCTCCTATTAGGTAACCGCAGGGTCAGACCTTATTTTGCTGCTTTTTAGAAGCTATCTACTCTTTATTTGAAAGACATACAAATTAATGATATCAATAGCAATGATCTTCAACATCTGGGCTTTATTTTCTATGAAGTATATTTCTATAATTACTTGAAACCTGCGCCCACGGCATGGTGCATCGATAAACGTTTTATCGCGCCTGCTAACTCGTTCGTTCGCGCGCAAAAAGAAAGGGAGCTAGGGCGCGATAGCGCTTTATCGCGCCATCATGCCGCGGGCACTGTATTCAAAGGAAAGCCCAAATATTGAAAAAAATCTTTATTTATAAGTTGAAGTCACTTTTACTTGCGATACACACCATTGTGTAGACAATATTAAGATCTAAAAATGCAATTAAGTAAATGGTTTTAAGACCTATATTTAATGAGTTAATTAGATAAATGGCGACTCCCATAGTAAAAGTTGTTCAGTTTGATGGGTAGACTCTTAGTTTAAAAGGACGCTAATGATTTAAATTCCCCGTCACACTGGACAGAGTTTCGGTACTTGTGAAACGTGGATGTTCTGAGGTTTCAGAATATCTCCGACTACCCCCTCGGGAAATATAGTCGTGAGCATATGCTATGCTATGCTAATTAGATAAATTAAAAATTTGAAGATGATTTTCGAAGTTGATTTCCTTGGATAAGAAGGCAGAGACATAATGAAGGATAAGCTAGTCAAAAAATAGGTATACCTACTAAAATGACGTAGTTTAGTAGATGAGGATGAGGTGATGCGGCTCTGAAAGGGTCAAGGATTCGGTCGGGGATACCTCTTAACTTACCTTTGTAAAGATAGTAGTAAAAATATACCGACCCGGAGCATACAACGCTTGGAGAAGTCAAGTGGTGATAAAAGTCATTCGTCCACAAAAAACTCCTATAACAATATTAATTAGATTATGATCGATAGAAAACTAAAACGGATTAAATTTTCCACGAAAACATGACTCCCGGCAGACTCACGGTTTGTTTGTCATTGTAAAATCACGTAACGCATAAAAGAATGGAAACATAAAGAAATGCTTTTATTTCCTTACAAGCCGTCGTAAGAATCTTAGGAAATAAACAAGTCCTTGCTAATTACGTAATTGTCATCGAATAAATGTTCGGGCAAATTACTCTCTAATTTAGATGTGAAATGTCTCTGACGGACAGACGGACGTTTTTATATGTATCTGTAATTGCTCCATTGTGTATTACCTTAGGTTGAATTCTAATTGGAATGAACTGAGAACGCATTCGTAACTATATCACGGAATAGATGCAGAAGAGACGTGTACTAACATTATTATTGCCAACGAGTCAATTTCGGTATTCAAAACCTTATATTGGAAAAAACTGCTACACATCATTCCTCATGATGATCATCATCATTTGGCTTTGGCCCAAAACTGAGTTTCAGTTGGACACAAATTAATACATAAGGGTCATTCCATGTTAAACGCCAGAGATACATGTTTTGACTTGATTGATTGATTTCATCATCATCATCATTATGACCCTCATCATCCATAGCGACTGTTTACTTAAAGGGTGGTTGGTAGTTGTAGATCGTGAGGTCGCGATCCATCGCTAATTACCTCAATTGGGGTGTATGTGGGGAAAGTACTTTCAAGTTTAGTATGTTCAGGACCCCCCCGCCACCCCTCCCCCTCTCAATGGCTTAACGAATAGCATATATCATCCACTTAAAAAAGAGTCCGCATATTAAGAAGAACCTTATATAATAACTGCCTTTGAATAGCTCTATCCAGAACCAACTGCTAAACGTGTCGTTCGAAGCACGGATTCAATACTTATAGCATCGTCATCATCATCATCTCAGCTGACAGATGTCCACTGCCAGACATATGTCTCCCCCAAGGATCGCTACAACGACCGGTGTTTAATGTGTGACCAGTCACTACAGCTCACTATAGCATAAATATGTCAGCACTAAAACATAGACACGTAATATTAATATAGACACGAAAAGAGGAGCACATCTCAGGCTGTGTCGAACTTTAACCCCAATTATAATCTAAAAACGGTACCCAAACTATATGAACAATCGTCCAATAAAGTGGCCCATGCGCACGGGGGTTGCGGCTTGCCATGCGCCTGCGCAGCCTGCGACGCGACGAGCTCGCGGTCGTGACTCCGTGCGACCTCGCAGTTATCTCGTGCGCTCTCACGACTACGCAGCGCGCACGACCGTGCTTTCGTTAAGTACGAGACCTTCTATAGGGTGTGGAAGGATACACACAAAACACCTTCCGTAGCTGTAAGCATATGCTCACGACTATATTCCCCTAGGGGGTAATCAGAGATATTTTGAAACCACAGAACATCCACGTTTCGCTAATACCGAAACTCTGTCCATTGTGATGGGGAGTGTGCCAATCGCCTCTTGTAATTGACAGTGGGTACAATACATGCCTCGAAATGGAAGCATGCAAGTTTCCTCACGATGTTTTTCCTTCACCGAAAAGCCAGTGGTGTTACAAATCGTAGATAAATTCCAAAAAACTCATTGGTAAGAGCCGGCCTGGACAAGGATCAAACCATCACCTCCTACACGGCAGGCAAGTTCACTCACCACTGCACCACCTTTGCTTCTATAGCGTAGCGGTTAAAGCTGTGTTATAGCCCATCGAATGCCACAGCTGGGCAAAGGCCGCAAATAAAGGGAAGAAAATGTGAGTCACTCGAGCTAAGTGTGTGTTGGTCGAGGCAAGCTAGTAGTCAAATTCAAACGTCAAAGTATTCTCAATAACACTTACTTGGCCTCTGGTCTGGCTCATAGCGCAAAGGTACGTCGCCATGTAACTGATCTATCCGGGATTAAATACTTAAACGAGTCTTCCGAATTATTGAGGGAGACATCGATACTGAAATGTTCATCCAAACACTGACCGGACCTCATGATGCTGAACTTCGATGATTTAGTTCAATCCAGACTTCTGACGATTGCAAGCTCTCTTCTGCTCTATCACTTGGTTGTGGCTTAAACTCAGTAATTTTAAGTGAAATTGGAGCCAGTGAGCTCCAAATTTCACAACAGCACGGCTTCTTTATGACCAATACTATGTCAGTTTACCTATACCTTATTAAATACCTATGCTTACGTGATGAAAGCAAATTGAAGCTGGAGAGAGCGAAGTAATCTACACTATAATTGAAATGACGATATTTGATGTTTCTTTTGCTATGGCACATCTATTGCTGCGTGTTTACACCAGACCACTATGCAGCTGGCTGACCGAAAAAACTACCCAAGGGTTACGTACGGTGTCCTTATACTAGCCGGCAATAAAACTTCTTGAGCAAAGCCTTGAATGCGCCGAAACAAAATTTGTAGGCGAAAGCGCTACTCCGCAGGTCCCCCCTCATTTTTCAAGATGTTTGCAGTGTCGTGCTTTTTGTATGGACTAACCGTCGATCGCCGTCGATCAATGTGTCGTAAGCCTAAACATTTCGCTCTAAACAGGGATAAATATGCTACTGACCCCATTGTCTAAAGAATTTAAAATATTTTAGACACTTGCAGAAAATAATCTGTATTTTCAAAGTTGCGAAAATGTAAAGCAGCATCCTGTACGCGGCAAGTACCGAAGCCTACCTCCTATTGTGATTAGAAAACCTTAGCTTTCTTAGCTTAGGCTACAATTTCTGTTAGCGTGCACTTGCGTTTGCGTAAGGATGCACAGCGCATGATTTCGGGAACGTTTTCTAGATCGTTTCCTAGCGTGAGAGTCTGGTACGGAAATCGTCTTGGTTCGAGGTTCGAGGTGTTAATTAAGTACTTGCAGTCTATTTAATAAATGAGGTGTGGGATTTACTGTAATGTATATTACCTATTTTGTGGTAATGTAACACTCTTTAACAATTGAAGGTTGAGAGGGAGTGAGTCTAAGCTCGGGTGGCCTATGAGTGGTCATAAAGAGCTACTTGAGTATTTTCAAGCCGCTCTATGAACCTTTGGCTTAAGGAGGCACAGAGTCTCTAGTTCTGCCCTCATAGTGGACATGTGATCTTGTTTCATGTCTCGTCTAAGGTCATGAAGGACATGGTCAGAACCAAGTCTACAAATCCTGGCATGTAACATTAGAATTATCGTTAATTCCAAGAGTTATATCAATTTAAAAAAAAACTTGCTGCCTATGTTCAACCACGGCGATTTCAACTGTGTATAATTATTCTATCCTTCAATCCATCTCTCTTACTTAAACTCTGTCATCACACCAGCCTTTCTTTCATCTGCCATCACTGCGTCTAGACACGTTTTTCTTAATTGGGCAATGATTCTATAGCTTGGTATTAAGGATGGATCTAGTCAATATACTTGTTGTGTTTGTCTACAGACTATAATTAATTCTTGATTGTCAGATGGAAAAGGAATGTGAGATAAGACGGCTTGTGGCTCTAACTATTGTGGGGTCGTGCTTTTTATTCCACGTTTTAGGTATGTCTATGAAATTTTTTGACAACAAACTGTATTCCCCAAAGTGATCATCAGAGAATTTCTGAATAAGTATGTCGTATTCGAAATATTCACATTCAGTCTATCAATATCGCCGAAATCGTAAAGAAGCGCAACCAATAGTTTAGAATACAAATAAATTAACATTATATAATACATATGTTTTAGATTATACAGGGTGTAAGTCAGCCTAGCAAATACTGAAACGGTGAACTCAGACCATCAAACAGAACAGCTTTCACTATGGAGGCTACCTCAGTAAACGCGAAAAAAAATCTGTTGTCCCATACATTTGAGTCGGGTAGGTACAGCAGTTTTGTACGGGACAGCTGATTTTTATCGCGTTTCCTGAGGTAGGCTCCATAGTGAAAGTTGTTCAGTTTGATGGTCTGAGTTCACCGTTTCTGTATTTGCTAGGCTGTCACTTACACCCTGTATATTACAATACAGGTAATATTGCCTAAATATACAACTTTTTAGCAACTTCAGTATTCTTTAATCGGAAAATATGCATTTTATAAACGTGCGTATCCTCCTCAAAAAATAAAAGAAATATGACAACTGTTTATATTTTGTTTCCTTCCAAGCGAATTAATGCAAAACTGATCCTTATTACCATTGAATAACAGTCCATTAAAAACGGTTTAATTTAAATAGTGGTTGTCGTATCAGATGTTCGCGAGCTTACCTAAGGGCCACCGCACACGTTCGGGATGCACGCGGGCGCGGGTCGCGCACCGTATCTCGTAATCTCGCCATTTGCATCCAGTGACTTGGGCTTTGAGCAGTGGCGAGATGCCAAAGAGTGCCGATCTGAGTTGAATGAGGTTTTGCGTGATTTGTTTTTAAGTGGTTAGGTGTTTGAGGAAATTAGACGTGGTTAGTTAGTGAGTAAAAATGGTAAGATATCGTTTCATCATCTTATTTAAGAGCTTTCGTCGGTGGAGTTTTCGCCATTATTCTTGATGCAACACGCCATCAACCTTTTCTTCCTGTGCTGGATTACTTTGTCTCTAGCTCTTCCTCTGCCTCTATTTTCCCCTTTCAATATTGTTTTTTGTTAAAATGTGTCGAATCAAGTCAAGTGTGTGATAATTTTAACTCTATATTTATTATAAAGGAAATATTTTATCAAATACTACTCTTAACACGATAACGATTGTTTGCCAAATGTACTAAATACGCAAAATACCGATTTATGTTTTCCTATAAACAGCTTTGTCAAATATGTAACAAAGTATGCTTTGAATGTTGCAAAGTCTCCAAATTTTCTCTACCAGCCATAACATGCTACAAAGCTGTTATAGATTCATAATAAAAAAATTACATCGTTGACGTTGACTTTGACGATTTTAAATTTAAATTAATTATTTTTTATTCCCGATTTTAAAGGTGAGTACTAACAAAACAACTTTTAAAATAGAAAATGAACTCAACTCAATTATACTTTATTGCACACCAAAACAGAACATACATTTGAATACAGATAAAGAATTGAAAGTAGGTACAAATAAGGCGGTCTTATCGCTAAAAAGCGATAAAGTAACCTATAAAGTATTACAAGAGAAGACGTTTACGTATTAAACAGCCGACAAAATCACTCAAAATTGTAGGTCGCGTAATCCGTAGTACTTGCATATAAATACTCAACCGTGTTTTGGCAAAGGGCGGCCTGGTGCGTGGTCGTGCGCAGGCAGTAATGACAGGCCGCACGCGCGCGCCGCCTAATTGATAATGGGCGCGGACGTGCGCGCAGCGGCAGTGCGCGCCTGCGCCATGGGAACCGACCTGATCTGCTGGCTCTTATGCTGACTGACTGGAGCGTATTCTAAACTGGTGCTGTCTAAATACGAATTCGAATTATATGTAAAGTATTTTAATGATGTAGGTTATTGTGTAAAATTATTAAATATTTCAGAAAAAAAAAAGAAACTACAATGACTGAGTTTTAATAAATACAAGGTTATTGTGTTAGAATAATGAAAGTTTACTGATTCGTATCTATGGCATTACTTACATAATAGGGGAGTTGACTACATAAAATATATTTTAGTTTTAACTGCTCAGTAAATAAACCGTTTAAAAATAACGTTATCTTTTTCAGTAATGCTGTTGCTTGAATACTATTTTTAATAACTGGATAAACTATAAAAAGTATCAAAAAGACTTCGAAAAACAATGACGTCACTATTAAATTTTTAGTACAATATTTCATACAAAGTACGCATTTTGACGTTTGATAAAGAGTTGTTAATTTGACTAGTTGGATACTTGCGGATTACACACACACACATACAGAGTGTAACAAAACACCCTAGAAATATTTAAAAATGGTTGTCTAGACCATCAAATTGAACAACTTTCGCAATGGGGCCACAATTGAGAAAATATTACAAAATCTACTGTTTCATACAAAACTGCAGCGCCTACCCGACTCAAATGTATATTTAAAAACTTGGGTATTTTGTTGCACTTTGTATAGAAAACGTTTTTCAATTTGACCAGTAGAACGATGGTTAAAATATCACCCACTGGTTAAAAATTTACTCTGTATAGACATGAGAAAGAATGTTATATTTGATCTACATGCAATTTTATCCTTGTTTTCAAAATAGGTCCTCAGGCGACACAATCACCATTACAGTTCACAACTTCATGCTAATGACAGAGATTGTTTTCTCAAAATTTATGTCAATTTCAGTCTCGAAAACAGTGATTTTGTTATTAAAAATATACGAGTAATTGGGACGTCTGTTGTTTTAAGAGAAATGGTAACGATAAAATTACCCATGTTAAAAACATAACCCTCCTTCTGGTGCAGTCGGGTAAAAATTAACAAAAATGCTAAATAATAAATCACCGTGCAGTTAGTCTGCACGGTAATGACATGTAGTTGAAATAGTTCTGAAAATTCACCTATTGGTAATACGACTATTTTCAAACTTTTTTCCCTGTTATGTTACCTGTAAATAAATAATATTGACAAAATGTTTAATGCATTAGGTATACAACGTGTTAATGAATAAACGCAAAACTAGAAAGTGTTTAGAATCTAGAGCAGAATCGAATTATCATGTTTTCAACATACGTAATTTTTTTCAAAATATTAAATAATTTGGTTGTAAAATTTAAAATTTACTTAGGCACACTCACCCTACTCACTACCAAAACAAAATTCTTAAAATGTATCCATGAGCACGTTAGCGCTTTCATTCATTGCTGAAATAATAACAAATATTTTTTTCCTGAAAACTTAAAATGCGTATAACTTTAAATATTAACTATCAAAATAATGAAATTATTGTTTCAATCTAATTATTTTGTTACAAATCAGTCGAGGTGTATAAGGGTTTGCGTTTATTCATAAACACGTTGTATACTTACGCAGAAAACTCTTAATCGAATTTTTGCCTGATAGTATCTTAATTTAGTGTCGTGTTTTGTCTAAAGGAAATAATATTTTAAAGAGAATACACCTAATGTTAAAACGACAAAAAATAAGTAGCGAAAGAAAAAATAAATTAGTTTAGGTGGTTAGCATATTCATAATGACTTAAAACATTTTTCTATCATGTAAAATAAAATATCTTCTTAATGTAATTATGTGAACAGAATTTTATTAAGATAAAGTCTTTTAAGTGGTTTCTTCATTAGAATGACCGTTGGAGGCTAGTTGAGGTCGTTTCACGCACGTACGCGCCTTAACTATATAGACCACTTTTTTATATAATTAATATTAAAATTAATGTGTAGTGACGTAACATTAGATTAATTTATGTGTTAATCGTCGCTCTGAGGCTGTAATTTATGTACGCGTCGGGTTTTTGTTGGGGCAGAAACAGGGCAAGAATGTTAAGCGTGTTAGGGTTAATAGGGAAACTAGAAATTCTATGCATTTTCTCACTTATACACTATAATAAAACTGTAACAGAAGTGTGAACCCTTAACCCCATCATATCTAAAGGACCGTTTCAAATTCCTTCATGCCACCCATGACCGTGTACTGCGATCTGCTCAAAATTTGTTACTGGCTGTTCCACGTCACACATCGTCCGCCTATGATCATTCGTTTACAGTGCAGTCTGTCCGATTATGGAATGATCTGCCTCTTATTATAAGACAAGCTCCTTCCCTGCCCATTTTTAAAAAACGAGTAAGAGATCACTATCTCACCTTCTGACTCATTTTTATTAATTTGACATTTTGATCCATTACTATTATATTAGTATATGTTTATTAATGTATTCATTATTCATTGTTAGATATTATGTATGTGTATATATATATTTATGTATGTATTATAATATACTCGTATGTATTGTAAGCTATTTTTTTATTTTATATCTTATTTATTACACCGCCATAGCAAGTTTTTTTACTTAAGAGTTCTTCCATCCTATGGTTGTCTGGAAGAAATCGCTTTTAGTGATAAGACCGCCATTTGTACCCTTACGTTCTAGAATTCTGTTTTGTTGCTGTATGTTTTTTGGTGTGCAAATAAAGAATATTTATGTTATGTTATGTTATGTGTATACAACGTGTTCATGAATAAGCGCAAAACCTCATACACCCCAACTGATTTATAAGAAAATAATTACATTGGAAAATAATTTCATTATTGTGATGCTTAAAATTAAGAGTTATTCGCATTTTAAGTTTTGAGGCAAAAATATTTGATATAATTTCAGCAATGAATGAAAGCGCTAACGTGCTCATGGATACATTTTAAGAATCATGTTTTGGTACTAAGTAGGGTGAGAGTGCCCGAGAGATGGGTTGAGATCAATTTCAATAAATTTTAAATTTTACAAACAAATTATTTAATATTTTGAAAAAAAATACCTATGTTGAAACCATGATAATTCGATTCTGCTCTCGATTCTAAACAAACTATTTTCTAGTTTTGCTTTTATTCATTAACACGTTGTATACATTGAAGACATTAAAAAAAATGGTTAAGATATGGTGTTTACGTTGTTCCAAATCATCAATTTTTTTTCTATTGTTTGAGTATCACGCAAAAACTAATGGACCGATTTTGATGAAACTTTTTGTTCTTAAATGGTTACAATGACGGCAGCTAGTGTGGATGAAGTCGCGGGCAAAATCGAGTTCTTTAAAAAACTGTGAAAATGAAAATTGTTTTTATAGTAAGTTTTAATTATCCAGGGTGTTAGGGTAACCAGTTGCATTACTTTAAAGGGTGATTGTACCCATGAAACTGATCAACTGTCCCTAAGAAACCTATAGTGTGGAATTTTCCCAAAAAATATTCAAAATCAAAATGTTATATCAAAATAATATCAGCTGGATAGCTTTTTGACTTCATTTTTGACTCTACCAACGTGTCGGAAGTCGTTCCGTTGTAGGGAAGATGCGGCCAGAAACTCTACAACACAAATATTTAAAAAAAAATTTGCAAAGTACAATTATAAATACAATATTGAATTACATATTGTAACATTGTCAAGTCCAGACATTTTGGTCATTCATATAATCATCGAGTTTATAGCAATCTTTTTTACAGATGATTTGCTTAACATGGGACTTAAAGTTTTTGTCTGGCAAGTTTAGAATATCCTCGGGTATTTTATTATAATAGCTAGCATACAGAGGATATAATTCGGAGCGCGCTCCATACAAACGTACTACGGTGATATTTTCAATACTAACCAATTAAACTCAATGAAATTTTTCAGAATAAATCTAAAAACAAATTTCTATACTTGGATAGAGTCAGATTTTTGGTAAAATGTATAGTTTTAAAGTTACAGTGCCTCAAAGATTTCCATACAAATCTTAAATTAATCCTGGCATCGAAACTGTATATTTTAACAAAAATCTGACTCCATACAAGCATAGATATTTGTTTCAAGATTGTTTCAACAAAATTTCATTGAGTTTAATTGGTTAGTATTGAAAATATCACCATAGTACGTTTGTATGGAGCGCGCTCCGAATTATATCCCCTTAACAGCATTCCTCTTCTAATTCGCGAAGCTTATGCGCTGACGAAGGTCGAACTGCCAGCCATCTTATCACCAGTGGTCTCTATAAGGCGGCAGATATCTCCTTGACAAGCTGTTAGCTAGCTAAATCTACGCTACTGTTTGTTTGTTTAGAAAAACATTTGTTTCCACTTTAAAATCGTCGTTAAGGAGCCATAGGTTCAGGTGAATATTTCCTATGAGAAACGCGATTGACCAGCCCTCCGAAGAGTGCGTTCGTATGCCGTATTTTCGATAAAAAGAATTAAGAGAAGTTTATTCCGAATGAGTAAATGCGCGCTGCATACAAACGTAGTCTGGTGATATTTTCAATACTAACCAATTAAACTCAATGAAATTTTGGAGAAACAATCTAGGAACAAGACTCTATGCTTGTATCGTGTCCGTTTTTCGTTTAAATATACAGTTTCAATGCTAGGATTAATTTAAGATTTGTATGGAAATCTTTTAGGCGCTGTAACTTTAAAACTGTACATTTGAAGGAAAATCTGACGCGATACAAGCATAGAGATTTGTTTCTAGATTGTTTCCGCAAAATTTCATTGAGTTTTATCGGTTAGTATTGAAAATATCACCAGACTTCGTTTGTATGGAACGCGCCAACAGTAATATACCCTTAATTAAAGTACTTTAGAAAATTTTTTATGATTTCACTAAATAAACTAACTAATTGTGAAAATGTGAGTAAAGTTCCAGTAATTATAAACGGTTGCAATTTATTATAGTTTGAGTAAATAATGTTTAAAATGCGTTATTTTCTTAACTTATCGAAAAAAATCCTACCTTGTGAAGTAATTTCAATCGTGCATTCAATTTATGATTTCACTGGATAAACTATCCAAGAATACTGCGTATTTTTTTCTTGTATAAATCTTGTAGAAAAACAAAAAATAAGAGACCCCTTCCTAGATGATTCCGGCACATATGGCCCCTTAAATCTTTTTTTAGATATCGTAGGGTTTTTTGGCTGATAAGTTACTTTTAAGTAGGTACTAACTAAATACTAGGTTTCGTTAGCAAAAAACAATAATCTTCATAATTATAAAATGTATGTTTGACCCGGTTGCAACCTTAATGCAAGCATTAGGCACACGCAAGTTGTACACTCTGCAACACAATGGAGCTATGTTTTGAACATGAACATTAATTGGATAGGCTTAATTTTTTTCTTGGCTATGAATATTAAATGAAAATACAGCCGGCGACAGCAGTTTTTCTGAGTTTATCGAACAAAGTTTTCATGAAAAAAGTATTTTTAGACTCTCATTTAAATAAGGTTTCAATTGATAACCCACACGACAATAGAGAAAAAATCTCTCTGTCCCCTAAAACTGCCCACGATAAAATTAAGCTTTTTTGATTTCATTTATACAACGTGTTAATGAATTAACGCAAAACTAGAAAGTAGTTTGTTTAGAATCGAGAGCAGAATCGAATTTTCATGTTTTCAACATAGGATTTTTATTTCAAAATATTAAATAATTGGTATGTAAAATTTAAAATCGATCTCTACCCATCGCACGGGCACACTCAGGGTGACTCGGGCACTCTCACCCTACTTACTACCAAAACAAGACTCCTAAAATCACTCCACAAGCACTCTAGCGCTTTCATTCATTGCCGAAATGATAACAAATAATTTTTGCCTGAAAACTTAAAATACGAATAACTTTAAATTCTAAGTATCAAAATAATGAAAATTTGGTTCAGTTGTGTAAGTATGAGTATGACGCTTTGCGCTTATTCATTAACACGTTGTATAATTTCACCATTAATTACTATAACTGCCAAGTATCATCTTTCTATGTCCTACAGTTTTTGAGGAAAAAGCCTAAGACAAATGGACGACAGACGTACGGACATACACCGAGGTGATTCCATAAGTGTTCCGCTTTGCCAATTTTACTAATTTTTTTTGCCAATTATTGGTAAGGGACACTTAAATGATCGGACACTTAATACGCCATGAAAATTTCTTTAAATAAGAAATGGTAAGAAGAGGGGAAGAGAAACTGTAATACCACCAAGGGGAAACGTGACGAACATCCTGTCTTTACAGGGTCCTTCTAAATATGCTGACACTTTTTTAAGGGGATGATCAGACCGTCAAACTGAACATCTTTCTCTATGGCACGGACATCGAAATCGCGAAAAAGAAATCAGCTGTCCAATACATTTGGCTCGAGTAGGTTTGCAGTTTTGTATGTAACAGCTGTTTTTTTTTCGCGTTTTCGATGTTGGTCCCATAGAGTAAGTTGTTCATTTTGATGGTCTGATCATTCACTTAAAAAAGTGTCAGCATAGTAAGAAGGACCCTGCATGTATACAAGAATATTTAGATCCTCACACTCGTCTACTAAATATGATGAAATTCTATCTTTTTTCTGTGATCAATCGTAATAAGGTAATTGATGCGTCATACGTTTTAAATTTATATAAAGTTTACTGTTAAGGGGATATAATTCGGAGCGCGCTCCATACAAACGTACTATGGTGATATTTGCAATACTAACCAATTAAAGTCAATGAAGTTTTGCTGAAACAATCTTGAAACAAATCTCTATGCTTGTATGGAGTCAGATTTTCGTTAAAATATACAATTTCAATGCTAGGATTAATTTAAGATTTGTATGGAAATCTTTGAGGCACTGTAACTTTAAAACTATACATTTTAACGAAAATCGGACTCTATATAAGCATATAAATTTGTTTTTAAATAGATTCTGAAAAATTTCATTGCGTTTAATTGGTTAGTATTGAAAATATCACCATAGTACGTTTGTATGGAGTGCGCTCCGAATTATATCCTCTTAATTCTGGATCTTATATCGTCGTACACAACGACCAATTTTGAACAGCTTTGATCCATCCGTGACCTTCACAAGCTGTCAACCACCTTGTCATATAAGCTGCTAATAAAGAGCTTCAAAAATGCATATTTCTATTAAACAGTTTAAGTATAAATGAGTGAGGTAGACTGTTCTCAGTGCGTGCCGGTCAGCCTACGTCTGTCATGCAAGCTACCGTCGACACCATGATCTAAAAGTATTGATTGTAATATTATAAAACACCATATTTTTTCCGTGAAGCACGGCTGGATCCCATCTATTTCCAGCCTGAATATATAAGACTGATTCCAATGTGTTTTTAGTGACTTGTGTACGATTTGTAAGACTACTATGGCTTTTCGGTGAAGGAAAACATCGTGAGGAAACGTACATGCTTCAATTTTGAGACGGCGTGTCTTATCCTGTCGACTTGCCAAAAGAGGTGACAGCACTAAACTGGACAGAATACATACTATACTAGTGAAATATTATAGTTATTCTGAATAACCATATTTCACTATACTTCATTCCAAATAAGGACGACGAGATTTTCCGATTTCTATGTAGCTTTCTGGCTAATTCTGATAAGCAAATGTAATTACTTTATTGGATACATATACTATCCGACATATCTTGGACGTTACTAAGTTGTTCTAAGAATAAGTGAGTGGAAGTGTTTCAAATCTCTGTTTCTGTAATGCAAAAGGGCCTTAAAATTTCGTTGCTATTTTGAATGGAGTATAGTATAGTACCTATGTACTTTAATTTAGGATATCTATGAGTTACAGTGGCTCAAATAATTATATACGAATAAGCCTAGCATTGAAATGATGTATTTTAACGGAAATCAGACTAACCACAGACACATAGATTAGTTTCTAGATAGGTTTAAAGAAATAATTGACTTTAATGTTGAAAATAGGATCAAACTTCGTTTGTGTGCAGCGGCGCCTTTGGGGGTATATCCTCTCATATTAAGAGAAGTTTATTCCGAATGCGTAAATGCGCGCTGCATACAAACGAAGTCTGATGATATTTTCAATACTAATCAATTAAACTCAATTAAATTTTGCAGAAATAATCTAGGAACAAATCTCTATGCTTGTATCATGTCCTTGATGAAATCTTTGAGGCACTGTAACTTTAAAACTGTACATTTTAAGGAAAATCTGTCACGATACAGGCATAGAGATTTGTTTCTGCATAATTTCATTGAGTTTAATCGGTTAGTATTGAAAATATCCCCAGACTTCGTTTGTATGGAGCGCGCCAACAGTAATATACCCTTAAAGTACGGTTAAGTTCAAAATTGGTCCCGTAACAGTTCGTGAGAGGAGGTCTGAGCTCAAAGAAAAAGGACAGGGTCGACGACGATGATGATGATGATTTTTATTTTAAATCATCATGAAAATTTTCTTTACTTGGTTTTTATTTAAACGCTGATGGATAAGTCATAAATAATTACTTAACTTATGAATTATTCAAGTAGGTACATAAAAACGTAAAGCCTAATTATATAAACCTAATTATAGGTAGATTAAACATTGAAGACCAATCTTAATTAAGATAATCATTTTGTAGTCCATAATGTAGACTCCATACAAGGTTATACATGTTTTGCCGCTGTGTGGTTCCCATTTCTTGATGTAGGTGTCGTACTGGATAACTAAAAGAAAGGGTTTGCTATACATTGTTTCATATTCATAGATTTATTGATTTTCTATGTGTTAAAATACATGGTCTTAGTTCTAGGTTACTGGTTCTAGACGTAGAAACCCTGTGTAAGACTGTAAGGGTGCGTCCACATGTGGCGAATGCGCCCCTACTGCGCAGCTCACGAGCCGTTCGCAAACCGCTCGCGAGCGGTAGTGACGCACGAGAATAAAATACAACTGCACAGATCGCGAGCGGCTCACGAGCTGCGCATTCGCCGCGCGTTCGCCAGATGTGGACGCTCCAATAGTGTTTTCGTTTTAGCGAAAGGCTGGCCATAATATATCACCACAATGGCACGTGATTCCATCCTGAAACCTTCAGAATGCTAAAAGTGAGCCTTGCGTTCTTTAGGTTAATTTGTAGTTAAAGCTAGGTGAAAAGTATTACAGGGTGCTTCTTAATATGCTGACACTTTTTTAAGGGAATGATCAGACCATCTAACTGAACAACTTTCTCTATGGGAGAAACATCGAAATCGAAAAAAAAAATCATCTGTCCCATACATTTGGCTCAAGTAGGTTTGCAATTTTGTATGGAAAAGCTGATTTCTTTTGGAGATTGCGATGTTGGTGCCACAGAGAAAGTTGTTCAGTTTGACGGTCTGATCATCCCCTTCAAAAAGTGTCAGTATATTATGAAATATTAACTATTTGTCTATTATTAAAACAGTCGAAATACATCGTCTGCTGGACGTACTCGTAGGCCTTCCAGATCCCCACGGGTCGTCACGGGTCATCCAACGGGATTCCGCTACCTTCACCAGGTTACCTTGTGTGTCCACCACGCTGTTTTTTTTCGGTACGCTACTCGAGGTATATGCGGCCTCATGGGCCATCTGTTCTACAAGCGATGAGCCCTTTCCATCACCAATTGAGCATAGCAATTCTTCGGCTATGTCGAATACTTTGGTTCTTCGGCTTATAGTATATTCTTCCATGTTTATATCAACAATTCATTTTGTAACGGGATACAAAGTATCGAAGTGTTTTAGTTAATTTGACTGCAGAGTACTATAATTATGTTACCCATACCACATCAAAAGAAAATGCAGGTTTTGGTATGGAAGGTGGCGCCTTTTTTCGCCCATTTTTGTGGCGCGGCAATCAACCAAACTTGAATATTTTAGTTCAGAATAAAGTAACAAATAAAACTAATGATATGGTATATCTCTAAACTCAGTCCAAACGGAGATACAAAGGTTTAAAGTTGACAATATATTCATTACGTTTACTTCAAGCCTTCATATTCTCCATTTGGACTGAGTTTATAGATCTACTTGTCGTAACAAATTTTGTTTTCTACTTTATTTTGAACTAAGTATTCAAGTTTGGTTGAGATAATAATTAATTTAATTAATTAGTAAATTTTTAGTTGGTTAATTGAGTTGATTTCAGGTGATGCTATACTCCATTCAAAATAGCAACGAAATTTTAAGGCTATTTTGCATTACAGAAACAGAGATTTGGAACACTTTCTCTCAATTATTCTTAGAACAGCTTTAGTAGCATCTAAGATATACCTCGTCGTCCTTATTTGGAATGAAGTATAGAGTAAACAGATAAAAATAGTGATCGTTTAAGTTCGTTTGAGTATTTTTTTCTCCTTCTTCTTCACGAGGTGCCATCTCCTGTCGGAGGTTGTCTAGTGTTAGGGCTATTTGGACCTGGAGACTGCAGCCCTGAATAGTGAGGTCATGTTCATATTGAACCATTCGCATAGATTATTAAGCCAGGAACTCGTTCTTCCACAATATTTATTCACATTTTATTTTTGATAAGCGCTTCACATTAAATTTTATTCCTCTTATTATAAACAGTCAGTTTTATTATAATTTATTTATGTTTAATGTTCACTCTCTCACAAAAAAGTTACTTGTAACACCTATCGTTTATAAATAAACAAAACACATTATTTTATACAACTGTCGTATAGGTAATTTATAGACATTGGAACAATAAGTATCAATTGATTATGTATGTGTGCAAAAACGATGTGTGTGCGCGTAATTGGCTCAATTACAGCTTTTATGTGCAATAGAGACATAACTGACGTTAGTTTTTTTCTTTAATTATACTTTTACGCACTTTAAATGCGTAAGTTTTAGATGTTAGAAGAAATAATTGTGCACTTCGATACCTGTTATACACAAAAAATTACTAAAGGTTACGCCCTTGGTGCGTTTAATTGCTTTTCCCCCACATTCTTCATAGATAACCTACCCCCTTAAAAGTTTTATACATTAAAAAAAAGTTGTCAGACTTTTTTTGTAAAAAGAAGCGGTAAACATGTTTCAAAATCGGCTTTTCTAGTATGTTTTTTTCATTTTTGACGTTGTTCCGGTAAAGAAATTTGTTCAGTTTGATGGTCTGATCATCCCCTTAAAACCCATCAGCATATTAAGAAGGTCCCTGTATAGAATAGATTTAACTGCACTATCATAGACAATGAAGTTTTAAATAGATAGTGACACAGTGGACAAATCCTTAAGGAAAACTAGATGATTATAAAGGCGAATAGATATGATTAAATTGTAATTCTTTACTAACATTTACACCTCTCACGTTCCAAGCATCAAATATGGAAGCGACAGTTACCAATAATTGAAACATTTACAAACGTAATGTGACCGTTAAAGTTACTCATAGATACGTTCATTGAATACACAGAATGTAGAAGTCCCACTGCGCTTACATATTGGATCGTTTATAGTAGGATAGCTAATGAACAAGTTGTAACAAGACATCGTAGTAATAATATTTAAAGGATCAAACTGAACAACTTCCATCGTGAAGACAACGGCGAAAAAAAAACAAGTGCGAATCGGACTCGCGCACCGAGGCAACCGTACAAATACATAGAAAAAAGCAACTGGATCTTTAGCGCGCCCGGCACACACTTGTCCGATTTTACTTGTTTGTCGTTTTACTTTGGAGTATGCTCTATACTGACACTAAGTTTGACGCTTATATGTATTGCCGTTTTTACGATAGAACAAAAACAAAATACTTCGAAAAAATCAGTTTTCGTGTATCCCTTTTATTTTATTATTTGTTAGAAAATCCCAGATAATAACCCATTTCTGAGAAAATTCAACTGGCTACTTATTACGGTTCAAAAGATACAGCCATTTAGAGCTAGGACGGACGGATGGCGTAGGCTTATGAATAGGATCCCGTTGGCATCTTTTGGGTACGGAACCCTAAAAAAATTTACTGTCCCATATATTTGAGTCACATAGGTACTTTTTTTATGAAACCGCCATTTTTTTTTGTTTAAATATTACTGGGGTGATTTGTCACATTACAACCTGGAGCCCCATTGCGCTAATTTAAAACATCAAAGTTCTATTCTTATCCAATTTCAGTTCTAATCACATTGCAATCCAATTACTATTCAACTGTGCTGAATTCCGCATCGAGCTAAACTCTATGTAACTGACAGACTTTAACGTGAGCGATCCGTGAAAACGGCTCTAACAGCTGTCAAGAGCAGTACCGCTATTAGCACAATACCAAAAATGTCAAAAAGTTATGATTCGTATGTAGTCCAAACACGGTTCAATCACCGATTATTTACCGCTATTGCAGCCCTGTAGTGTAATAACTGTGAGTCTTGCTACAACTTGAAAGTTTCTGACCACTCTAAGGTATCTTTTTGTGGTTAATTCTTCCCTCGTAACTGAAACCTGTCTGTGTCCCTCAGTACCTTTTTTTTTAAATTTATAATTAATGGACTTTTTGCTTGTGCGTTAGCACCGCATTTCCGCAAATTTCAAGTAGTTTGTGGAAGTATCTATCCCAATCTCAGGGATTGTTTTTGATAAAGAACAAGAAGAGATTAAGGAATGCGGAGCCTCGTGGCAGGCAAAGACGCGACGCGCGGACAACACGCTAGACAAGTTCTCGGGTCAGAACCTGCAACGTGACTCCCCCCTCAGTACCTACTAAATTGTTGGGTTTTTAATAAAGTGTCACTACTGCACTTTATTTCTTCAATGCAAAGTTCCTTAGTCCGCTGGCCTTTATACATCTGCCCCTTATGAAAGTAGGAAAAAAATGATGACTATTCGATTGTCCCCGCATTGTGTGTAAAATGCCAACGAAATTGTTCATTGTTTGAATTTATCGTGGCGTATAAAGGATCTCTTGTTTACTGTTTTTGTGTCTGTATTTGAAAATGTTACAAAAAATTTTAGCATTTTGTCTTTCCAAAAGTTTTTCTAAATAAACATTGTAACAATGTTGTCACACATAAGATAATGTGTCTTCGAAAGCGCCTGAGCGCGCTGCATACAAACAAAGTTTCATCCTACTTTTAGTCACGACATTTTTAAACACGATCTAGAATCGAATCTCTGTGTCGGTATTTTGTCAAATTTTTGTACGACACTTTTTTAAGGGGATGATCAGACCATCAAACTGAACAACTTTCTCTATGGGACCAACCTCGAAATCGCAAAAAATAAATCTGCTGTTCTATACAAAACTGCAAACCTTCTCGAGTCAAATGTATGGGACTGCTATTATAAACTGCTAAATATATGACAGCTGATTTTTTTTTCGCGATTTCGATTTTGGTCCCATAGAGAAAGTTGTTCAGTATGATGGTCTGGTAATCCCTTTACAAAAGTGTGAGCATATTAAGAAGGACCCAAAAAATCGGCTGTCCCATACATTTGGCTCAAGTAGGTTTGCAGTTTTGTATGGATAGCAGATTTTTTTTTCGTGATTTCGGTGTTGGTGCCGAAGAGAAAGTTGTTCAGTTCGATGGTCTGATTGTCCCCTTAAAAAGTGTCAGCATATTTAAGGGTGTATTCAGACAATGAAACTAAACAGATTTCCCAAAGGAACGTGAGTGGAAAAACGAAAACATTTTTGAACCTCTCATAGAAAATTGATCGGCTATTCCGCACTTTTGTATTGATGGTCCAAAAAATTCTCGTTTTTCGACCCATGTTTCTTAGGGAAAGTTGTTTAGTTTCATTTTCTGAATACACCCTTAAAGTTATGTTAGTAATAAATAACTAGTGGTATCAGTTTCAATGCTGGGACTAATTTGAAATTTGTATTTCCATACAAATCTTTGACCCACGGTGATTTTGAAACTATTAAGTTTATGGAAAAATGAGAAGGTACTGACACAGATATTAGGTTTTTTTTTACTTTAATTAGGTACTAAATATTCAAACCAGGACGTAACTTCGTTTTTGGGGTTCCGTACACAGAGGGTGAAAACGGGACCCTATTACTAAGCCTACGTATTATATGCGGACCCGCCTCGCCTTAGCATTTCCCCTCTGCCAACGTGCAAGATCAAAAAATCTTACGCATTTACATTCAATTTTATACCGTATCACTAAACGACAGCCCATAATTGCGGAACAATAATTTCGAACTTATGACGTTTGGAGTTCACACGACACTGTTTTTCATGATTTTTGACATTCAAAATTAGAATCTAAACTAATGGAATAAAATTCAAAGTTGCGTATCTCGTGCTACCTCGCCCCCCGCAAAAAGTGGTAGAAAATTGTGTTAGTACAATTACACGCGTAACTAGTCCTCATATAAGTAGTCTAAGGCCTACGTTGTCCGTCCGTCCTACTTATTTAGGGCTGTAACTTTTGAACCGTAATAGCTAGACAGTTGAAATTTTCACAGAATGTGCGTTATTGTGGCGGATTTGTTAACAATGTTCATACAAGAAACTAGTTTTTCTCACCGTTTTTTCTTCTCGCTCTATCGTAAAAACGGTAATAGATACAAGCGTCAAGCTTGGTGTGATTATAGAACAAACGCAGTATAACAACAAATAATAAAAACCAGCCAAGTGCGAGTCGGCCTTGCGCTAAAGGTCCCGGAGAAAACAAAACTTTTTTGTAAGTTAGTTAATATAATGTTGTGTGGTGGTGTGGCACGGAACCCTCGGTACGCGAGTAGCCCGACTCGCACTTGACCGGTATTTTTTATTACAGGATTACCTTTTATTCGTTTTATTACTATTTTACTACCGTATTTTGAAAGTCTAGATAAGTCGAGTCTAGACCAGACTTGAAACGCCTACGACCAAATAATTAACCCCGTTTGGAATAATTTATTAAACCCCTTTTTAAAATATCTTACACAATTTCTTGTTGTCAACCGACTTAGAAATATAAATGATGATTGATAAAGAAAGGTAAGGCAAAGGCAGCAACTTAGAACACAACAGACAGATTAGAGCAGGCATGTCTAACTTGCGGGACGCGGGCCGCATGCGGCCCTCACTGCACTCCTAGCAGGACCAACATTGGCAGTCACTCACCTTTTGCTAGAATTTGTGAAGAGTTCAACAGAGTCAGTGCAGGGCTGCCGGATCTGGATATCTTTTATAACTCGACCAATAAATTCAATAATACAATACGAAAGCATTGTCACCTAACCATTCTCACCTACTGAGTTCAGTTCCGAATTATACATTATTATTATTATTATAAATGATGTCGACTTCCAAATTGTTCTTTTCTAATTCTAGAGTTAATCATGATTCCCATGGGGAATACCCAGTGATATATTACTTTGTGCATTTTTCTCAATTTGGTTAGGACATTTCAGGCTGAATCACCTGATTGTCTGAAAATAAAGATGATTCCGTGCTTCGGATGGCACGTTAAGCCGTTGGTCCCGGCTACTATCGTGGTAGTAGTCGTTACATAAAAACCACGTCAGATACCGTAAGGCGGTCTGAAAAAACTCTGACACCAGGGCTTGCTGCCCACGCAATAAGAAGAAGAAGGTACTCATATTTATGTACCACCACCATTTTGAGCAATGGTGTGAAAAATATCAAGCTAGCTTCGCTCGCTCAATTTTTTGGTATGTGAGGTCTTCTACCAGAGTCCCAACATTTTTCATTTTTATTCGAAGTCCCAATAACTGTAGCCTTATTAGTGTAGTAGATGCGATTGCGGCAATTGCCCCCCGAACCCAAATAAACAATATAGTTTACAGACACATTACACAAACTCTACTTGTGTATGTTATGTACCTATACTGTTATTGTTATCTGCACCGCCTATCAATCTTCTTTTACCTTTTCCTCTACCCAAAGGTTGTCTGGAAGAAATCGCTTTCTAGCGATAAGACCGCCTATTTTCGTACCGTCTGTATTTTCTGTTTATTTACTCTCTGTATACTATGTTTTTTGGTGTAAAATAAAGTATAATTGATTGATTGATTCCTGGGAAGTTATTGTATTAATTTTTTACCCGACTGCGCCAGAAGGAGGGTTATGTTTTTCGAGTGTATGCATGTATGTATGTATGTTTGTATGTCTATTTCTTTGGCACGGCCTACAGCCCAAACGGCTTGATGGATTTTAACGTATGAGGTGTCATTGGATTTGTAAAAATCGTGAGAGTGACATGGGGTATATTAATTTAATATGACGTCTACAAATTAAAAAAGAGAGGGGGAATAAACAATTTTTTTTTGCTAAAAATTACAATATGGGTATCAAATGAAAGCTAGTAATCAGACGATTCCAAATATATAAATATTATAGTACTTTTATGTTACCGTTTCGACACAAGACTAAAAAGTAAGAAATAAACTAAATTATTAAGATAAACAAAAAACCCGACAGCATAAAAAACCTATTAACTGAAAAGAGAAAAACAAGCTCTATCATTACTTATCAGCTAAAACAACTTTGTTTGAGCAAATATAATTTGAATCTTATTAGGTAGGTATCGCAGGCGGTGACAAACCAATCAATAACCAACCAAAAATTTTCTTTGTCCCCGTTTGCGATACCTACCTAATAAAAAGATTATTATATATATAGATAAGATTATTGTAAGTAGATATACGTAAACTTAATTTTGTTATTGGAATACTTCTGTCCTCTAATAATGTCCTCTTTCCTTACCTTAAAGGTGACTAAGTTTTAAGTGCAATGTTACATTATTTAAGAACTTATATGTACACTTAGTATGCAAAATAAATATTTGATTTGATTTGATTTGATTTAGTCTACATAATTATGTAAATAAGCTATCGAATAAAAATTGTTTATACTTTTCTGCTGTTTGAACATGTCTCTACTACTGCGTTTGCTAACGCCAGCGCTGTCATTTTGGTGTGAATTGAGCCTTATGCTAAATGCACTCAAAAAACCTTGCAAAAATTTCTAATTAGTTATTCACCGTTTTATTACGTGTCTGCAACTCTAGTCTAGACTAGACACACCGGTTGATCAAGTGCACTATTTATATGTATGAAGGCAAACCTGTCGCAGTCCAAATTGTGATAAAAAATCATCCGGCCACGAAATAGTGCATTAAAATTTGATTACATTAATTTCTAGCAACATAGACTTAATGCGTAAGCTGACCATAATTAAGGGGATATAATTCGGACCAATTAAAATCTATGAAATTTTGCTGAAACAATCTTGAAACAAATATCTATGCTTGTATGGAGTCGGATTTTTGTTAAAATATACAGTTTCAATGCTAGGATTAATTTAAGATTTGTATGGAAATCTTTGAGGCACTGTAACTTTAAAACTGTACATTTTAAGGAAATTCTGGCACGATACAAGCATAGAGATTAGGTTCTAGATTGTTTCTGCAAAATTTCATTGAGTTTAATCGGTTAGTATTGAAAATATCACCAGACTTCGTTTGTATGGAGCGTGCCAACAGTAGTATACCCTTAAAAGCGCTCCGTACAAAACGAAATTACGTCGTAGTTAGAACATTTAGTAGTTGTTACAATGACATTCTATAGTTGTTAACACAATATAGAAACCAATATCTGTGTCGGTACCATTCCGTTAAAATATACAAGGTGTAAGTGACAGCCTAGCAAGTACTGAAACGGTGAATTCAGATCATTAAACTGAACAACGTTTCCTGAGGTAGGCTCAATAGTGAAAGTTGTTCAATTTGATTGTCTGATTTCACCGTTTCAGTACTTGCTAGGCTGTCACTTACACCCTGTATATTTTAACGGAATGGTACTTACACAGATATTGGTTGTCACTTACACACTGTATAATTTCGAAGTTACCGAGGCCCAAAGATTTCTATACAAATCTTAAATTAGTCTTAGCAATCAAACTATACGTATATTTTAACAGAAATCTGACAAAAATTTAATTTGTTATTATTGAAAATTGCATTTTATGCAGCGTGCTCGGGCGCTTTCGCAGGAATATAATTCGGAGCACGCTCCATACAAACGAAGTCTGCTGATATTTTCAATACTAAGCAAATAAAGTCAATGAAAATTTTCAGAAACAATCTAGAAACTAATCTCTATGCCTGTATGAAGTCAGATTTTCGTTAAAATGTACAGTTTTAAAGTTACAGTGCCTCAAAGATTTCCATACAAATCTTAAATTAATCCTAACACTAAAACTGTACATTTTAACGAAAATCTGACTTCATACAAGCATAGTGATAAGTTTCTAGATTGTTTCTGAAAAATCGCTTTGACTTTAATTATTTAGCATTGAAAATATCACCAGACTTTGTTTGTATGCAGCGCGCATTTACGTATTCGGAATAAACTTACTCTTAAGACAATATTTACAAGTGTCTTTTATTTTATGTAGATGAAATGTAATGAACAGAATTTGCACTCCCCTATCATTCATTGTTCACAAAACACTTAATATTTACGTATATCAGCGACGATAGTATATCTAACTTATACAGCACATCACAATGTATATTGTAACCTCAGAAAAATAGGTTAATTAAAAATTATTATGCAGATAAGATTTAAAATACAGTTGGGAAGTAGGTCAGAGCGGGTCGATATTAATTTTAAATCCGTTACAGATTAAAGCCGTTAATAGGGCTGACCACTACAGTATCATAAATATTTTATCACTTGAGGTGTTAACTTGAGGTTTAACCTAAAAAAGTTATAGCCTGTAAGATGGAATCTTGCTAGGCAAAGGCCTCATCATACGAATAATGGTGGGCTAAACTCCACCACGCAGGCCCAGGCTGATTGGTGGAGGCAAGTTAGTGATCAACTTGCTCCAAAATACACAATGCGTTGATCTGAAATATTTACAATTCTCCAACTACCTAGTAGAAAGAACGTAGCCGTGAGCATTTGCGTATAGAAATCTTTCCGAAGCAGTACTGTAGTCGGTGACAAACAAAATTGTTCCATCAAAAGACGAAAATGGTTTGACGGAGGAACGCAGCAGATCGATATAAATTTAATACGAGGGATATACCCTGGTGGCCGGCGGGCAGTGGGCAGGATCTCGTGTAAACACAGTCGCGTTTAGTCCAGCTCTGCGAACCTCGTGGGTAGCTAGCGATGGATTGTTGGGCTATAGAAAGTTCCTAGAACATTTAATTTCTACTTACTTGTGCCTCTGTGACCTTTTCATTGTCAGTCATTCGCATGTTTTCAACGAAACTGGCATTGAAGGAACGTTGAACGCCATCGGTCACAATAACAATAGATCTTCCAATGTTTGTTGGTCATTTGGCAGTCAAATGCTTAAGCAGCATTGACGAGAGTGCATCTCTGGATGGGTGATATTGTTATTGTTCTCGAATGGTTGGTTCCGAATAGTAGACTCTTATTTGTTCCCCAAATCAGAGGCAAATCGAGCATGCTTGAAAATGCTCGTTGGTGCTAGTTGACTATACAGGCTGTAAACTTAAATATGTTTCATACTTTACGGAGTGCTATGAAACCAATACCATCACCATCATCTCCTTGCCTTTATCCCTCTACTTGGGGTCGGCTCAATATCACCTTCCTCCATTCATCTCATTTAGCTGTCATTTCTGCGTTCACTCGTTTTCTAAACACGCTATCCATCTTTTCTTTGGTCGTCCTCTCTTCATACATCACTCATCTCTCCACATCACATACCATGGAACCAATTTCGAAATCGTGAAAAAAAAAAATGGTTCTTAGGTTTTGCTATTTTTTTTACGAATTCAATGTCGATGTCAGTTCCACAACAGTAAAAGTTGTTCAGTTTGATGTTCTACATTTCTGAAGAAAGAACGACAAGAAGAACCTATCTAAGGTGGTTACCAACTCTGGATAAATCTCGTTCAGTAGGCCTTACCACGAGTTTTCACTGTACTTTACTACTGTAGATAAGTCACCAATTTCTTATGGCAGAAATTAGTTCTCAACGTAACTACTAGGAGCGCTGTACTAAATTCAATACAAAATTGGTAACGTAACTGTAGGTACAGTTTTAAAGTAATCGCTTCTTAGCGATAAGACCTTTTATTTTGTGCCTTTTCTATTTTTTCTCTGTATTTTACTGTTTATTTTTTGGTGTAAAATAAAGAATATTCGATTGGTTTGATTGATTGACCTATTTTGTATCTATCAAAGCTTGTTAATATTCGCTTCTGGCTAGTCTAGTGGCCTCACGTGGCGCATGAAGCGCGCGTGCACCGTTTTCAGTCAAAAACAACGCCACGGCCACGACTCCGATAGAGTGTTACCGCGGTTTGGTCGGCCGCTGCACTGTCTAGGTGGCTGCTCCGGATTGCGAACACGTGGAGTCGAACCGATCGTTGTAGAGCTGAAGATTAAGATAGGCCTAAGCGTCATTGAACTGAACAACGTTTTGTATTGTTTCGATTTGAATTTAAATATAATAGGAAAGCCTATGCACACGTCGCAGCCGTAGAAATGTAAACACTTTTAGCTAAATAAAATCTTAGATTTTTGTTGAAAGTGTTTCAACGACAGTGATATGATTAAAAACGCATTTTATCACTTTTGATTGCTATCTTAATCCTAATCATGTCCTATCCTAAGCTTTTTTTTGCAGCTTTATTACATAAAATTTGTGTTACACCTGTATTTACTATGAGTATTAGATAATCTTTGTAAAATTATTTTTGGCATCAAATAAAGCATCAAGACTAGCATAGTCGGGAAAACCCTACAAATGTTTGCTAACCACAAACTCTGTAACCCATCAGTTTTTGTAAAACATTCGGGGACATTAGCGTTTCCAGTGAATTATGCGTCATATCGACCACCGTGCGGGAATCACTTGTGGCCGTCGCGTGACAGAGAAAAGTTGAAAATAATGAATAACTAGAGGTTGTGACAATCACAATGACTAAAATATTACAGAAGAGTCATATGACCCACTCCTACTGTGCTTTTGTATAAACCCATAGAAATACATGTTTTATAAAACATTTTCAGGAATTATCAGTTCAGTCGATAGACTCACTTTTGGACTGCTAACCCCCAGAAAGGTACCATATCAACTTAATAATCCTTGGTTCTTTTGTGGTTGCTGAATTGCCTTCTGGCAGGCGAAATTGCTATAGTGCGTACAAGATGGCTCCGTGATTTTGACAGGCAGTTTTAGAAATTTTATTTTACTTTTTAAAGCTGTTTGAGCGGTCACAACTTTAAATACTCTAAAAATATACAAGATTAATTTAACATTTAACATAAATTTAAAGGTTTTACGGCTAAAACATTTTCCGAAACTAAAATAATCGCTCTAAAACGATCTGTCAAAATCATGAAGCTATCTTGGTCGAACTGTACTAAGTTGTTTGAGGTTAGAGTATACCCGGAGTATACATTGGTTCATTCAGACACTCGATGACGCAAAATCCAAAGTTTCAATTAATGCTAAACCGAGAGTTACCGTTGGTATGGTGTTACTACCATACCAATATCCAAAATTTCGATGACGTAGTCGTAGGGGTAATGCTAAGATGAAGGATCTGTCTTTAAGACTAGAGTGAGCCATACCAATTGTAAAGTGTCCACTTTTTTTGACGTTTAGGTTTGAGATTGTGGTGTCAAGTAGTATGGACAAAAGGCACCAAGTGACATATGGCCTTATGTTTACGGTCACTTTTCGCACACACTAGCTCAAAAAAAAGTGGACAGCCGCATAAACAAATATCTATAGTTCCATCTCCTTCTACTATTAAAGGTACGTCATAAGACAAAACAGACCAACTACAATCGTAAATTTATGCGGACTCTATGGAGAACCTTCCTCTTAGGGGTAATGCTACGACTACGTCATCGAAAGTTTGGATGTTGGTATGGTAGTAACACCATACCAACGGTAACTCTCGGTTTAGCATTAATTGGAACTCATCAATGGACTCTACCAAAATTTAGAGCCTATCTCAAAAATCCCAGTGAATGATGACTTTGAGTAAGAGCAACTTCACCGCGCCTCTGTCCTTCGCTCAGTGGGGGCGTGGCGGGAAAAGTTGCGCATTATTTACGACGACCACGAACCCGATGCGGCGATAAGGCGCGTCGCAGTCGCCGCGTCACGATCTGCACTATCTGCCGAAGATATTGAGACTGTAATAATAGTATTAAATACGGCACCGTAATGTTTGCGGTGGGACTTTTGACCTAATACGGATTGGTTGAGGTTTTGTTTTGAGGAATTGAAATCTTTATCGTAGGGAAGATCACGATTTGGCGATTCGTCAAATTTTGTTGGTTGTTGCAAAGTTTCTGAAAACTCCAAAGGAGCGAAACTTACGGGCTTTAGGTTGGCAACCCTATTTTTTAGGACTCTTATTGCCAGTTGCATGTACGTTCATTAAAGTTAATCCTCCATTAAATTTCTTGTTGTCACTTTTTGTCTTGTTGACGTAGTACAAGCTAGCAAGAGATTTAATGGAGGATTAACTTTAATGAACGTACGTGCAACTGACTGTTAAACTATGACCTTTATCATAACATGGATCTTGGAAAATAAGTAGTCTAGGGTCCACTGTAATTTATAATAATTTTCCCCTTAACCTAATTCAATAAGTAGGACTATAATTATAAGATCATCATCATTTCTTTTTATGCTTATTAATGTATGTTTTTAATACAACTAAGTTCTCACAAAACACAGTCTAACAATGTTTATTCTTGTGGAAATTATTCACTGGATACAAAGTGTTGGTCGAGTTAAGGGGAAATTATGACTTAATTCCGATATACATCGTGTTAATAATTATAGCCTTATTAGGAGAAAGGAAAGATGTAGCTTATTACTGGAAGAGTCTCTCTTATAAAAAAAAAAATATTTTTGGGCCTCTCAGTTTTATAAGCTTTCAATATTGTAGAAACAAATATTTTTTTGAACCCCTTTTCTTCACGTATTTGATGAATTCACGTATTTGATGGTTGCTATAACATATACACGTACAGACAGCGAGGTGATTCCATGAGTTCCTTTTGCAATTTCTGGAACGCAAGACTAAGCATATGCTCACGATTATATTCCCCGAGGGGGTAGTCAGAGATATTCTGAACCCTCATAACATACACGTTTCACCAGTAGTACCGAAACTCTGTCCAGTGTGACGGAGGGTGAGCCCGTCGCCACTTGTAATGGACAGCGGGTACAATACATGCCTCGAAATTGAAGCATGCAGGTTTCCTCACGATGTTTTACTTCACCGAAAAGCCAGTGGTGTTACAAATCGTACATAAATTCCGATAAACTCATTGGTACGAGTCGGCCTGGACGGGGATCGAACCATCGCCTCCTGCACGGCAGGCAAGGTTACTCGCCACTGGACCACCACGGCTTTTACGCAAGACTAAGAAGTTTAGATTTGTGTAGAACTATTGAGAAATAAAAGTTAACTATTTTATACTATCGCTAGAGGTAACCGCGACTTCGTCCGCACAAATTATATAGGGTCCTTAATAAACTGACACTTTTTTAAGGGGATGATCAGACCATCAAACTGAATAACTTTCACTATGGCACTAACATCGAAATCGCAAAAAAAAAACAACTGTCCCTTACAATTGGCTAAAGTAGGTTTGCAGTTTTGTATGGAGCAGTAGATTTTTTTTTGCGATTTCGATGTTGGTCCCATAGAGAAAGTTGTTCAGTTTGATTGTCTGATCATCCCCTTAAAAAAGTGTCAGCATATTAAGAGGGACCCTGTATACCAGATTTTAAGTTAAATCATATGCTATGAACCAAACAAAATTCATCAAAATTGGTTCAATAGTTTTTGCGTGATGCTGTTACAAACATACAAACAAACAAACAGACAAAAATTCTAAAAAAAAGGTTGATTTGGAGTTCAGAATACCTAAAAACCATATCGTAATCTTTTTCATGTAAATATCGTCAATGTACAGAAACACTTCTGTTACAGTTTCATAATAGTTAAGTTATCATTGTATCTATTGATTGACGTATAGCTCTGAAAATTAGAAAGGTGAACGCATTGGCCCGGATCATATATTTACCGAATAACTAACAACCTAGAGGAAAGACTTTCACAGGTGTAATTTCTGCTACAATATTTATTTCTAGTAATATTGGAATAATAAATTGTATACCTACGTCCGTGGTCGACAGCTTTGCGTGCGCAAACGCCAGTTGATCGCGAGATTCGACCAAGCCGAAGATAACGCTGAGAAATGGATTAGAAAAACTTGCCTGTCTATAATTTCTTATAGTTTCATTTAAATTGGATAATAAGTAGGTATTAATACTACAACACTACGTACTAATGAGTTTTTAGGAAGTTACGATTTTTAACTCTTCAAAGCGGTCATTGCATTGGCGTTATGTAGCTTCGGTATTTGAAACAATGACCGAATTTAGATAAGCAATTTCAGTACTTATAGACCTACCATGAGTTTGCACTGTAGTAAACTAAAGTAGTTTTACTGCCATTTTCGTATTGAAAATTCAAAATTCAAACATTGAAGTTCTAAAAAAAAATACGATATGGTTTTTAGGTGTCCCTGATTCCAAATCACCAATTTTAGGATTTTTTGTCAGGCGGTTAGTTTGTTTGTTAGAGCATCACGCGAAAACTACTAAACCGATTTCGATGATACTTTTTTTGTTTGAAAAGCTTATAATTTGATCTCATTAGCAACCTTTTAAACTAAGAGTCTACCTATCAAACTGAACAACTTTTACTATGCAAATCTGCTGTTGCATACATTTGAATTGCGTATTGTTTGTATTGTTGCAGTTTAGTATGGAACAGCATATTTTTTTTGCACTAATCTGTTTACTCCCATAGTAAAAGTAGTTCAGTTTGATGGGTAGACTCTTAGTTTAAAGATAATGATATAAATTCCCCGTCACGCTGGACAGAGTTTCGGTAGTACTAGTGAAACGTGGATGTGTATGAGTTTTCAGTATATCTCTGACTACCCCCTCGGGGAATATAGCCGCGAGCATATGCTATGATATCAATTTTACCCTGTAGATGTAGCCTATTCTTGAGAGGCGTTCTCCCTGTAGTGGGATCCTACTGGCTATTTTAACGTACTTACCTAGCACATGGATCATTGTTATCTATTTTGTCAACGAATATTATTATTATTAACTCTTTGACTAATTATTATAAGGACTAGCCTTGCGGTAGCATTTCCTCTCTGCCACGGTATAAGCACAATTGATCTTGTGCATTTACTTTCAATTTTACACCTTATCACTAAACGAAACAGCCTATAATTGCGAAATAATAACTTCGAACTTAGAACGTTTGGGGTTCACACGAGACTACTTTTCATGATTTTTAACATTCAAAATTAGAATCTAAAGTTATGGGGAATAAAATCCAAAGTTGCGGATTTCATGTTACCTCGCCCCCGCAAAAAGTGGTAGAAATGTTTGTTAGTAGAATTACACGCGTAACCAGTCCACATATAAATAGTCAAAGTTATTAACTGTACCAAGAACGATAAATTATCCATTTTATTAATTCAGTTGTGTCCTAAATTAAAAAGTATTGTCATTAACAATTTTAAATTTAATTTACTACCAGATTGCAATAATTAATTACAAGTTCAATTATCTTGTTTAATTTTGACACGATGTAATTAGTCAGATGGCAGTTTACGATAGTCTTTTTTTCCCTAAATGTAAAAAAATTTGTTATGTGTGCGAGCGGTGCTCGCGCGCGGAGGGTTTTGGTAACTAAAGAGTTTAACCCGCGACTTCGTCCGCACAAATTATGCAGGTTCCTTCTTAATATGCTTACACTTTTTTAAGAGGATGATCATTCTGTCAAACTGAACTCTATGGACCAACCTAGTGATGAATAAACAAAGTTGTACAGTCGACCAAACAAGTGCTCTACCACCTTAAGGTTGAAATTTGTTTCACGTCATAAAACAAGAAGACTTAATTTTTACATATTGGTTTTAATTTGAATCTAGAAAAATGTCAGTCTCTGCCGTAGCGATATTTTTATTACATAAGAAGTTACGTAAAAATTGATAGATCAGCAGGTTTTGTACGAATTGATGGAGAAAAAGTTGACTATTGCCGTCTGAATATTTTCAAGCTGTCTTAACTAGCATCTGACACGAACAAACAACTAGGTAGAGAACATTATGTGCAAAACACAATAACAATTTGCATAAAAAGAAAAGCTCTTAAAATAGTAATTTAGCCCCTAAAAAGCGGTAAACACCCACTCAGAGCTACAGAAGTAAAAGAAAAAATATATCAGACAGTGAATGACCTGCTAGGTACGGTAGAAACGTAGGGAATCCCAAACTCTGCCGTGCGTGACCGAAACGTCTAGTGAAAAAAAAAATGTCTAAATGACCGAAAAATCTTCAAGAGACGATTTTCGTCTGGCTTTTAAATCTAGTGAAATCAATTAGAGTGGCTACTTTGTTACACGTGTCAGAGTTAGTGTGTCAGATGAATGAAGTATATCAGTAGGTATGCTGACTTTGTATTGTAAGTATGGAATATTTCACTAGCGATAGCGTGCTAAACATGAATATACAGGTGGACCCTGTACTTAATATGCTGACACTTTTTTAAGGGGATGATTAGACCATCAAACTGGACAACTTTCTCTATGGGACCAATGTCGAAATCGCGAGAAAGAAATCAGCTGTCCCATACAATTGGGTCGAGCAAGATTTCAGTTTAGTATGGACAGCAAAATTTTTTTTTCGCGATTTCGATTTTGGTCCCATAGAGAAAGATATTCAGTTGGATGGTCTGATCATCCTCTTAAAAAAGTGTCAGCATATTAGGAAGGACCCTATACAACGTGTTAATGAATAAGCGCAAAACCTCATACACCCCAACTGATTTACAACAAAATAATTAGATTGAAACAATTATTTCATTATTTTGATAGTTACATTTTAAAGTTATTCGCATTTTAGGTTTTCAAGCAAAAATGATTTGTTATTATTTCAGCAATGAATGAAAGCGCTAGCGTGCTCGAGGATACATTTTAAGAATCTTGTTTTAGTAGTAAGTAGTGTTAGTTTGCCCGTACGGTGGGTTGAGATCGAGTTCCGTAAATTTTAAATTTTACTAACAAGTTACTAATATTTTGAAAAAATTACCTATGTTGAAAACATGATAATTCGATTCTGCTCTCGATTCTAAAAAACTACTTTCTAGTTTTGCGTTAATTCAAAAACACGTTGTATAGGGTGTAACAAAACACCCTAGTAATACTTAACGGGGTACTTCAGACCATCAAACTGAACAACTTTCACTATGGAGCCTCGCAATTTGCTAATCAACACCTGGGTTCTTTCCGTTGACCTATAGGTACATCATTCAAAATAAGGACCACGAGATTTTCCGATTCCTATTTAGCTTTCTGGCCAATTCTGATTAGCAAATATTCTTTATTTAACTGAAAGATATACTATCTGACATATCTTGGACGGTACCTAAAGCTGTCCTAAGAAAATGTGAGAGGAAGTGTTTCAAATCTCTGTTTCTGTAATTCAAAACAGCCTTAAAATTTCGTTGCTATTTGGAATGGAGAATAGGATCATGAAATTTTCCAAGAAGCAAGCTCACAGCACAAGTAAAGGAAAAAATCCGAAAATCATTAATTTGCAGTTACATCAAATAAAAAATTGTTTTATTACCAACTTAAATTTTCAGTTGGAAGATCCATTGTGATGTAGACCGTTGTTTTGTAATGGGACAATTTATTTCCACCGCAAAGTTAAGTTTGTCCTTCATAATTACGATTGTACAGAACCCCCAGGACGCGATCCGACTGGCACTTGACAGGTTTTTATTTAACTAGTACAGTTAGCAACAGAAATGGAAGTCAGCTCGAGTCGTGTAAGGCATTATGCTCTTAGTCTTTTGCGATGGTTATTCTTGGTCGCATCTTCTTCACCGGCTGCAAGAAGTGTTTTAGGCAGTATCATCAAATTTTAGCTGACTGGATATTATCAACATTTTTACTTTTAAATGGATGTCAAATGTTTGTGGATCAACCCACTGCTGGGCACAGGCCTTCTTTTTATTGGGCCACTCCTCACGGTCCTGTGCCAATCTGATCCATGTACGACCCGCAACCCTTACAATGTCGTCTGACCATCGCATAAGTTCATTAACAGAAATTATTTTAAAATTCAACCAACCGTACAAGACTGTTTTACCCTTTGTTTTGTAATAACTTTTTAATTTGAAGATAATACTTGGAAAAAAGTGTAACAATTCTTCAATTCAATTTTTGTTTAGTGGCATCCGATGTGTTATCACAATTCAGCCAATGTCTCGTTTTGTGGAGAGTATACGAAGGAAAATGATCAGTAGTATTAAGTCTAGCGTGGCAGTCTTGCCAATGTAAGTAGTTTATAATCTCAAGTGATTGTTTTAAGGTTAAAACGCAAAAGAGTTCACAAAATGGTGGAGCCACGTGCAAGCCCAACGCGCCGATACGCACGCGTCCGTACTCCGCCAGACTTGCAGCGCGACTGTAACAATTCTTATATTTAATCAATAAACTTTTTTGTGATGAAACAACGACCATACAAAAATTAATTCAAATCACAATAATGTAAATGAACAAATATGAAATACAGGGTGCAAATTTAAACGTTTCATATTAAAGAGGGTGCTTCAGACCATCAAACTGAACAACTACGGAGTCAACATCGAAATCGAAAAAAAAAAAATCTTGTTGTTCTAAAACATTTAAATTTCCTTATACTACGTGTGAGTGTGACATAAATGTAAATCAAACTCGGTTCAGTAATTGTATAGAGAAAAGATAAAAAACATAAACTGGAAAGAATGAACTTTATTGACTTTCCTCTCTCGAGTCTATGTTATCATGTCATAGAGTTTTACTTTTTCCGATGAAAAGAAAACGTTTGCAATGTGTAATATGCCTGTGCACTCAAATCTGCAGATGACTGTACACGAACCCACGTCTAATGGACACAGTATGTGAATCTACTGACATTTTTTGTTACCGGCCAATTTCTGGTAACGGAACAAATGGTTCAAACGTTTTCCTCATTTGACTTTTGTGACAAACTTTTACCTTTTTTCGGTAAATTACGTTCGTCTAGTTACAAAGTTGGCGATACAATTTGAACGAGTAAGATTGGATATGGTTGTCTTGATGTTAAGTGGCGTTTGGTTTCTGACATTTATGGGCATACAGGGTCCAAATTAATATGCTGACAGTTTTGTATGGAGTTTTGTATGGAGCAGTAGATTTTTTTTTCTCGATTTCGACATTGGTCCCATAGAGAAAGTTGTTCAGTTTGATGGTCTGATCATCTCCTTAAAAAAGTGTCAGCATAGTAGGAAGGACCCTACATAATTCGTAGCTCGCTCCATACAAACGAAGTCTGGTGATATTTTCAATATTAACCAATTAAAGTCAATGAAATTTTTCAGAAACAATTTAGAAACTAATCTCTATGTTTGTATGAAGTCAGATTTTCGTTAAAATTTTTAGTTTTAAAGTTACAGTGCATGCATGCATGCATATGCTCACGACTATATTCCCCGAGGGGGTAGTCAGAGATATTCTGAAACCTCAGAACATCCACGTTTCACCAGTAGTACCGAAACGCTGTCCAGTGTGACGGGGGGTGAGCCCGTCGAGCCCGAGTTACAGTGCCTCAAAGATTTGCATACAAGTCTTAAATTAATCCTAGCACTAAACTGTATACAGGGTCCTTCTTAATATGCTGACACTTTTTTAAGGGGATGTCCAGACCATCAAACTGAACAACTTTCTCTATGGGACCAACATGGAAATCGAGAAAAAAATCTACCGCTCCATACAAAACTGCAAACCTACTGTAGCCAATTGTAAGGGACAGTTGTTTTTTTTTTGCGATTTCGATGTTAGTGCCATAGTGAAAGTTGTTCAGTTTGATGGTCTGATCATCCCCTTAAAAAAGTTTCAGCATATTAAGAAGGACCCTGTATTTTAACGAAAACCTGGCATTCATACAAACATAGAAATCAGTTTCTAGATTGTTTCTGAAAAATGTCATTGACTTTAATTGGTTAGTATTGAAAATATCAACAGACTTCATTTGTATGCATCGCGCATTTACGCATTCGGAATAAACTTCTCTTAAGAGTTCCATTTCTCCCAGTGGGGTTGAATAAGGGATACAGGTTTTAAGTGTGTTAACGAGGTGTAAAATTAAATGCCTTATGTGCTTTAAAGGGGACTTAAATTGTAAGTTAGAAAAAATCAGCTGTTCCATAGAAAACATCAATTAGCAAATCGACCCAAACGTATGGAACAGCAGATCTGATTTTTTTTCGCGTGTTCTTTAAATGTCCCATAATGAATGTTGTTCAGTTCCTATTCTTTCTTTGTGTATGATTAAAAAGTTATACAGGGTCCTTCTAAATATGCTGACACTTTTTTAAGGGGATGATCAGACCGTCAAACTGAACAACTTTCTCTATGGGACCAACATCGCAATAGCGAAAAAAAAATCTGCTGTCCCATACAATTGGCTCAAATAGGTTTGCAGTTTTGTATGGAAAAGCAATTTTTTCGCGATTTCGATGATGGTGCCATAGAGAAAGTTGTTCAGTTTGACTTCGCCTTAAAAAAGTGTCAGTATATTAAGAAGGACCCTGTATGCGTAAAATGAAGCTACAAATAAAATTACCAGCATGAATGAATATAACTTAAGATCATAATTTTGAAGTCATTATTTACTTTTGATGTTGACTGTACACTTTATTTTATAATCTGTAACAAACAGCTAATCTACTTGCTTATGCCCGCGACTTCGTCTGGACCTTCGCACTTTATCTAGGTCATGATATAAATCAATGCCAAAGTTTCAGCAAAACAGATTCAGCCATTATAGTGTGATAAAAAATGAGTTTTTTTCAGAAACAATTATGTTACTACTATAAGTCGAATATTAAGGACAAAATATTCCATTAATGACTTATAATTTAAAGTAAACCAAGCTATAAACTGCAAATTTAAAACAAGAATTTCTAGCCACCCCATAACACAGTCGTAATCTCACCGTGTCTGTGATTTAAGAACCTAATAAAGAATTGCCTCACAACTAAGACACGAGACGTGGGACTCCAATTTCGTCTAGAGTATCTCTTACATAACTGGAACGATTGATCAACCCCTAAATTAGTGGGTGCGGGGGAAGGGGGTTACGGCAAACTAGGTTGGCCGCGGAAGCACACTAACCCCTAGAAAACTAGGGGTGCGAAGCTCCTCCCCCTTTCCTGGTCACCGAAGCAAGCCGATTGGTCGGTTTGGTTCGCTTGCCCCGCGCTAGATTACAATCGGTGGGGTGAGATCATAGAAATAGTACTATGTGCTTATCTATGTACATATATATTATGTATATGTTATATATTGTTTATGGTTGTGACATTGAATACGCATTGGTGGCTGTCAGTGGCTGTGTAGTCGGTTTCGGGAATTTTTTTTTGTAAGACGTAAATTTTTGTCTTTTTTTAGATGGAGTGATAGATGGTATTGATAGGTTTCATAGTTACGACATTTTTTTTTGAGATGACAATTTTAAGAAATCTCTTTGTCAATATCATGCAATTAATTCACTTTGGTATTAAATGATACTTATAAAAATTATATCATTGAATTTGATTTAGAGGTACTTAGGTAAAAGATACAAATAAATATAATAAATATATCTTGGACACTGTCGCACAAATTATCTTGTCTAGTCACATTTAAAGTACCGGAATCTAGCCTGGACTTGTATTGTGATGTCTAGACAACGATATAGAATACATATATAGATATAAACATCCATGACTCGGGTACAAATATTCATATTCATCATAAAAATATTTGTCCCTTACGGGATTCGAACCCGCCGCAAACCTCTTCACAACAGGCAGGTTTACTATCGACTGTGCTATCGAGCCGAAAATAAAGAGGTAAATATTCCACATGAAACAACAATTTTAAAGAACACCTTTTGAACACCAGATGTATTTGATTTCACATCGAAATGATCAACGAAAGAAATGATTATTTAAAAGTCCTTACTATTTGAATAATATATCTTATTACAAAGGGACTGAATTATGAACCGATTACACCAAAAACATGCAAAGAGATAATGCAAAAGTTGAAATTAGGCGTTCTTGTAGGTTACTAAAAAGCGATGTCTTCCAGACCTTAGAATAATATAAAAAACGATATCTTCGACCAACTGAGACCACAATTTTGTATGTAACACACTTAGCCTATAGTTAGTTTAAATACAATAACATAATTATAATTGTTTATTTAGCAGTACGTGAACCAAACAGCAATGGTTCATCATGGACCAAATTAATGCTGTTGGCGCTGGCGCTTATCCTACGCACGAGGGATGTACACGCGGCGACACATCAAGCTATACAAAACCAAAATAAGCTGGCCGCGCGACGTTATATATTATCCACCCTACGCGCGGCCAGCTTATGTTGGTTTTGTATAGCTTGATGTGTCGCCGTGTGTACACCTTTTGCGCATAGTAGTGTAAAAACAATCTACTCGCGCAGCGGCGAACATCCCCGAAGCACTACAGAATTGCGGCAGCCCTTCAAACTGGACCCGCAAGGCGTTGTACTGTTTCTACGGATAATTCTCCCACAGGCTGCTTGTGTAAAAAGAAGTACATACAGTACGCTGCTCAAAGGAGTGTTATCTTGAGCAACGAGCAAACCATATCATAAATTGGCTCGTACATACAGCGTCCTGCGCGGGAGAGGGATCTCAATGTCTTTCAGGTCGGAGGTCACCAAATGTCCGACGCATTTAAGGGGATATAATTCGGAGCGCGCTCCATACAAACGTACTATGGTGATATTTTCAATACTAACCAATTAAACTCAATGAAATTTTGCTGTAACAATCTTGAAACAAATATTTATGCTTGTATGGAGTCAGATTTTCGTTAAAATATACAGTTTCAATGCTAGGATTAATTTAAGATTTGTATGGAAATCTTTGAGGCACTCTAACTTTAAAACTATACATTTTAACGAAAATCTGACTCTTTACAAGCATAGAAATTTGTTTTTAGATTGAATCTGAAAAATGTCATTGAGTTTAATTGGTTAGTATTGAAAATATTTCCATAGTACGTTTGTATGGAGCGCGCTCCGAATTATATCCCCTTAATTTTTTCCACTTGGTTCAATAGACTTCCATTTATCTTGATAGGTGAAACATTTGATGGAAGCTTGGTACCGGCTCGAAAGACCATGAATTCACTCTTACTGCTTTTATATTTTACTAGCATCCTTTTAAACTAAGAGTCTACCCATCAAACTGAACAACTTTTACTAAGGGAGCAAACCGATCGGAGCAAACAAAAATCTACTGTTCCATACTAAACTGCAATGCCTACTCGAATCAAATGTGTTGTGCCACCTAGTACACGGTCCTTCTTAATATGCTGACACTTTTTTAAGGGGATGACCAAACCATTAAACTGAACAACTTTCTCTACAACATCGAGATCGCGAAAAAAAATCTGCTGTCCCATACATTCGGCTCGATAAGGTTGGCAGTTTTGTATAGAACAGCAGTTTTTTTTTTCGCGATTTCGATGCTGGTGCCGTAGAGAAAGTTTTTCAGTTTGACGTCTGATCGTTCCCTTAAAAAAGTGTCGGTATATAAAGAAGGACTCTCTATATTTTTTTATTATTACCTTAAAAGGAACACGGTAAAGGAAACGGAGAAGTGGATATCAAATTCGATTGTAAACACTAAAATAGGTCAGACAAGAATAATTAACAGTTAATGTTTTACGAATTTGAATTCTAGGATAAGATACAAAATAAATAAAACAGAATGTCACTAGAACACATTTAAATAATTATGCAAGAAAATATACGTAATGTGTAAATTTTGTGCGGTTACAGACATTCAAGGTTGACTCACGCGTTTGTCTTTATGACTTGTGCTTATGACTTAGGCCTAGACAGCGTCTGGCTCAAACCTGTTTCCTAATTTTTTTAAACAATAACCCATTTTTAGTTTTTTTCTTAAGAGGATATACAACGTGTTAATGAATTAACGCAAAACTAGAAAGTAGTTTGTTCAGAATCGTGAGCAGAATCGAATTATCATGTTTTCTTTATAAGTAATTTTTTTGAAAATATTTATTAATTTGTTTGTAAAATTTAAAATTTACTGAACTCGATCTCAATCCACCGAACAGGCACACTCCTACTTACTACTAAAACAAGATTCTTAAAATGTATCCACGAGCACGCTAGCTCTTTCATTCATTGCTGAAATGATAATAAATCATTTTTGCCTCAAAACTTAAAATGCGAATAACTTTAAATTTTAACTATCAAAATAATAAAATTATTGTATCAATCTAATTATTTTGTTATAAATCAGTTGGAGTGTATGAGGTTTTGCGCTTATTCATTAACACGTTGTAATTCGGAGCGCGCTCCATACAAACGTACTATGGTGATATTTTCAATACTAACCAATCAAACTCTCTGAAATTTTTCAGAATCAATCTAAAAACAAATTTCTATGCTTGTATAGAGTCAGACTTTCGTTAAAATGTATAGTTTTAAAGTTACAGTGCCTCAAAGATTTCCATACAAATCTAAAATTAATCCTAGCATTGAAACTGTATATTTTAACGAAAATCGGACTCCATACAAGCATAGATATTTGTTTCAAGATTGTTTCAGCAAAATTTTATTGACTTTAATTCGTTAGTACTGAAAATATCACCATAGTACGTTTGTATGGAGCGCGCTCCGAATTATATCCCCTTAATAATGACTAAAGGCGCCCGCGAAGTCTTCCACGCAGACTACTGAAGATATACAGGATGTAAACTTAAATACGTTACCTTTTAAAAGGGGTGCTTCAGACCATCAAAATGAACAACTTTTAAAAATAGACAATATAATATAATAGACAAATTTTAAAACTCATAATTTTTCTTTAAATGAGTCGATTGCGATAAAAACTTACTGTTATTCCAAACTAAATCTCATCCTATCACTGATTGGTTTAATAGTCTTTAAATGTTGCGTGCACAGACAAACGGACAAGAATTCAAAAAACGTTCTTAATTAATTCTATTCTTTATTTCAACTAATTTTTTGCAAATATTTTCAACGAAGAGACACGCTTCGTTAGATAATAATTTTATTATTATGTATGTATACAGGGTGAAATTGATATCATTGGCATCCTCTGATTTTTATTATGCTTCGATCGGTTTCCTCCCATAGTAAAAGTTGTTTAGTTTGATGGGTAAACTCTTAGTTTATAAGGATGCCAATGATATAAATTTCACCCTGTAGCTTAGTGTACAATCTTAAACAGAATTATGATCATCATCATAGTTTAATAGTTTATCAGCGTATCATCGTCCACTGATGAACAGGCCTCTCCCAGAGTTTTGTAAGGCACCTCGACTTACAAAACTCTAGACTCGTTTTTCCTCATCCAGTCGCTCTCACCTTATGACTCATGTCATATTCAGGTTAAGAGCGATGAAGAAACCTGCATTCTCGAGAATGAAAAGAAATATCATAAGTTCGGAGCTATGAGTAAAAATAGGTGAGCTTTGGGCGAACACAAAGGACCAGCCATGGTCTCAGTATCACAATAACAATCCTTGCTTGCAATAGCTCAACCACAAATCATCATATTTAGGTTATAGTCAAGATCTTTGGGGAGTCTTCGATATGCGACGGGGAGCCTGATCAAACCCGCGCCGCTTCCCCGGTGGAATTAAGGAACTCCACAGGATAACCCCGGCAGCGGAAGACTGTTTGAAACACCTCGACTTCGAAATCTAACTCCCCTCCCCCTGATCCAAGCAGGAAAATAAAAAATGCCATACGACATGATGATTCTGGCCGTCAGTCTAACGCCGTTGCCTAAGGAGTCCCACAGTAGGTAATGTGGGACTCCCTAGGCTTCGTCGTCGCCATTTAAGAACTCGTACTCCCCATCAGTTTTAGTTCCCCATTAGTTGTGGGCATAATAATATTGTGGCAATAATCATTATCGTCATCATATCAGCCGATAGACGTCCAATGCTGGACATAGGCTTCCCCCAAGGATCACCAAAACGGTCCTGCACTGCCCTAGACCAACGAGTTCCCGCCAGCTGCATCAGGTCGTTGGTTCACTTTGTGGGGGGCATACCCACGCTGCGCTTTTCAGTACATGGCTGTCACTCGAGAACTCTTCGGCCCCATTGGCTATCGGTTTCGCGAGCAATATTGGCTCATTGACACATTAGTTTAGCAATTATGTGGGCTATGTCGGTTACTCTGTTTGTTTTGCGAATCTCTTTATTTCTAATTCGATCTCGCAGGGAAACTCCGAACATAGCCCTCTCCATTGCCCTTTGGGCGACTGACGTTTTTATGAAGCCTTGAGTGAGTGACTATGACATCACTGATGACATATGAAACAGAGACATGGTCACTCACATCGTGTTAAACAATTTTATACTAACGCAGTATTCCTTAATTAACAAAGAAAATCATAAAGACCAAAATGACATTAAGCCATAAAATAAAAGGTTAATGAACTACTGAGTTAATCATTAACTGTATCAGTAGTACAACTGAAACAAGTGAACAACACCGCTGACTTACTAACTGTGTTATGTTGCAGATGTTATTAAACAACAACTTGTACTGCTGAACTTTTAGAACTGTGATGTAGGAAACTATTGAAGACGAGATATTCTAGGAATAAACTATTTTCCGCCGTATGATCCGGGCTAATGTTATTGATAATAATAAACTTTATTTGTATAATTATACTTAATGATTATCGATGATCACATGATTTCGATTAGCATACCTAGCTAAATATTTTTTTTTATTTAAAAGTTAATGGCATTCTGCTTATAGCAATTTTGCCAGTATCAAGTAGTTTATGTAGTCTCAAGTATTGTTTTGACGAAAACAAATTAGAGCTTTACAAAATGGCGGAGCCACGAGCAAGCCTAAGAAAAGCCAATACGCACGCGACCGTCCTCCGTCAGACTTGCAGCACGACACCCTAGCTGAATAAGTTATCAACTGTTAACATGAATGACATAAAGCCATAAAAGAAAGATTAATAAACGGCTGACACTCAGTTGCAGATACGCTCATTAAAGTTAATCCTCCATTAAATCTCTTGCTGTCACTTCCTGTCTTGTTGACGTAGTAAAAGCTAGCAAGAGATTTAATGGAGGATTAACTTTAATGAACGTTTCTTCGACCGAGTGTGAGTCAGTCATTAAGTGTATCAGCAGTACAACTGAAACAAGTGAACAACACCGCTGACTTACTAACAGTGTTATTGTGTCAGATGATATCAAACAACAACTTGTACTGCTGAACTTTTAGAACTGCGAAGGAAACTATTGAAGACAAGATATTCTAGCGATAAACTATTTTCTATAGCATCGTTCGGTTTAGAATGAGCCCCATTTTCGTGGGTGTTATATCACGTGTTAATGAATTAACGCAAAACTAGAAAGTAGTTTGTTTAGAATCGAGAGCAGAATCGAATTATCATGTTTTCAACATAGGATTTTTTTTTCAAAATATTAAATAATTTGTTTGTAAAATTTCAAATTTACTGAACTCGATCTCAACTCACCAAACGGGCACACTCACCATACTTACTACCAAAACAAGATTTTTAAAATGTATCCACGAGTACGCTAGCGCTTTCATTCATTGTTGAAATGACAACAAATCATTTTTGGCTGAAAACTTAAAATGTGAATAACTTTAAATTTTAACTATAAAAATAATGAAATTATTGTTTCAATCTAATTATTTTGTTATAAATCAGTTGGGGTGTCTGCGGTTTTGCGCTTATTCATTAACACGTTGTATTATACGAGGCGACTAATGGGTTCAAGTAGGCGAAAAGCTAGATCTATCATCACGTGACATGTTATTCCATCTTGAAACCAATTACAACAACCATAGCGTAAAACACTGCATGCTTAAGGGAATATAATTCGGAGCGCGCTCCATACAAACGAAATCTGGTGATATGTGATAGTATGGATTACAATTTTCGCAAAACATACCTAACATGCCTTCAGAAAGAATTGAAAATACGTGCATAGGCAAGTTTTCTTTTTTAATTTATAATTATTTGACTTTTGCTTGTGCGTTAAAGTCCGGCCGCTGAAAGATTGCGTTTGACAGTTACCATAAAATTGTAAAAAACTGAATGAAAATATTGTTTACCTGTGCTCACTCTAGTACACAGGGCACTAGCTGCCCTTTTAAGTTCAAAAAGCTACTAAATAATGATCGGCATTTATAGTTTTCATTCAGTTTTTTACAATTTTATGGTAACTGTCAAACGCATTCTCTGAACGGCCGAACTTTAGTACTACATTTCCGTCAGTGTCAAGTAGTTTGTGGCATTAAGTAAGTTCCACTGCAGGTCAAAGGAACACCACGCAAGACAAGTGCTCAGGTCAGAACCTGCAACGTGACTCATATGCAAGGCTTATTGCCAAGAATACTAATTATTAAAGAGTATCAGTAGTGCAACTATGGTACAAGCGAGGGACTGCTGACTTACTTACTAACTGTATAATGTGTTGCAGATGTTATTAAACAACAACTTCTACTACCCAACTTTTAGAACTGCGATGTAGGATATTATATCGGAGGTGGTATGATGGTTAGGAAATATCGTAGCCGTGGTCACAGAACAGATAGTAGTGATACTAGTCTGTAGAAGCCTCGAAAAACCGCTGTACATGAATAAAAAAAAACGAAGCGACTAAGGGATACGGGTTTCTGGTGCAGTGTTGTTGCGGGCGAAAGGGTAGCCACTTACGTATATCATCACTTGACACGTCATTCCGGCCTGAAACCATCAAAGTGCAATATATGGTCCTTACTGTAATTTCACCCTCAATGGCAGTTGCAGCATAGTTTCTAACCGCTGTATAAGGGGTTACGGTCGTTATCTGATGTATGTACACACGCCGAGACATCAAGTTACGCAAAACCGAAATAGCCTGGCCGCGTGACGTTATACGTTATTCACCATTCGCGCGGCCAGCTTATATTTGTTATGCATAGCTTGGTGTGTCGCCGTGTGTACCTACTTATTGGTAGAACGAATTATACATTTTTCGGGTTCCGTAGTCAATAACCATATCTGTCTGTATGTCCCGCCTCAATTACTCCCTCAATTTTGCACTTAGTTTATTAGATCGATAGCTCAGATGACGGCTCGATAGCTCAGTTGGTAGTGAAACTGCCTATGTGATGTGTTTTTATTTTGCGTATACCTAATTATGTGCTGTCATTTCGCGTACCATAATTTATGTTGTCACTTCACGTATGTGTCATTTTGCGTACCAGAATTTAAATTGTCATTTCACGTATTGTGTCATTTTGCGTACCATAACTTATGTTATCATTTCACGCATGTGTCATTTTGCGTATCATCATTTTTATGTTATCATTTCACGCATGTGCCATTTTGCGTATCGGCTTGGTGTGATTGTGCATTCTAACAAGATGTCACATCCAAATCAACTGCGCTCGCCCCTTCTAACCTCGCCAGTCGCAGCTTGCCAGCCAACTCTATCTGAATGAAACTCGGCGACTTTCGTTTTCCATACGCGGTTCACATGTATACAGCTTTGCATTTTGTTCCCGCTTTTTCTCTCAGTGACGTCATACGATTCATAAGCTCGAATTAATGTACAGGGTACGAGAGAAAGTACATTTGTTTCCTAGTTGAAATTCGTTAGTTTAAATGTTGTATTATTTACAACTACAACGTGTTAATGAATAAGCGCATAACAAAATAATTAGATTGGAACAATAATTTAATTATTTTGATTGTTAAAATTTAAAGTTATTCGCATTTTAAGTTTTGAGGCAAAAATTATTTCTTATCATTTCAGCAATGAATGAAGGCGCTAACGTGCTCATGGATACATTTTAAGAATCTTGTTTTGGTAGAAAGTAATGAGAGTGCCCGAGCGGTGGGTTGAGATTGAGTTCAGTAAATTTAAAATTTTACAAACAATTAATATTTGGAAAAAAATTACCTATGTTGAAAACATGATAATTCGATTCTGATCTCGAATCTTAACATACTACTTTCTAGTTTTGCGTTAATTCATTAACACGTTCTATACAGGGGCCAACTTAATATGCTGACAGTTTTTTAAGAGGATGATTAGACCATCAAACTGAACAACTTTCTCTATGGGACCATTCGAAATCGCGAAAAAAAAAACAGCTGTCTCATACAATTGGGTCGAGTAAGATTTCAGTTTAGTATAGAACAGCTGATATACGCTAGCGCTTTTTCATTCATTGCTGAAATGATAACAAATCATTTTTGCCTGAAAACTTAAAATGCTTATAACTTTTAATTTTAACGATCAAAATCATGAAATTATTGTTTCAATCTTATTATTTTGTTAGAAATAAATTGGGGTATATGAGGTTTTGCGCTTATTTATTAACACGTTGTATATTGTATTCAAACAGTTTGCAAGAAATTAATCGTAGGTAGGTAATTTATTGTTCAATAAATACCTAAATAATCTCGTACGTAATAACTTGTGATTGGTCATCAAAAGATCTAACTTAGGTATTAAGTTTAGGTACTAGGTAGTAATAATAAAGATTCTCAAATGACAGTGCGTTTAGTAATATGACACTCGTATCTACCCTGGTATATTTAATTCCAATAGATTTTATCGTAAAATGTAAACAAACTAAACTCAGCAAAAAAGAAAATATTGTTATTATAAGAGAGTATACAGGGTTTTTCCTAATAAGGACGGTTTTTAACCAAAAAATCAGACCATCAAACAAAACAACTTTCTCTGTTACATGGAACCAATTTCAAAATCGCGAAAAAATAAATCTGCTGTTCCATACAGAATTGAAAGCATACCTCGACCCAAATGTATGGTTACAGCAGATTATTTTCTTTTACAATTTCGATTTATATTAATACGCAACGTATTATTATTATTATTTTTTTTTTTTTGAGTGACGTATACAGTTTTGCTCAGGGAGCATTTACTGCTTTTTACGCGGACTATTGGAGGGACCAGAAGGGTCGCCGAGCCAATTGAATACTTAACTTAAGCAACCGACCTAGAGGCACCCCAGGGGGGTACGGACCTCGGCATAGGACGTTGCTGGGACTACGCGGCGGATTGGGTAGCTGGGATCGGTGAGAATCGGCCTGGAATGTGCCTGTAGCGTCTGTAGACGCCAGAAGTGACAAGAGTGGGCAGAGGTCGCGACTGTTCCCGCCGGCGTGGACGTTTATTACTGTGTCGACGCAGTGTTGAGTGTTGTTGAGAATTTGCGATTGTGAGTCGTGTCTGTTGGGCCGCCTGTAGGGCAACCGTGATCGCCTCGTCTGGATCGTCGAGGACGTTTCGCGGTCGTCGACGGTGAGGCCTATTAGTCCTACAGGGGTAGGTGGCATTTGCCTCGATTAGGGGGTTAGAGTGTCGGGGGAGGGCGGCGAAATAGTCCGTCACCATGCATTTGAGCAGTTGCTTGATGGTGGGCAACTCTAAATCGATATTAAGGTTCTTGTTGCGTAAGAACCATGGCGCACCAGTGGCCGTACGCATGAACCTATTCTGAATGATCTCCAATGCATGGATATGGGTGGGGGCGGCATGCGCGAAGCACACTCCGGCGTACGTGAATATCGGCCTGATGCAAGTTTTCCAAATTGTCAGCTTATTTCTAAGTGACAATTTGGAACGCCTGTTCAGAAGCGGATATAGACGATGCATCACATGCAGCGCGCGTTGTCTAACGCGCTGGATGTGAGGCCGGAATGTCATCGCGCGGTCTAAAGTGACACCTAAGTATTTGACCGTATTCACCCATGGGATCGTACGGTCGAATAACTTGATCGGGGTTAGCAACGTATTTAATTTTAATCCCTGTACTTATACATGCATGCATGCATGCATATGCTCACGACTATTTTCCCCGAGTGGCTTCTGTATTTATATGGGTAGATATTTCAAGGTCTTTTTATTTATTAGATGATTAGATCAAATTATCTTTTGAGGCTAGTTTTTCTATTTACATTTTAAGTAATTTCTAAGGAAATATAATTTAGGTAGGTATTTACTCTAACTTGTGTTTACGATATCGATGTGTAGTTAGAAAAGATGATACTGTAACATAATTGAGCTTAGTTTACAATAAAATGAATACTTTTGATCAATTTCTAAGAAAATTGAGAATAATTAACCCAGTGTTTGTACCTACTATTATTTCAAATAGACAGTATAAGCACTTACGGGTTTTAATAAAGTTATCAATAATATACTTTAAAAAAAAATGTATACCTATTTATAGCCTGCAGGATTTCACAGCAGGGCAAAGGACTCTTGGGAATAAGGATGGGAGCAAGCGTAGCATACTCCACCGAGCTAGCTCAGTGCGATTTGGTAGAGGCAAGCCCAAATGTTTAAGAGGATATAATTCGGAGAGCGCTCCATACTTTTTAATTTTTTTTATTTTAATATTCTTAGGAAGATTTACAGCAATGATTACAAAGTAAACACGTATTTAAATAACTGTAAGCTAATTACAAATCTCCACCTATAAACTTCACTGTTCTTTTCAAAAAACGTACTTGGTGGTAGGTGAAGGTACAAAAAAAATAGTGCTAAGTAATAATTAACAATATGTGAGAAACAAATAATGCAGTCGCAGTCGGAGAAACAGCTAGCTATTTAAAATAGTCATTCGCTATACTAGTCTTTATGGATTTTGCACTAGAACAAAATAAATCGATGTTGTGAACAGTCGATGCGTCGTTAAAAGCTTTGCAGCTTCGTGGTAGGACCGCGTATTGCCCATAGTTAGTGCCAGCAAAAGGAACGCTTAAAATCGGACGTTGCCTCAATCCCAAGATGTTGGTCCTTATTGATATGTTTGACAGGATCTCGGAACAATCGATACAAACGTACTATGGTGATATTTTCAAAACTAACCAATGAAATTTTTCAGAATCAATTTAATAACAAATTAATATGCTTGTATAGAGTCAGATTTTCGTTAAAATGTATAGTTTAAAAGTTACAGTGCCTCAAAGATTTCCATAAAAATCTTAAATTAATCCTAGCATTGAAACTGTATATTTTAACGAAAATCTGATTCCATACAAGCATAGATATTTGTTTCAAGATTGTTTCAGCAAAATTTCATTGACTTTCATTTGTTAGTATTGAAAATATCACCATAGTACGTTTGTATGTAGCGCGCTCCGCATTATATCCCCTTAACTTATGTACCTACTAAGATCCGACCGTAAAATTATGCACCTATTGGTTTCGTGAACGAAATGTGATTTAAGTGAAAGTTTACACAGGCAGGGGTTCATACAACGCCGCCGCAAGTACCTTTACCATTATGATTTTTGGTACAATTTTTCCCAACAATTATGCCTATCTGTTTAGGAAGTAAAAGAGATGCCATCGGAAGGAGACCAATCTAAAGAGCTGGAAAAACTAGGGTTGCCACCTCTCAATCTGCCGCAAACTTACGCTTAAATATGACTTCTTTGATCCTGGAGTTGCGGCAGCATGAGAGGTAGCAACACTAGTTTTTCCAGTTCTTTAAATCGGTGTCTTTCCGATGGAACCTCATTTACTTCCCAAACAGATAGGTCGAAAAAATTATACCAACAATCATAATGGTAAAGGTACTTGCGGCAAGATTTTGCTAGGCAACCCGGCGGCGTTGTTGTATGAACCCCTGTGGAAACCATCACGTAAATCACATTTCGTTCACCAAACAAATATGTGCTTAATTTTACGGTCGAATCTTAGTATATTAGGTATAAACGGCTATCCATCCACAGACTGACAATACCCGACGTGCTAAAAAAACGTTTAATTAAAACACGAATAAACAAATCACAAAAATTACAAATATTACTCACAATCCAGGAGAGCAATCGCACTAAATAAAATCGCAGCTGAACCATAATTGGACCGCGTGCGAACGATAACTTTTAACACATTCGGTATTGCACTATTCATTTGACAGCCGTTAGAGCCGTTTTGACTGAACGCTCAGACGTTAAAGGCTGTCAGTCACATAGTAAATACAACAACAAGATTATCACGATACGGAATTGAGCACAGTTAAATAGTAATTGAATTGCAATGTGATTAGAGTTTATACGTAAATATTATATCTTACAGCATGCATAGCATGATGCGCGCGATAAGACTATATCGCGCCTTTATAACGAACCTGATCGTTATCAGAAAGAGAGCTAAAAGCGCGATAGCGCTTTATCGCTATATAGCGGCCATGCTACGACCGCAGGAGAAGAGAAGGAGCCAAAGTCCACCATGCTGACCTACTGCAAATTGGTGAACGTCGACAATTCCACTACATTAAAATCAGTTAAAGACACGAAATATAATATCCATAGTCTCAAGGATATAACAAATTGAACATGTTAAAATTAAACTTCACATTTATCAAGAAGTTCAATATAAAAATTGGTAACCATGTTACCTAGAACGTAACCCCTTTAGATAAGATAACAAGGCAGTCGCCGTGATCGTTCACAAGGACAAGGTGAGAGGCATCCATATGCAATTTAGGCATGCATCCACTTGCAGAGAAAAACATTATAATGTTAAATAACAATTATATTAACATTATAATGTTGTTAGTCGGTGGAAAGGAATTATGGTCGTGAGTTTATGTATGTATAAGCATATGCTCACGACTATATTCCCCGAAGGGGAGGTCAGAGATATTCTGAAACCTCAGAACATTAGTTTCACCAGTAGTACCGAAACTCTGTCCAGTGTGGCGGGGAGTGAGCCCGTCGCCACTTATAATGGACAGTGGGTACAATACATGCCTCGAAATGGAAGCATACATGATTCCTCACGATGTTTTCCTTCACCAAAAAACCAGTTGTGTTACAAATCGTACATAAATTCCGAAAAACTCATTGGTACGAGTCGGCCTGGACGGGGATCGAACCATCGCCTCCTGCCCGGTAGGCAAGGTTACTCGCCACTGGAGAACCATGGCTTTTTATTAGTCTATGTATGTGTATTCTGTAGATCGGTCGGTTGGTACTACATAAATACCTAAGCGTCCTTATGTACGTAATACCGACTGCTCTTAAACGATGAAGGAAAACATCGTATCGAAACCTGCATACGCTGAATTCTCATGCGTATGTGAAGTCTACCAATCAGCATTGGGCACGCGTGGTAGACTAACGTACACTACGGGCAGTACGTTCCCGTACGTTCCTTGGGAGAAGGCATGCAGCTCTGTAGTGGAACGTATATAAGCTGAAGATGATACTATATTTAGTAACCGAACATAAAACAATTCGGAATTGCATTAGTATCATCCTTGTGCAATTAAAGTGACGTTTAAATATGCATTTTCGCTTGCATGCATGCTAATGCTGTTTCGATGTTGGTCCAATTGAGAAAGTTGTTCAGTTTCATGGTCGGATCATCCAATTAAAAAACTGTCAGCAGATTAAGGACTCTTTATAAACAACATTTCTAAAAAGTGGTCAAAGTTGTCACCTCATTGATTATTTTTAATTTTTGTACGGTATCTGTGTTTAAAACCACTCTTAAACGTTCCACATAATCTGGTGAACCTAGATTTTGTCTTTTCTTTGATTTAGTTTGAAGTAAGTAAAACATATCATTGGATGCGTGACTTTTTTTTAGATAATTTCGCGAATGCAGGTGTCACGAGCGCTCGACTGTTATCAGCGGGCGGCTATTTTAGTATCCGACGCCGCGCCGATAGATATCACGTAGGTAGGCATTAACGTCAAAAATATGTTAAGTAATTATTGTTGATGTATTAATTCTATAGAGCAGAGTGTAATGCTGATAAATTATGCGTTTCTTTGCGTAAATATGTATCTTTTTTATGCTTAAAGGAGTCCAATTGAAATTAAAGTGTCCAGATCTTTTATTAAACAATTTAATTATCAACGAAAATCTGACTTCATATAAACATAGAGATTAGTTTCTAGATTGTTTATGAAAAATTTCATTTCCTTTAATTTATTTGTATTGAAAATATCACCAGACTTCGTTTGGTGTAACCTATCCTAGGTTACTCACCACTGGACCACCACGGCTGAAAAATCTACAAAATGATCGGCTGCAAAACGATTTCCTTAACAATAGTAGATGCAGTCTATCTACATACAGCCTTCAATAATACGGAATAATGTAAAAATGCAAATTATGTATATTGAAAAGAGCGTAACATTTTAATAATTACCGCTAGTTCTAAGCGTTGTGAAAAATTTCAGTCTTTTGTAAATTGGGGGACAAAAGAGGCAATAATGGTGAAGACGTAACTGGACATCATCATCAGCTTGTATGAGTCCTGATACAGGACACAAGCTTACCTTCAAGATGGGTGTCAAGGGAACACGCGTGCCCAGTGCGGATTAGGGTTGAACCTCATCAGGCAGCACAGAATCACATTTTTTGACGCTCCATCCTTTTCTGTCGCTCAGGAACGTCATTTGCTAGAGCGAGATAGATAGCGGGAATGCGAACGCATGCGGCAGCACCGGCAGTGCTGCGACCTTTCTCGCTCTAGCCAATGACGTTCCTATGATTCACTATAAAGAATATTTCTATTTCTATTCCTGAGCGGTAGAAAAGGATAGCAACATGAAAAATGCGATTCCGTGCTGCCAGATGAGTCTCAACCCTTAGTAGACTTCACATACGCATCAAATTTCCTCTTCAGCGGATTCAATTGTCCTGACGATGTATTCCTCCACCGTTTTTGAGAGCAGTCGGTATTACGTACAAGTCAGATAAACTCATTGAGAACATGGCATGTCTTCCGTACGGATTCGAACCGGCAACCTCATATTGAGTGTCCATACCTCTCCGCAACGCGCCACCTATGCTTTTGCCTCGATTGCCAGATGTACACACGGCGACACATCAAGCTACGTAAAATAAATATAAGCTGGCCGCGCGGCGTCATACATTACTCTACCTATGCGCGGCCAGCTTATTTTGGTTTTGCGTAGCTTGATGTGTCGGCGAGTGTACATCTGGCAATCGAGGCAAAAGCGTCGGTGGCGCGTTGCGAAGAGGTATGGACACTCAATATGAGGTTGCCGATTAAAACACATAAACTCACGCCTATTTTCCAGAATGATAGGCAGAGACTATGGATCTATATTTTGGGGTGTGTCTTATTGACGTAAGAAAGCTTCAGAGTAATATTAACTGCAAATAGTTTGCTGAACAAGGTTCTAAAGTTGAAAAGATGTACAAATCATCATTACTCCTACTAAATGAACAACTTTCACTGTGGAGCCTCTATGGAAACTGACTCCGTGGTCCTGGGTTCGATTACCACTAGGGACACCTAGTGATATGTCACTTTGTGCGTTTTTCCCCAGTTGGTTAGGACATTGCAGGCTGAATCACCTGATTGTCTGAAAAGAAAGATGATTCGTGCTTCGGATTACACGTTAAGCCGTTTTTCTCGGCTACTATCTCTGGTGGTAGTAGTCGTTAAAACCACGTCAGAGGCCGTAAGGTTGAAAAGACTGACACCAGGGGTTGCTGCACACACGATAAGATGACTGTGGAGCCAAGTTCAAAATCGCGCAGATAAAGGTCTGCTATTCCTACAACTGCAGTACTAACTCGACTTATGTTAGGTATGTATAGGTATTTAGTTTATAAATTATAGGTATTCAGCTAAATAGGTACAAAGTATAAGTATTCGATAATTATCGGCAACTGTATGCTGACAGAAGTAAAGCATATAACAACATGTTAATGAATTAATAGTCCGGGCGTAGAAGCCGTAAAATAACCACTTAGTTATAATAATATTAGAGTTGATGATGTGTCAAAAATATATATCGGGTACATGTTAATATACATATTTATAAAATGTTATAACACTTTCGAACTTATGGTAAATACACTTTAGGTATTCTCGTTATCTCATATTAATATTGATCTAAAATTGAATATTTCTGGTTTCAACTGTCATTATGTGTTGTTAGCTTCATATTATACAGTTGTTTTAATGTTAGATATCGGCGAACCAGGTTACGAACTATTATCTAAAGCAAGTTCTAGTTTTTTATAATTTTTTGGAGTATAACTCTAAATCATATACCTAATAATATATTAAAAATTTGCAGACTTTAATAATATCAAAACCAATTTTTCTTCAGCCGGTGGACTAAAAATAGAAAGTAGTTTGTTAAGAATTGAGAGCAGAATAGAATTATCATGGTTTCAACATAGGTAATTTTTATAAAAATATATAATTTTTTTTTTGTAAAATTTAAAATTTACAGAACTCGATCTCAACCCACCGCTCGGGCACTCTCATCCTTCTTACTCCCAAAAGAAGATTCTTAAAATGTATTAATTGCTGAAATGATAACAAATAATTTTTGCCTTTAAACTTAAAATACGAATAGCTTTAAATTTTAACTATCTAAATAATGAAACTTGTTTCAATCTAATTAATTTGTTGTAAATTAGTTGGGGTGTATGAAGTTTTGCGCTTATTCATTAACACGTTGTATTTGCTGACAGAAGTAACGCATATAAAGTGATCGCGTGGTAATTTTTTTTATTTTTGGTATCAAATGGTGTAGTGTTCCTAACATAACCTGATGTAACCTAAGTGCGTAGACTTAGATATCGAATGAAAAGAAATCTAACCTGATATTTAATACCTTTGCATTCAAAGCCAGACGACCTTGGCATTGGCATCTAGGTGTTATGAAAAACAATGCTACGAAATTATGGATAATTCAAATAAAATCCACCATAGAAAGAAAGAATGGAATGGATTGTAAATGAGTTCCAAAACTTTTCCTTGACCTAGGGGTCATACACAAATTACGTCACGCAATTTGGGAACAGGAGGGGTTTGATTTACGTCACGACTTATATTATACGATAGGTATCATTCGATAATAAATAATACAAAGTAACTGCCGTTAAGAGAAGTTTATTCCGAATGCGTAAATGCGCGCTGCGTACAAAAGAAGTCTGGTCATATTTTCAATACTAACCAATTAAACTCAATGAAATTTTGCAGAAACCATCTAGGAATAAATCTCTATGCTTGTATCGTGTCCGATTTCCGTTAAAATATACAGTTTCAATGCTAGGATTAATTTAAGATTTGTATGGAAATCTTTGAGGCACTGTAACTTTAAAACTGTACATTTTAAGGAAAATCTGACACGATACAAGCATAGAGTTTTGTTTCTAGAATGTTACTGCAAAATTTCATTGTGTTTAATCGGTTAATACTAAAAATATCACCAAACTTCGTTTGTATGGAGCGCGCCAACAGTAATATAAACTTAACGAACGAAGGGGGATCGAAAACCCTCCGTAGCAACTGGACAGATTTTCAACTGGACAGATTCTTAGCTATAGGTAGATACACAACGTGTTAACGAATAAGGGCAAAAATCTAAAAAAGTTTGTTTAGAATCGAGAGCAGAATCGAAATAGCAAGGTGATATAGGTTAAATGTTTTCAAAATATGAAATAATTTGTTCGTATAATTTAAAATTTACTGAACTCGATGCCAACCCACTGCACAGGCACACTCACCCTACTTACCACCAAATCCAGATTCTTCAAATGTATCCATCAGCATATGCTAGCGCTTTTATTCATTGCTAAAATAATAACTAATCATTTTTGCATGAAAATTTAAGAAGCGAATGCGAGTAACTTTCAACTTTAATTAATAAAATAATGAAATTATTGTTTCAATGCAATTATTTCGTTATAAATCTGTTGGGGTGTATGACGTTTTGCGCTTATTTATTAACACGTATAGATATTTAAACTCCCAACCTTAATCCCATGTCGAAAATAATGATTTACGTAATTTGTGTACGACCCCCTACCTACGGGATCATTCCAAAAGACATAATTTTTGAAGGAACAGGAGGAGGGATAACATTTCGAGATCAACACAGGTTAAAAAAACTGTTGGTAATTAGAAAACAACTATCGTATTTGTAACTACGCTAAGAATAATACAATATTAACCTTATAAGTAATTTAAGCAGACTTTTTTTAAATTTATAATTAATGGACTCTTGCTTTTACGTTGGCACTGCATATACGCTAGTGTCAAGTAGTTTATGGGAGCATCTATCGCAATCTCAGGGACTATTTTTGATCAAGAACAAAAAGAGATTGAGGATAGCGGAGCCTCGTGGCAAGCAAAAACGCGGCGCGCCAAAACCACGCGAGACAAGTGCTCGGGTCAGAACGTGACACCTTAAGTAGACTTATTGAATTGCTTCTATCCAGTGCAATGACATTTTCAGCTTGTTAAAGAAAGTCTGGGTAGATAATCTGTTTACACTGGGTATAAACTGTTATTCAACCTTGAAACCTTTATAATAAAAGCGGGCATTGTTACAAATTTTCTTGCACCCTTAAAAATTCCACGCTTACCTAAATGCAGAAAAGTGATTGACCACCTTAAAAAGGATTATGGTCGTGAGTTTATCTATGTGAACAAATACAGGGGCAAATTGAAATCATTCGACTAACTTTTACAGATCTATTTACAAATCATGACAATTATGACTGCATCGTTAAAGGTTTTCAAAATTAGTTTTTCCATACAAGTGGTATGTATAAAAACTTTATTCATTGCAAAATTACATTCGAACATAACAGTATTTACATAACAGTAGTGGTAGAGTCACCTAAAAGAATGTCTAATTTTTATTTCAACCTGGAGTGCGATTTTTGAAACTCCAGGTTGAAATTATCAATTAGACATTATTTTAGGTGACTCTACCACTACTGTTATGTAGATACTGTTACGTTCGAATGTAATTCTGCAATGAACAATGTTTTTATGCATCTTTCTACTGCTGATTTGAATATCGAAAATCACACTTCTGGATTGTAAATTTTGAAAGTCAAATCAGTAGTATGTACAAAGATGCATATCTCCATAGTAATGTTGACATTTTCGACTGCTGAGTTCAAAGTATGAGTTTCAAAAATCGCACTCATGTATTGTATAAAATACTACATAATAGAAAATGAAAGGATATTACATGTATGTTACTACTACGCATGCAGGCTAAATTAGCATTGTCCAGACAACATCCATTTCGCACAAAGCAGAAACATAAAAAAGGACATTAATTATTAGAAACGTAACATCAAGTCTCGATCATGACCTAATCTTGGTAGTCTGAACTTTCCTACAAGTAAATTGAATTGATATTGAAAAGTACCTTATATCTTTCAAAGTTTTCATACGATTGTAAAAGTACCTGGGAACTGAGCTCTGTCTCAGAGATGACACCTATCCAGATCTATTTTTTGCCCCCGTAAATGCCCATACTCTGAAAATTGTATCAATATCCTTAGAGCCCTTTTTTAGAACGCGATTACAGATATAGAGCAACAAATGTTGCTCGTTTATACAGGGTGTAAGGATAAGTATCATTACCTTTAAACCACATACTCAACCCATCAAACCGAACAACTTTTAGTATGGGAGCAAACCTGTCAGAATAAAAAAAAAACAGCTGTCTCATACATTTTAGTCGAGTATGTATTTCACTTTAGTATGGAACAGGCATTGATATAAGTAAATTTATTCAAAGGGAACAGCTGATTTTTTTTCGCTCTGTCAGGTTTGCTCCCATAGTAAAAGTTGTTCAGTTTGATGGGTAGAGTATGTGGTTTAAAGGTTAATGATACTTTTCCTTACAGCATGTATAGTACTGCATGTGGCAGCGATCAGGCTCACACTGGACTGTCCAGTGTGAGCCCGCTCCACTGGACAGAGTTTGGGCATTATTAGTGAGAATGTATTTAGTTTGTGGTTCATTTAGAAAACATCTCTGAATCTTACTGCCTCGCGGAATATAGCCGTGAGCATATACTATGATGTACAACATTTATAATCAGAATATTTTATAAATTCCCAAAACAATTTAAACAAAAATATTTGCACTAAAGCTACGAATAAAGGTTAATTAGAAAAAAAATCGAAAGCAAAGGAAATTGAACTCTCTAGGTAAGGTGAAAAGGTTTGAAAGGCTTCTCTTTTAATTTAGACTGGGACGAAGGCGCCGCCGATGAATTATATCAGAATATAAGTTCTTTGACCTCTGAAAACTGTCTGGCCTTGCGTCTAGTGCAGTCTAGGTATACGCATAATATGTATAAATATACAGGTGGTTGGCATGGTATGAAGAAATACACATTTACATTTCGTGCAATTACAAGTTCTATTCTAACGTTAATTAAGGATTATTTTTGAAATGAAACATTGTCGAGGTCATATGACTAAGTAGAGAGTTCAATAAGTAGGTAGGTACCTACCTAATAATTCGTAGTTTTGTCAATGTGGTTTGGTAACAATAAGCCCAATTTATTTGATTTGGATATCGTAGATAGTTTTCGTTCTAATTCGTAGATAAATTTCTTTTATATGACGTATTGAGAGGTAGGTTTCAATTTGTTTATGGGACAGCAGATTTTTTTTTGTGATTTTGATGTGAATGCCATATAGAAAGTTGTTCGGTTTGACGGTCTGATCATACCCTTAAAAAGTGTCAGCATATTAAGATGGACCCTATACAGTGTAAGTGACAGCCTAGCAAATACAGAAACGGTGAACTCAGACCATCAAACTGAACAACTTTCACTTTGGAGTACTACCTCAGGAAACGCGAAAAAAAATCAGCTGTCCCATACATTTGAGTCGGGTAGCTACATCAGTTTTTTATGGGACAAACAAGGAACCTTTATACTTTCGTCCATTCTGTCTGTCTGTATGTATGCACCGCCTCAATAAATCGCTCATTTTTGCACCTATTTAATCGAAATTTGTCATGAAGACGGATAACAGTAACTCAAAAACAGAAATGTAGTAGTTATGAAGAAAAATAAAATTTTCGACCCCCATCCTTTTTTTTCGCGTTTCTTGAGGTAGACTCCATAATGAAAGTTGTTCAGGTTGATGGGCTGAGTTTACCGTTTCAGTATTTGCTAGGCTGTCACTTAAACCCTGCATAATATAGAGTTCCTTTTTCTCTGAAAATACCTATGTTAAGCAGTAGACGATTACAAATTAAAGAAAAAAAAAATTGCTAGTGCATTGCGGATTACAAGCTATAAAATGATATCTAATATTTGCTAATACGAGCAATGTATCTAAAAATAACAGTTTCAATCTATTGACTAAGTTTGTCCATTCCGTAAATAGCATGAAATTATAGATTTGTCGCGCACTTTAATTAAGGTTTTTACAAACTATTTCTGCAGGTTATCCTCAAGAAGACGTTCATTTTCAAATAGCTTATTTCCTCATCAGATGATCATCCACTTGCTGTTCTCTCTTTTACTAAGGTACTTTATGCGTGATGTTTTTATTAACTGAATTATTTATAGATGATTTTGACTACAGTGACTGCTTATATAGAAAAAACAGTAAAGTAAGAATAATATTTAAGTTATCTGGTCTTATTTAAAGTACTAGAATCTAGTCCAAACTTGGATATTATTGATGATCACACAATATTGATATACAATTGGGTATTTGACAGGTTTTCAAAAATTGTTCTACGTTAATCACTGATGTCTAAGGACTCTATAGAAAATGTATTTTACGTTCCATTACATATAGTGCAAAAATTTTTTTTTATTTAAAACGCTTTTCCTGACAATATACGTGGTAACAAGCAGGTGACGTCACTATGACGTAAACTTTGTACGACAATCACACTTTACACGCAACTGTTTACAAGCAGTTGACGTGTTCAACCATTCGGCCAATCACAGTCGTTTACGATCACGTGACTAAAATTGACAAAAATATTATTTTCTTTGTCGATTTTCTCTTCAAACGTCCAGTATTTTTCCTAACTGACTAAAGTGTTGGTTTCCAAAATTCATATTCATTACGGATGCCATCAATAGATCCTATATTTTGCATGCTGTCAAATACCATATTGGATAAATACGAACATCCATGACTTGGGTACAAATATTCGTAATATACCATTTAAATAAAACCGGTCAAGTGCGAGTCGGGCTACTCGCGCACCGCGGGTTCCATACCATGCACATACGTGACACAACAAAAAAAAATTCTCCAATACCTTAAGCGCAAGATCAACTCACACCGTTGGCCCGTTTTTATTATTTGTTGTTATAGGTAGATACTGTAGAGTTTGCTCTATAATCACACCAAGTGACGCTTGTAAGTATTACCCTAAGAGGAAGGATCTCCATAGAGTCCGCATTAATTTACGATTGTAGTTGGTCTCTTTTGTCTTATGACGTACCTTTAATAGTAGAAGGAAATGGAACTATAGATATTTGTTTATTCGGCTGTCCACTTTTTTTTGAGCTAGTGTGTGTGAAAAGTGACCATAAACATAAGGACATATGTCACTTGGTGCCTTTTGTCCATACTACTTGACACCACACACTCAAACCTAAACGTCAAAAAAAGTGGACACTTTACAATTGGTATGGCTCACTCTAGTCTTAAAGAGAGATCCTTCCTCTTAGGTATTACTGTTGTTACGATAGAGCGAGAAGAAAAATCGTTGATTAAAATGTATTTCTTGTATGAGGATCCGTTGAGCTAGCTATAAACTAGAGTTAAAAAAATAAACGTTCGTTAGATTGTATCTTTGGATTGTACACTAATTTGGGTACATAATCAATTCTACATTGATAAAGTTAAAAGATAAAAAACAGCTCTAGGCTTATAATTATTTTTTCATCACAGGTGTCATCTTCAAAATAATTTAGTCAACTAAAAAATACATAATTCCGAAGTCAGTAGAGGTCATTTCGAAACGGGTTTTGTTTTGTGTCTATCCATTGTCTAACTTTTTTTTAAAGGACTGTAGATTGGTTCGACTAAAAAGTTAGACTTGAGACTAATTATGATCTGAAGCCGTAGTATGGCAGCGTTGTTATAGCGATATCGCGCCTTCGCTGTCTTTCTATTTGCGCGCCAATCAACGAGATCAAAGGCATGGGCCTTATCATGGGCAACATGCTACGGCCTCTGGATATAATACCACTTTATGTTGTATACTTCACGATGCAATAAAATTGAAATGAAAAAAAAAACCAGCCAATGATAAACTTTCAATGTCGAGCTAACATCTAAATCGATAAAAAATTTATCAACTGTTCCGTAACTCCACTAGACTCCACTACAGGAGTACCAGGTTTATAAGTCTTACGGATGTACACATGGCGACACATCAAGCTACGAAAAACCAAAATATGCTGATCGCCCGTAGGTAGAGTAATGTATAACGACGCGCGGTCAGCTTATATTGGTTTTGCGTAGCTTGATGTGTCACCGTGTGTACCTGCGCAGTTGACTTTAATAGCGCGCGAAATTGTATTGACCTATCAATACATAGGACCCTATATACAGGATCCTTCTTAATAATGCTGACACTTTTTAAAAGGATGATCAGACCATAAAACTGAACAACTGTATCTATCGGACCAATGTCGAAATCACGAAAAAAATAATCAGCTGTTCCATACGACGCGGTTGTAGATTCAAAAACATGACGTCAAAAAGTTATCTATGTGATATTATTTTGAATAAACAGTTTTGACTTTCGACTTTTGACTTTTTGAGATACTAAACTGAAATCTTACTCAACCCAAACGTATGAGACAGCTGAATTTTTTTCGCGATTTCGATGTTGGTCCCATAGAGAAAGTTGTTCAGTATGACGGTCTGATCATCCCCTTAAAAAGTGTCAGCATATTAAGTTGGACCCTATATGTACCACCTTCAATTCCTTGCCGCTATTGGCTAATTGTTTTCGCGCCCTTTTCGCTACTATCCTACTTTGAACCCTTTGATTACTAAATGACTTCGGGTTTTGACGGGGACTTGAGCGGAATTATTTTCGGCTGTACCTGTATTTGCAAGTTTCCGTACTGACTAAAAATTTATGGCCTGTATTAACTTTGTCAAGCAACTACTAATATTAATGCTAACCCTGAGAATAGAATTTTAATTACCTGTATTAAGAAAAAACAAAAAAGCTGTTCGTCTAGGAAATGCTTTAACTAAGCAATCTTCGAGGCCATCATGTCTGCAGCACCGTTTTCATGGCCATACAGGATTTTGATAGAACCTACCTCAATATGTAAAATACTGAACGATTGACTGCTCATAGTTGATTACAACGAATTCTTAATTTAAAAAAACAGTTAGCACTCAGGTAAATTATAATAGGGTGTAAAATTAAGAGGACATAATTCGGAGCCCGATCCATACAAACGAAGTCTGGTTATAATTCAATACTAACCAATTCTTCTTCTTCTTATCGTGTGGGCAAGCCCTGGTGTCTGAGTTTTTTCGGACCGCCTTACGGCCTCTGACGTGGTTTTTATGTAACGACTACTACCACGGGAGATAGTAGCCGGAACCAACGGCTTAACGTGCCATCCGAAGCACGGAATCATCTTTCTTTTCAGACAATCAGGTGATTCGGTCTGCAATGTCCTAACCAACTGGGGAAAAACGCACAAAGTGACATATCACTAGGTGTCCCCCGCGGGAATGGAACCCACGACCTCCGTATCAAGAACCCAATGCTCTTAACTATTAGACCACGGAGGCAGTTGAAGTCTAATTAACCAATTGAAGTCATTAGTCATTAACTAACCCATTGAAGTAAATGACATTTTTTAGAAATAATCTAGAAACTAATCTCTGTGCTTGTGTTGTGTCAGATTTTCGTTAAAATATACAGTTTAGTTTAAGTATGGGAATTTTTGAGGCACTGTAACTTTAAAACTATACAACGTGTTAATGAATAAGCGCAAAACCTCATACACCCCAACTGATTTATAACAAGATAATTAGATTGAAACAATAATTTCATTATTTTGATAGTTAAAATTTTAAGTTATTCGCATTTTAAGTTTTCAAGCTAAAATGATTTGTTATCATTACAGCAATGAATGAAACCGCTAGCGTGCTCGTGAATACATTTTAAGAATCTTGTTTTGATAGTAAGTAGGGTGAGTGTGCCCGTGCGGTGGGTTGAGATCGACGTCAGTAAATTTAAAATTTTACAAACAAATCAATAATATTTTTGAAAAAAATTACCTATGTTGAAAACATGATAATTCGATTCTGCTCTCGATTCTAAACAAACTACTTTCTAGTTTTGCGTTAATTCATTAACACGTTGTTGTATTGTAACGAAAATCTAACACAATACAAGCATAAAGATTAGTTTCGAGACAGTTTTTGAATTTCATTGCCTTTTATTGGTTAGTATTGAAAATATAACCTTAGTTTGTATGGAGCGCGCTCCCAATGATATCCCCTTAAATGCGTTACTATACTCTATTTGAGCCAAATGTATGGGACAGCTGATATTTTTTCACATTTTCGATGTTGGTCCTATAGAGAAAGTTGTTCAGATTTTTGGTCTGATCATCTCCTTAAAAAGTGTCAGGATATTAAAAAGTTTTGAAGGGTTAGGCAGGTTTTTGTGTAGTCTCTCAGTAGTGTGTCTGTAGTGACGGCACGATAGCACTGTCTGTAGTAGCTTAGTCGCGACCCACAGCACAGCAGGCAGGTTCGCCTGCTGTGCTGAGGGTCGCGGGTTCGAATCCCGTAAGGGACAAATATTTGTATGATGAATATGAATATTTGTACCCGAGTCATGGACGTTTGTATCTATATAGGTATGTATGTGGTTGCCTCGTCATTATAACACAAGTCCAGGCTAGATTCTGGTACTTTAAATGTGACTAGATAATTTGTGTGACAATGTCCAAGTTTAAAAAAAAAATTCTATACATTTTTTTCCTTCAGATACAACCGGAACCGCTTACAATCCCCTGGATTGACAACTGCCCAATGGCCAGACCTGATATGGTTACAGCGCTAAGGTTTCGCTCCGGTCACATTCCATCCAAAAAGTTCACGCTCCTGATGGGGATTACCGCATCCCCCAATTGTGAAGACTGTGGTGTAGTAGAAGACGTCTTCCATGTACTGATGGAGTGTGTGCGGGGCGAGCCCCTTAGGAGACAGATGTTTGACGGCTTGCCGTCCCTTAATATCGGGCGTTGTAATTGTGCCTTGGCTGCACCTACGACGGCTGCAGCAAAGGCACTTTACTCCATTTATAAGAAATCTTTAAATTTGTAGTCATTTATTTTTCTATTTCTTCATTCTCTATTAACTAGTTTTCGTAATTCATAATATAAAGTCTGTGAACCTACACAAAAAAAAACCCACAGAGCGACATGGCCTCAGGCCAAGCTCTTTAATATAGATTAATATATTTTTAAACGTACGATTGCACATTCACTTTACATTATTATATTCCGTTCACAACGATTTGAACAACTGTTACCAAATTGATAACACCTGCAAACCTGTACTTACCTATATCAGAACGTGCGAATTTGCCGATCTGTGGGTGGCGAGGCGCTTCCAACTGCAATGGATAACAAGGGCCAAGTCAGCAGAGCAGAGCTTTCTGGGAACAAAGGCCGAGATATTCGCACGCCTTTTAATATACTCAAATGTGGTATTCAAAAGGTTGATGTTATGGTATTGGGTGACATGAATCATTAGTGGAATTTTCTTTTGATCAATGGAAGGTTATGGTCGATGAGTCGTCATAGATGAAGTGTCATTAGAGGAAACGTGTTTAGGTAGGCAAACATTCAGTAAGTAAGTAAGGTCCTTCGTAATATGCTGACACTTTTTTGAGGGGATGATCACACCAACATCGAAATCGCGAAAAAAAATAAGATCTTCCATAGAAAACTGCAAACCTACTTAAGCAAAGTGTATGGGACAGGTGATTTTTTTTTTCGCGATTTCGTTCTAGGTCCCATAGAGAAAGTTGTTCAGTTTGATGGTCTGTTCAACCCCTTAAAAAGTGTCAGCATATTAAGTTGGACCCTATACAACGTGTTAATGAATTAACGCAAAACTAGAAAGTAGTTTATTTAGAATCAAGAGCAGAATCAAATAATCATGTTTTCAACATAGATAATTTTTTTCATAATATTAAATATTTTTTTCGTAAAATTTAAAATTTACGGAACTCGATATCAACCCACCGCACAGGCACACTCACCCTACTTACTACCAAAACAGGATTCTTAAAATGTATCCACGAGCACGCTAGCGCTTTCATTCATTGCTGAAATGATAACAAATCATTTTTGCCTGAAAACTTAAAATGCGAATAACTTTAAATTTTAATTATCAAAATAATAATTATTATTACAATCAAATTATTTTGTTATAAATCAGTTGGGGTGTATGAGGTTTTGCGCTTATTCATTAACACGTTGTATAGGGTATAAGGAAAGTATCATTAACCCTTAAACCACATACTCCACCCATCAAACTGAACAACTTTTACTATGGGAGCAAACCAGTCAGAACAAAAAAATATCAGCTGTTGCATTTGAATCGAATAGTATTGCAGTTTAGTATGGGAGAGCTGATATTTTTCTTGTTCTGAAAGGTTTGCTCCCATAGTAAATTTGTTTAGTTTGATGGGTAGAGTATGTGGTTTAAAGGTTAATGATACTTTTCCTAACACCCTGTATACAGTGAACCCATAAATAATTATATGTATTCTACCTTTACCTGTGCACTTACGTTTACAGGGTCCTTCTTAATATGCTGATACTTTTTAAGGGGATGATCAGACCGTCAAACTGAACAACTTTCTCTATGGCACCAACATCGAAATCGCAAAAAAATTATCTGCTGTTCCATATATTTGGCTCGAGTTGGTTTGCAGTTTTGTATGGCACAGGTGATTTTTTGGGTTCTGTAGTCAAACAAGGAACCTTTATACTTTCGTCCATTCTGTCTGTCTGTATGTATGCACCGCCTCAATAAATCGCTCATTTTTGCACCTATTGATTCGAAATTTGTCATGAAGACGGATAACAGTAACTCAAAAACAGAAATGTAGTAGTTATGAAGAAAAATAAAATTTTCGACCCCCATCCTTTTTTTTCGCGTTTACTGATGTAGGCTCCATAGTGAAAGTTGTTCAGTTTGATGGTCTGAGTTCACCGTTACAGTATTTGCTAGGCTGTCACTTGGGTACATCCTGTATACGGTGTTAGGGTAAATAGTTGCATTATTAAGGGGTAATTGTACCCATCCACACTGAACAACTTTCCCTAAGAAACCTACTTGCAACCCGAATTATTTTAAAGTACGAGTGAATTGGCTTCTTCTGGGTTAGCTCGCTACATCTTCGAACCCATCTTTGTCTTAAGCACTGGATTGAGGTCAAGAGCAAATCCATTTTTAATAATAAAAAACTTACTGGAAAATATCAAAAAACGATTGGACTTTCCATACTAAATGCAATCAGCTCATACAGCGCGAACGTTTGTATTGAAAGTTGAGATTATTTTTTGCGACTTTCCGTCCGTTCCTTTGGGAAAGTTGTTCAGTATCATGAGTAAAGTAAAACAACTGTCTACCCTAACACCCTGTAGGTAATATACATAATACACACACTAATATTTATACCTACTAGAGATAAAATAAAATCGCAAAAAATACGCGAAAAGTAATTTCTTAAAACAAAGTAAGAAATTCAACACCATCGTTAGATATTGAAACAACATTCTTAGAACAAACAATTTGCTTACTATAATAAACATCTATATTTTACCTTCTTTAGAAACAATACATTCCAGGAATCTGATTACAAAGATTTATAAATTCAATAAATAAAGTTTAAAAATCCTGACTATGTAATTTGAGATCGAATTTCGTAATGGCGACTCTTGTAACAAGAGTTTTCGATTTCAGTCTTTTTCTTATGATAAAAGTTGTCCAGTGTGATAAATATAATATTTGGATATACATATTTACGAGTGTTGGTCGCGTTGCTTAGAAGTATGGCGACTAAATTATAAAGGCCCGTGTTAGAATTCGCGCGGACGATATACCAATTTACGTCAATGAACTTTTTCTAAATTCGTAATGACATTTGTCTGGAACAAATCAATATTTTACTATGTTATAGATGTTTAAAAGACCGTTGAATGAACTTCACCATAATGAAAAATATAATTATTAGAATTAATAGTTAACATTAGAAAATAATTTTCAAAGTTAATTTCTTCATCATTTACTTTTGATCACTACCTCCGTGGTCGAATGGTTAAGAGCATTTGGCTCTTAACACGGAGGTCGTAGGTTCGATTCCCACGGGTGTCCCCCTTTGTGCGTTTTTCCCCAGTTGGTTAGGACATTACAAGCTGAATCACCTGATTGTCTGAAAAGAAAGATGATTCCGTGCTTCGGATGGCACGTTAAACCGTTGGTACCGGCTACTATCTCTGGTGGTAGTAGTCGTTACATAAAAACCACGTCAGAGGCCGTAAGGCGGTCTGAAACTACTGACACCAGGGCTTGCTGCCCACATGATAAGAAGAAGACTTTACTTTTGATGTCGACTGTATCAATTAGTTTTTCTAACTTATGTGCGTAAAACCAAATGATCTCAAACGGTGAAGGAAAACACCGTGGACAACACAAGGAACCTATATTATACGCTGAAGAAGAAATTCCGCACTGTGCACACGAAGTGGTCCAATGCCCATACACCCTTGAAGATAGGCCCGTCCTGCGGGACGTATTAAAGGCCGATGATGATACATATTTACGACAGTAGTCCTTATCGGGTTGGTAGAAACGATATTAACACTATCAATTACATTTTTAAGCGTGCAGCTGTCATGTAACTTATGTTAATTTTCAGGAAAATTACGAGTTTCTAATTCGAGGCGCATATTCAGTCTTAAAAGTGGCGATGGGCTCATTACCTTATACACTGGACAGAATATGGGCACTGCTAGAGAAAAGTGGATGTTCCATATTTTGAACTAGCTTTTGCACGTGACTTCATCCGCTTGAATTTTGGATACAAATAAAGAATACGAATTTATAATTATCCATTTGTATAAAATTGAGAGTCATTTAAAGCTAGAATGCATCCAGCTTTCAATGCAGGTTTCTATTAAAGGTAAATTTTAAATATATCTTAATACGCTGACACATTTTAAAGGGGATGGTCAGAACGTCAATCTGAACCACTTTCTCTATGGCACCAACATCACAATCGCGAGAAAAGAATCAGCTGTTCAATACAAAACTGAAAACCTACTTGAGCCAAATTTATGGGACAGTTAGTTTTTGTTTTTGCGATTTCAATGTTGGTCCCATAGAGAAAGTTGTTCAGTTTGATGGTCTATTTTGTTTTATATTTTTTCAAACTGTCTATTAATGATAAGCTCACAAATAATATTCCCCGAGGTGGTGAAAGATTGACTAAATATCTATATCTAAAACATCCATATTTCATTTGTAGTGGTATAAGCTCGCATTGTCGCATATTAATGGACAGTGGATGCTATCATCATCATCAGCCTATATGAATACGTCTGAAAAATAGGGGTGTATAATTAATTTGCTTAAACATAAATGAATAAAACAATATAAATAAATAAGAACTTATTGTAATTTTTCATAATTATGTTGAATTCCATTCTCTTCATTTTCATATTTGATTGTTTTTTATGTAAGGTTTGTAACAAAACTGTTTTCAGTATTTGTTTTCTTTTATATTGGGTCCTTCTTAATATGCTGACACTTTTTTAAGGGGATGATCAGACCATCAAACTGAACAACTTTCTCTATGGGACCGACGTCTAAATCGCGAAAAAAAAATCATCTTTTCCATACTAAACTGAAATCTTACTCGACCCAATTGTATGGGACAGCTGATTTTTTCCCCTTCGGTCCCATAGAGAAAGTTGTTCAGTTTGATGGTCTGATCATCCTCTTAAAAAACTGTCAGCATATTAAGTTGGACCCTGTATTTTCCATAAACTATCCTGTTAATTAAAAATTTTTTAAATTTGAATTCCATTCTCTTCATTTTCATCTTTGATTGTTTTTTTAATGTAAGGTTTGTAACAAAACTGTTTTCAATAGATGATTTCTTTTAGATTTTCCATAAACAATCCTGTAAAATAAAATTATGGGGCAGTATCTAGAAAGTTATTTGAAATCTGGAATACGCCCAAACGTTAAGGAAGTTGGTCTGTGTGTCTGGGTCACATGTTGCATCGTGATGTACGTTATAACGTTCATAAGTTCAGAGGTACAAACAACGCATTAGCTCGAAATGCCTTGGCATGGATAACTGGCCAGTTAGTTTTCTTTTTCAATGCCATTTATTTCATTTATGTATTTTTCTTTTTGTGTAATTTTACTTACAATATGTAAAAAGTGAGCCTTGCTACAAATAAAAAGGTTTTTGGTAGTTGTAGCAAAGTTTCTGACTACATCAAAAGGTATTGTGGTCGTGAGTTTCAGCATGTATGAAAACTTTTTGATAATACAGGGTTCAACTTAATATGCTGACAGTTTTTTAAGAGGATGATCAGAACATCAAACTGAACAACTTTCCCTATGGGACCGATGTCGAAATCACGAAAAAAAAACAGCTGTCCCATATAATTGGGTCGAGTGAGATTTCAGTTTAGTATGGAACAGCAGATTTTTTTTCGCGATTTCGACATTGGTCCCAGAGTGAAAGTTGTTTAGTTTTATGGTCTGATAACCCCCTTAAAAAATTTTCAGCTAATTAGGAAGGACCCTATATTTGAATCGAAGTTTTAAATTATTTGAAAATCCTATCTATATTTTTTTTTGCATCGTATTTTTAAATTTTACTAAACAAAAATTTTACTAAATTTAGTTACCTACTAACAATCCATCAACTGTATTATAATTATTATCAATAGCGTAAATAAAAAATGCTTAGCTGGTGATACTACCGACAAAGATTGTCCTTAGCGATCGAAAAAAGCATAACAATGGACTCTACCATAACGTCTCTAAGCGATAGAAAAAAATCAACATCAACCAAAAAGAAGTAACACTACAGAAATGCAAGCACAAAGTATACTGCAAGCAATGCAATCCACTTTGCCCATAGGCTAGCTGAGTGAAAGGCACCGACGCCGACGTGCGCTTGACCGTCTCGCCGGCGCCCTTCAGGCCGTGCGTCTTGCCGAAATTATTCGGGGCTCGCTGCACAATCGATTTTTCCCGCCCGATGCGGAAAATTCTTCGGGGCGGTGCGGGCGCGGGGCTCGACACGGGGGGGGACTAGGGGGGCAGGCGGAGTGCAGCGGGGCGGTGCAACGCGCGCCGTCCCAGCGGCGGGCAGACAGTAGGACGGCGACGGCACTGCGAGTCGGTGACCACAGCGCGAGTAGCGCTCTCGCCGGGACATGTTGATAGCTCGGCCGCAGCGCCGCAGCCCCGCGATTTCCCCGCCGGTAGCGGCGCCGGTGCGCTACCGGCGCGCCGAGGCTCCACACCCGACGCCCGCGCCGCTACCCTTGTGTTAACGCGAGCCTTGCAGCCCGTCTCACCGTCGGATGGAACACGGAGTGCGCTTCGCATCAAGGTTAGACGAATTTGAATGTGAGTGTTGTGTTCAGTGCGCCCTCGCGCAACCCTTCCGTGTGTGATCAGATCATAGGTAGGTCCCGGACATGTGAAACACATTAGTGACTCATGTGAAATTCCATTTTGATTCGTTCGTTATTAACAGTTATCGTCATGTTCTGTCGCTAAGATGACAAATTAGTTTTTCACGAATCTCTATGTAAAATATTTTCACGCCTACTAACATTTTTATGTAAAAGTATTTAGTTGACGAAAACGCTTTGTATTTTCTTGACTTAACTTCTTATCGATAGCATGATAATCAGAATGATAACGGAAATAGTGGGTTTAGTGCATTATATTGCAGCGTAATCTGTGGAGAATTACATGGAAGGGCGCAGTAGGGACTGATTTCAGTGGCCTATGAAATATTTGAGAAGGAAAGCGGCGCTCGCGTCTCGCCCGCCGCCGCTCGCTCGATATCGCACTCGTCTGACTTCATTTGTTATAGGCCCAATTTCCTTAATCTGTCGTAGTTGTTTTGTGTGTGATTCTTAATACCTGTGCCACCATGTTTGAATGTTTATTAGTTTTGTTCGTTATTTTTATTATTGGTTGGAAAAAACGAAGTTGCAAAAGTTTTTATCTGTCAGGCTTAGTCATTTTAGTTATGGTTATCAATTGACGTTTACGTTTTAAATCAGTACTCGTATTTGTATTCGAATTTGTAAAGGAAAAATGTTTAATGTTTTATTTTTAATCTTTTGACATGACAAAACATATTGAATTAAAGTGCCTGCTATAAACATTTTCGAATACAGAAATACGGAACTAGTTTTCATCTGTATTTCATCTTAATTCTTGTTCATAATCAATCTGTAGACTGTCATCGTAATGGTCTAAAACGAGCTCTTTTATGGAAGGTACCCGTTTTTTCGACTTTTTGTCCCATGTTTTTTTTTCAAGTGTCAAAAGTTGCAAAAAGCTAAACTTTATTCAAAACGTAGCTAAAACAATAACGTTTATAATAATTGTAGGTCCTATAATTAATTGTTATTTTGTTGACAATAACATGGAAAGTTAATGCTAGTTTACTTAACTTTTAAGTTTGTCATTCTACTAACAGGCTGTAATTAAATTAAACAGCGAAATGCTATTTATTTTGATTTTGGAAGACCACGAATATACAAGCTCCGTAAAAAGCTTTCTTTAACAATCAAGCGATGCGATTTTTGAAACTCATCATAAATAGCAGTTGAAAATGTCAAAATTACTATGGAGATATGCATCTTTCTACTGCTGATTTGACTATCAAAAATCGTACTCCTGGATTGTGATTTTAGAATGTCAAATCAGCAGTAGAAAGGATGCATATCTCCATAGTAATTTTGACATTTTCAACTGCTGAGTTCAACGAATGAGTTTCAAAAATCGCACCCCTGAACTATTATAAAAAAAAGTTGAATTTGAGTATCTCTGACTACACGCTTAGTCAATATAGTCGTGACGTGAGCATATACAATATCATATCGACGTACGTTTTATAAAAGTTTGTTCTTGTTTATGGTTACATAAGAAAAATATAAATCGATAGATAGTTCGTAGTCTTAAATATAATTTATGTAAATCTTTAAAATGTGATCGTTTGAATCAATATGTAGGCATGATTTTAGTTTAATTCTGTTTTCGAAAATTTTTCGGTGGTCATAATCAAGAAGGCTAGAAATAGTAATCTTAAACTATTTTTTCTTCAAAAAAATTAATCATTCTTATTTAAAATACACCCTCCGTGGGGGTGCCCTGTAGTGGGTCGTTTATAATACACTCTCAATAAACTCATAATAGGCTGATGATGATTTTAAATAATCAAGGCAATTAATACTCTAACGACAAGACCACTAACATAATAATAAGGAGTATGGACTGCTTCCTCAACCATGCTCACCTTTGTGAGATGACGCCTCTGCTCTGACAATGAGATCTACATAATATATGTTTAATCATCTTGCTGATTTTTAAATCCATCGATCCATAGCGTGGATCTGTTTCATTATTATGAATAGTTTAAATATTTAATCTATATATAGAACATAAAACTGCTGTGTTGTCCGAATTGTCCCCCTTTTTCTGTAGACTTATACAGCTACGGAGTAGCTTAAGGGAATATAATTCGGAGCGCGCTCCATACAAACGAAGTCTGGTGATATTTTCAATACTAACCAATTAGAGTCATTAAAAATTTTCAGAAACAATCTATAAACTAATCTCTATGTTTATATGAAGTCAGATTTTCGTTAAAGTAACAGTGCCACAAAGATTACCATACAAATCTTAAATTAATCCTAGCACTAAAACTGCATATTTTAACGAAAATCTGACTTCATACAAACATAGAGATTAGTTTATAGATTGTTTCTGATAAATTTAATTGAGTTTAATTGGTTAGTATTGAAAATATCGCCAGACTTCGTTTGTATGCAGCGCGCATTTACGCATTCGGAATAAGCTTGTCTTAAAGTTTATTCAAGACAGAGAAACACACAATAAGGGACTATTATGTTGTACTGGATTACATTTGTCATCGGTCGTTTCAAATCAAACCGAAGACCTTTAAATCAGTTATAATATTATACAATTATTTTTGACATTATTTTGTATTAATGCTATTATTAGTCTACCATAGCTTTGGACTTAGACAATATAACTAAGGATCAGCCTTGCCGTAGCATTTCCCCTCTGCCACGTTACATGATCAATTGATCATGTGCATGTGCATACAATTTTATACCTTATCACTAAACAAGACAACAATAATAACTTCAGACTGGTCGCGTTTGGGGTTCACACGAGACTGTTTTTAACAATATTAGAATCTAAAGTAATGGAATAAAATCCAAAATTGCGGATTTCATGCTACCTCGTCCCCCGTAAAAAGTGTCAGAAAAGTTTGTTAGTAGAATTACACTAGTAACTCGTCCATAGTTATATTGTCTAAGGCTTCGGAAGATGGATGTAGCTAAGACACTGCTAGAAAGTTTACTATAAACTTAATTTTAATAACAAGACACATTTTATAATGTATTGTAGATTACCTTTGCCATCTACCGTTTCAAATCTAGCATTTTTTATTCAACGCAAAACTTTAAATTCAATTCAAAACTTTCGAAAATATTTCAGAAGATGGCTGTCGATATGATGCAGCCGGAAACTCTAAAACTAGGTATTTAAAAATACATTTCTAAAATGTAAAACAGTGTCATCTAAGTGTTATATCTAAAACACATTCGATTATATTCGTAGTTACAGTTATAACCAGACGTTTTGGTCGTTTTTGCAGAAATCAAGTTTAGCTTAATATGATTCTTAATCATGAAAATTTATTGATTTAATTATATGTATCTTGTTACTTATTGGTATTTTATAATTTCTAGTAATTTAGGAAAAATAATGCTTTTTTTGTGATTTTGTGTCCAATCTCTAATAATGAGGAAGGAAGATTAAGAAAAAAACACCAACAATTTTACAGGAAAATAGGTATTATGTGTATTACGAAAAGGACTAATTGCCTTATGTAAGTTTTACATATAATTTTTAAAATGATACTTATTTTGTGGTTATGCAGTCATGTCCATATTATTTATGCACCACGGACCGATAATTCAAATCATATCAATTTATTGTCAAAAAACAGAAAATTATGTTTTGAGAGTAGGTACGGTACAATTTTGATCACTAGGCCGCGCCGTCGGTGCTTTTAAAATTTTTTTATGTATGAAATAATATGTTAGATAACACTATAGATAAGAGGAAGTTCATTAGTACAAAACCTGTGGTTTTTAAAAGTCCATAAATAACGGTAAAGTGCGAGTCGGGCTACTCGCGCACCGAGGGTTCCGTACCACACCACCACACAACATGATTATTAACAAAACCTTTTTATTTTCTCCGGGACCTTTAGCGCGAGACCGACACACATAGAGTTTGCTCTATGTTGACACCAAGTTTGAAGCTTGTATGTAGTACCGTTTTTACGATAGCGCGAGAAGAAAAAACGTTAAAAAAAATAGTTTCTTGTATAAGGACCCCTTTTAATCTTAAACTTTTTGATATTTGTATTATTTGTTAGCAAATGCGGCATGATGCACATTCTGTGAAAATTTCAACTGTCTAGCTAATACGGTTCAAAAGTGGCTTATGAACAGGGTCCCGTTGTCATCATTTGGGTACGGAACCCTAAAAAGTAAAACCACTCTTCCACTCATTACGAAATCTTTGATGTTTTCTAACTTCAAATTCTCGAATGTTTCTACAGAGCATTTTTCGAAAATCAACCTCTAAGTATGTGAAAACGAGATACTGAAAAACCGCAGTCCACTGGATAGATTAGTTTGCATCATAATTCTTCATCAAGTATGTTTTAAGTTAATCTTTTATTTTTGCACCTTTAATTTTGGCTCTCATTTCCCAGTGGGAGAAAGGCGTGAGAATATGTATGTATATGTAATTTTAAATAGTACTGTGTGTACTTTTAAAATATTTCAATAGTCTACTCGTATTTGCACCTCTTTATAAAAATATTTAACTAAAATGATTAATATGACATCATCATGCTTTTTATAGTTTATCCTCTTATTAAAAATAGAATTCAAGCTTCAAAATTACTGAACATTTGAGGTAAGTGTTATTTTCAAACGTTTTTTTAATGAAAAGATAATATTAATAGCATTTACCCGCGACTTTGTCCGCACAAATTATACGTATACCAGATTTAAGTCAAATCATAAGCTATCAAACAAAAAAAGTTTCATCAAAAATCCGTGTTTGTGTGATATTCGAACAAACAGACGGATAAAAATTCTAAAAAAGGTTGATTTGGAGTTAAGGACACCTAAAAACCATATCGTGATCTTTTTCTTATTAATATCTTCAACGTACAGACACTTCTGTTACAGTTTTATAATAGTTTAGATAAAATAGTCCCATGATTGACTGATTGACAGACAACACATATCCTAAAGATAGAAACATGAAATTTGGAATATAGATTCTACAAATGATGTAGGCGTGGACTAAGAAATAATTTTTCGATATTATAATTTCACCCGGACGAAGTCGAGGGTAATAGCTAGTATTTCATTTAGGCAAATACCCTATTCCCCATAGCCGATTTCGCGTAGGTTTCCTCGCTATGTTGAGGAAGTGGAGAAGTTCTTGTGGACGCTTATAAATGTTTAAATTTTATATTCTAATGAAACTGGTGGTTTTTCTTTACGATAACTCATTGGTTAATAAGGATCATAGTAAATTAAAAATAGCTTTACGATTTTGCTTTATTAAGTCCTTTAAAAACAATTAGTTTGTAGCCCGAGTCACGTTGCAGTGTTCGAAACACTTGTCTTTCGCGTGGTGTTCGCGCGGTTCGCGTCTCAGCCTGCCACGAGGCTCCGCAATCCTTCTCAGTTGTGTTCTTACTCAAAAACAATCCTCGAGATTGGATAGGTACTCCCTCAAACCACTTGATACTGGTGGAAATGCAGTGCTAATGCACCAAGCAAGAAGTCCATTAATTATAAATAAATAAAAAATATTTTGTACACACTTAATTACTAATTTAGTTCAAAATTTTTTTGGAAAAAAATTTCTTAGTAATTTTTTTATGCGAATAATTTGAGTGAAAAATCGTGAAAATACAATTCAAAAAGTGAAAGTATTCAAAGAAAAATATTGCTGTTATACAATATTGCTGTTTTTTCCAAAAAAAATCTTAGTAATTTTTTTATGCGAATAATTTGAGTGAAAAATCGTGAAAATACAATTAAAAAAGTGAAAGTATTCAAAGAAAAATATTGCTGTTATACAAATTTTACTCAAGGAAAACGTGTATGAAAAATCAACTACGTTATCCCGATAAGCATTATCCACAAAGATACAATACTCTTCTTGTAGCGATACGGAAATCCTTGAAAGTGCTTTCAAAATGATAACAGGCAATATAAGCCTTATTCTGATAACGATAAAGATACACTTATATAATTCTGACCTACCCCACTCAACGACACCGAAGCCGAACCCAAGTTGAGTTCAATATTACTTCATTTTATACAGTAAAAAAACACCCTAGTAATACTCAAGGGAGTGGTTTAGACCATCAAACTGAACAACTACTACTATGGAGCTAAGATCGAGAAAAAATAAAAAAAATCTGCTGTCCCATACATTTTAGTCGAGTCGGTACTGCAGTTTTGTATTGGGCAGCGGATTTTTTATTTTTCCTTGATTTTGGCTTCATATTGAAAGTTGTTCAGTTTGATGGTCTGAAGCATCCCCTTTAGTATAACTAGGGTGTTTTGTTACACCCTGTATATGGGTCCTTTTCAATATGGAGACGGTTTTTGAAGAAAAATTGGTCATGCTATCAAACAAAAAACTCTGTGGCACTAACATCGAAATAGCGAAAAAGTTATTAGCTGTCCCATTTATGGACCTTGTGTATGGGTAAAATACAGTTCCTTTTCCCAGCATGCTATACAGGGTGTTAGGGTAAACAGTTGCATTACTTTAAGGGGTGACTGTACTTATGATACTGAACAACTTTCCCTAAGAAACCTATGGGACATCAACAAAAAATGTTTCGACTTTCCATACTAAATGCAATGAGCTGAATGAACGTTTGTATGAAAAGTAGATTTTTTTTTGCGGATTCTCTTTTGTTACTTTGGGAACTATACATAACTATACATTTTAACAAAAATCTGACAAACCACACACATATTAGTATCAATCAATCAAAATCAATTTTTGTTGCCAGATCATCTTTAAAAATTTCATTAAATTAAATTGTATAACATTCAAAATAGAATTAAACTTCGTTTTTATGAAGCCCGCTACCGGTTATACACTTTTAAAACCAAAACATTGTGTTTTACTTCATTCAATTAATTTATACCTGTGTCACAGAATAGGTAATAGTATATAGTTACATAGCTACATACCTATGTATCAAAAATAATTGATTTTGTATTTGAACAAAACGATTTGCAACTCCACTTTCTTTTCTAAATGAAAGAAGACATCGCGAAGAAACAAACCCGACCAAGAAGACAAAAACTCCTTCTGATTTGGTGTGCAATAAAGTATAATTGAATTGAATTGAAGACCAATGTAAATTTTTGTGCACGATGAAAGTAATTTTCCACTATCATTTTCATTTTTATTATTATGTTATCATAATCTTTTGTCCATTATCGAGACTTGTACCTATTTATAGCAAGTTAAATATTTTATATCGGCTTATATTATTTTAATTACATCACTGCAATATCGTGAGACAGGAAAGGTGTTAACGAAAACAAACATGTCTGTCCGTCCGTCCATAGAAACTTCATTACATGAAGCTAGTTTTAACAATGGTTTAGATAATATTTGATATACTTACGTGCGTGAACTAACGCTAAACAGTAACGCCGATTCACTAAAAAATATTCAATAGTTCCAAAGAATTTGGTAGTAGTCCGAAAAGGTCCTGTTGAAAAAATATAATTGGGTGATTCACACCGTGGTGTGGTCTGAAAAGATCGTGATGCGAAACGTTTAAAGATCCTGCCCCCTGCGTAATGTCATCTATTTGATCCAAAAAAAAAATTTGTATTTGTCATCGAAATCGGTTCAGTAGTTTTTATGTGACAAGTTTATTGCTTCGTCAATTTCCTGACTCTAATTAAGAAATCTTAAGGCCTTGAGATCGAACACCCTTATGTCAAAATCCACATAATTTCGATTCTGCTTAGACTAAACTTACGCTCAAATAAGTCTTTGAATCTAAACTTTAAAGCTGTTTACAGCCATGATTTTATGTCGGATTATACTCTACAGGGTCCAACTTAATATGCTGTCAGTTTTTTAATAGGATGATCAGACTGTCAACCTGAACAACTTTCTCTATCGAACCAACATCAAAATCGCAAAAAAAAATCACATGTTCCATACAAAATTGCAAACCTACTCGAGCCTTTCGCGATTTCATTGTTGGTCCCATAGAGAAAGTCGTTCAGTTTGACGGTCTGATCATCGGTCTAAAAACGTGTCAGCATATTAAGACATAAAAACCGTCAGCATATTCAGAAAGACTCTGTATATACTCTATACTACACCTTTTAGTATGGGCCAAAATTAAAATTACGAAAAAAATATCAGTTGTTTCATATAAAACTGCAAACCTAATAAATTCAAATGTATTAAGAAAGAAATCTACTGTCCCATACATTTTGGTTTTGCGATATCGTCCTATGTCCCATAGAGAAAGCATATCAGTTTGATCGTCTAATAATAATAATAATAGTTTAGAAAGCATATTATAAACTGGATGATTATTTAAATGATCAAAATGCTTGGGTCGGAGGTCACTAGCTTATAGTTTATTTACTTTACTGTATAGTAACAATAATTTTATTAAATAGACTATGTATTATTGTATACATAACTTTAGCTTAAGAATTTATATTGTAATAGTTATTAAATCGTGTTATGTTGTAGAGTTTCTGGCCGCATCTTCTCTACAGCGACAACACGTTCCGACGCGGTGGTAGCTTTAAAAAAGATTTGAAGTTTGATAAGTGTGCTGCAAGCTCCAATATTGAATAAATTATATTGACTTGACTTGAATAAAAAAAACCGCCAGCATATTAAGAAGGACCCTATGTGATGAAGCATTACTCAAATAAATAGGTAGGTATAGTCTAATTCGATACGTTATCGTTGTGGCAGACATGTGTTTCTCCGTTCTTCACGCAAAAATATTAGCCAATATTTTTTTGTATGTTAGCTCAATATGCAGACACAGACGACCTTGTCACCGTGTTATTACATGTAGGATGAATATGTATACATATTTTAACCAAGTCTAGTAAGGCTGAGAGCCGACGCGGGCGCTTTAATTTTAGTGCAGTATTTTTGTGTGTAAAACCTTTGCATTTTCCATTAAAAAAAAGATAATAGTTTAATCATTTGATAAACCTTAAGTCATTTTGATTAAAATATGCTGTTAATTGGTTCGCAATTATTGTTATTTATCAAAACTTTTCTTAGATGCCTTAATAATAACGGCATAATTAATAAAAAAATAACACGGTTTTTACTTCAAGAAATCTGCACTACTATTATAATAGTCCCAAAAAAAACACAAACGCAAATTTAAAAAAACAAAGGTAGTAGAACTAATCATTAATCTTATAGCACAGTTTTTGTAACAAGCAATGCGCCGGCGCAGACAGCCGTCGCTTAGCATTGACGCGAAATCCATCCTATACAATCTACGATATTTTGGGCATAGCAACTACACCGCTATCGAAAAACTTCGTCGACGCACACGCACTCATGCACATTTCATACACAAACACATGCACTCGTGTTAAGTATTGGGGGTGGGATGCATTTTGGTGAATTGACTCATTTGAGTTTATATCACAGATACAATTTTTGTATTATTATCTAACTGATTAATATAAAATTATCGCTTGGTGGTGCATTCTACAGAGTGCTTTAATGATGCTATTTTGAATCTGTTCTAACTTATAGTTAATTAGAAGTTAGAAATAGGATACCATTTCAGATTATTTCAGATTAACATTACCTGATTATGAAAGAATAAACACATTACATAAAAAAGCAAGGGTGTGTTTCACCACTTTTTGATAAGTTCTTGTTAGCGTATCTGACAAATAAATATTAACAACGTATTCAGAATTGGTGAAACAGGCCCTAAATGATGAGCTAAACAGCTTTAGTGTGACACTTTATAATTGAGTGTAATATTTTTATAACTGACATTAAGCATTACGATTAATTCAAAAAAATCAAATAATTAATCAGTTGTTAAGACTAATCTAAATCAAAGGTTAATGCATAATTTACAACAAAACTTAAAACAAATTCAATAAAAATGGAATGATTCAATTGAATCGACTCATTTGATCCCACCACTACTAGGCATTAACGTTTATCTAGCTATATAGGCACAGCCTATATGTGTATTTCACACGCAGTCACGAAATAGTCACGACCATTTGTCCGGTCGGGGACTTTACCCTTGAATGCATGCGAATAGATAATAAATTGCAGGTCTGGTCAACTTAGGCCCGCTAACGCAGATGCTCCTCGCACGGTCGCACCTTTATATTTTTGATATGAGGCATTTACCAAGGGTATTTGTAAAAATAAAAATCAACAGATGGCGTTAGTAAATTTTACAAAAATCCTGTCAATTTGAAGGTTTAAAAGGCTGGTTGTATATGGTTTGTTTATAAACAAAAAAATTCATTTTCCGGGTTTGTTAGTAGATAAACTGGTTTTTACCAATCAATAATATCGAAAATGTTAGTCTGTTGGAATACAAAAACGAAGATCAACTGTATAAACAATCGGTCATTTCAAAGTACCTTAAACTTTCGTATTTGTAACCATCAAAATCGAATTAATGTAATAAAAAATTTTCCCTTAATATTAGAGAATAGAGAAAAAGCCTAAACAATTTAGATCTGACAGCAAAATTTTTGGGATTGCGACACAACACTGGGTGGATACAAAATGTGTCACGGAATTTTTCTAAAAAAAAAGCATCATTGGCAGATAGAGAGAATTTTTCGCAACTCGTATGAGGTATTTTGAGTACAGTGGAAATGATCCCACTTATCTTGTATATAGTTCAAACACGAGTTTTTCTTGAAATTCACTGTTTTTCAATTAACTGTTATTACATTAAAAAAGATTAAATTACTTATCGTACACGCTCTTACAAAAGTCGTCGTACAGATAACGGGCCGCAGGTGAATTTAATTTAGTCATCCTGCAGCTTGTCAGAAATTTGGTGCATTGATAACAAATATAATAATGATAACACATAATCACAGGCTTTGGCACGCATCATGTGATTCATATAGGTATAGCTATATATTTTGATATCTGTGTTACGTATATATTTTCTAATATTTGTCACTTCTATCTAAATTCAGGACAAAATGTTCAACATGAGAACCCATAACCCGACAAACTTCTGTACAAAGTCCACATTTAAAAAGATTTAAAAAAAATGCAATCCTCCTTATGCAACGTAAACTCTGGAAAATTCTTCAGGAAGGTGTCGGAACCTTTCCACTAAGGCATATAGACGACATTAGACGGGATACGTCTTCTGAAACTATTTCCGGATGCCAATTTCATACACAAGTTTGTCACATAATTCGCGTAGACGGTACAATGAAAAGTAATATTTATATTATAATAATTTAGAAAATTTAGATGTCACGTATCAAATAATATTCGCAATTTATAATAAAATTATGAAGATATAAAACTTTGAACTCATAGAAAATTTCAAAGCATTATATCGTCGTAATTATAATATAAATTGCAAATGTTATTTAATACGCGGCATCTAGATTTTCTTAACTATTTTTCCATGTATAAAATATTACTGTTATTAATACCGTCTACGCGTATTATGCGTCAAACTTTTGTATGAAATTGACAACTCTGCAACCACCTTAATGCCGTATTTATTTATTGATAGCACTTTTATCTAAATTGTATACAGGGTGTAAAATTAAAGGCGGGACATCTTTAGGTACTACCTACCTTCAGACCATCAAACGGATTTGTCGCTATAGAGCCAGCATCGAAATCGTGAAAACATTTTGGGCTATTCCATAGAAATTTCAATAGCTATTCGAACCAAGTGTATGAAACAGCAGACTTTTTCGCTATTTCAATGCTAGTCCCAAAGTAGAAGTTGTTCAGTTTGTTGGTTTGAAGCACCCTGAGTATGTAACACATTTAATTTCACATTCTGTATAGGAACATTATTAATATACTGACGGTTTTTTTAAGGGAATAGTCAGACCATCAAATTCAACACTTTTTTTTTTTTGGGTACTACCGTACATACGGGGTTCAACTTAATATGCTGACACTTTCTGAAGGGGACGGTCAGACATCAAACTGACCAACTTTCTCTATGGCACCAACATCGAAATAGCGAAAAAAAATCTGTTGTCCCATACATTTGGCTCGAGTATGTTTGCACTTTTGTATGGGATACGTGATTTTTTTTTCGCGATTTCGCTGTTGGTGCCACAGAGAAAGTTGTACAGTTTGACGGTTTGATCATCCCTTTAAAAAAGTGTCAGCATATTAAGAAGGACCCTGTATTATATATACAACAATGCAGGGCCCTTTGTAGCTCTCGTTGATGTCTTTTGTAGGGCGTTTCGTTGGTCCCTATTAATTTGTGCTACGGGGTCTCGAAATATTTAGAATGGTTGTAGAATTACGTTCCAACGCCATATGATCTGTTAAAGACTGAAAGCAAAATCTGAAAATCGTTTCTACAGAATCGATAACAAAATTATGATTTAATGACGTGTGTTTTCTATAAAATTATCTCTTTTCATACAAATCAGCTGCGTTTTTTGACTTTTGTATAGAAAGTTTACAAAACTAAAATTAAAAACTATTAACCAAATTCAGATGGAGTTGACGGAGACCGATAGGTTTTTATTCAGATTAGCATTTAGTTTATAGTCTGAAATAAATGATATACAATACAAGACAATAAAAGATTCAAGCCAATTCACATCTATCGGTATCTCACTTATATTATAATTGTGAGTGTTTCTGACTATGTTTGTCTAGTTGTATGTTTGTGGCGGAATCACGCATGGCTGGACGGATTTGGATGAAATTTGGCACGCAGATAGAATATGTTCTGGATTAACACAAAGGATACTTTTATAAGGTCCACGCTGATGTAGTCGCGGGCAACAGCTTGTTATCAATAAATATTAAAATCTTGGACATTGTCACACAGATTAGACTAGATTCTAGCCCCATTGAAAGTAGAACCTAGACTTGTGTAATGATGACTGGACAGCGATTTAAAATACATAATACACATATTCATGACTCGGGTACAAATATTCATACTCGTATTCAACACACACGTTAAATTAATGATTGAAAAATTAAGTCTCGGGGGCGGGACTTGAACCAGCACTCTTCCAAATCGGGGAATTGCGTTATCCAATTTCGCCACCGAGCCCACTATCCAAAGAACGAAATTTTCAATCTGTTGCGTCTTGAAGGGACGTGAGCGCCATCTACTGGAAGCACACACACAATGTTGCCACTTGCGGGATTCGAACCCGCGACTGTAGCCTGAGAAGGTAGGTTCACTACATCCTGAACTATAAAGCCGTCATTATTTTAACTTGCAACATAGCAACTAAGAACAAATTAAAGTAAACAAAATCTTATTTGAATAATTCGATCAGCAGAAAAATACCTATTATATATCATTTTACGTGGAACATGATAAATACATTATTTACTATATTTAGTGCAATTATGCAAAGTTTTACGACATAGTACGGTTGTTTGTATACAGTGTGTAATTTCACTTGATTAGCGTTTTGAAAAATAGTATTAGGTATTTGTAAATAGACAACTTTACTTCTTTTTACATAGATACATGTTTTATTTTAAGCAAATGATTTTTTGGTTGATTTCTTTATGAGTAGGAAACGATTTTTAATATTTTTTGGTTATTTTGTTAACCTATTTCAAGTTTTGCGGTTTGGTACATTTCACATACCTACATATCAGAATTTCTTCTTAGGCATATGATTTTTTTTTAATAACCTACAATTTTAAATTAAACTTTCTCCACATTAATACTGCTGGTGATTAGGAAACAATTTAAATAATGGTTACCGATTATAGCAAATTTCGCGTAAATTTTTCCTCAAATATCCAGGCTACTTATAAAAACAAAACTGAATTCCCGATAAACTCTATACCTAAATAACACAAAACGGAAAAATAAATAATTCGTGGTGAACATATCGCTCGATGTTTCCTTACTTTTAAAGACTAATGTTTTAGGTCCACACATTGTATATTAAGTTCATTGTCTTTACGTCATCTTAAATACAATGTAGGTACCTACGTTTTCACTATTAGCTATGTAGCTATAGATAGGTATACAACTGAAATAGGAATCTAAAGTCGTGTATTCACTTGGCAACAATTCGCCCAAAAGACGTGACGCTCAACACAACATGTTTAACAACATTGCACAACAGCGCGCGACGTTGCCAGACGACGCGCAACATGACAACAAAAACGCAACCACACGTTGCACGGTATTTGTAGACGGAGTCGCGCTGCAATTCTGGAGGAGTACGGACGCGTGCGTATCGGCGCGTTGGGATTGCACGCGGCTCCACCATTTTGTGAACTCTTTTGTGTTTTAACCTTAAAACAATCACTTGAGATTATAACCTACTTACATTGGTACAAAACTGCCACTCTAGACTATAAATACCACTGATCATTTTCCTTCATATACTATCCACATAACGAGACATTGGCTGAATTGTGATAACACATCGGATGCCACTAAAAAAAATTGTATTGAATACTTGTAGACGAATATGGCTTATACAGGGTGTTAGGGTAAACAGTTGCATTACTTTAAGGGGTGATTGTACCCATAATACTGATCAACTTTTGTTAAGAAATAAAAAAAAAAAGATTTGCACTTTCCGTACTAAATGCAATCAGCTGATCGAACGTTTGTATGAAAAGTCGTTTTTTTTTTTGCGAATTTCCTGTTAGTTTCTTAGGGAAAGGTGATCAGTATCATGGTAATGCAACTGTTTACCGTAACATCCTGTAAAATTAACATAATTATGTATGAAACAAAATTTGGCATAAGCATAAGCATATGCTCACGACTATAATCCCCAAGGGGGTAGTCAGAGATATTCTGAAACCTCAGAACATCCACATCCACAAAATTATGAATGTGCTGAAATATATGTTACATAAGTCAAGTTTTGCTTTTACAAAATTTAAGATTTATAAATGTTCAACCGCGACAAGCCTACTTAGGGTTTTAGTTCCCCCGAGTTGATAAACGAATAGGAGGTCTGCTGGGTTCTTGAAAAAAAAATTTAGTAACCATCTGAAGCCTAAGAATGCACGAGCGAGCGTTCCTGTGTGATTTAAAGGATAATTATTTTGTAAAATATAAAACTAGCACGGAGTTTGGAGTGAGTAATTTCGTATTTGCTCTCCCACGAGCAAATTTTTATCAATCTTTTTTTCGCTATGAAATTGTCTGTTCAATGCGATAGATTCTAAGTGGAATGCACTTTACTAAAATTGTATATTAGTTTATCGTAGCCAGAATACGTAGGTAGGAAAAAGATTCTATCCATTTGGGTCTGTAGCAATAGAGGTTATCTATGGAAGTAAAATTTTTTTTCACGATAAAAATCTTGGTCCTATCGTGAAATTTGTTCAGTTTGGTGGTCTAGAACACCCCCTAAAATATGAAATGCATTTAAGTTTACAGTATTCTCTGGAATTGTCAGATATATTCGAATTCACTAGCAGTGCCCAAACTGTCAAGTGTGACGGGTAGTGAGCCCATGGGCCGCATCGAAATCCGCCCGAATCGCCTCGTTACAATTTATATGAACTGTCGGCGGATTTCGCTCATGCATGCGGCTTGCTCCGCTCCGATGCGGCCCGCCGTAATGTGCCATACCAAGCAGAACTATGTTATACTAGTATTAAAAATGCGTTGCGACCCGGCACGCTCTAGTGTGCGAAGTAGGCATTATCCGCTGCGATGCGGTCCGCTCCGCCCCGTCGCGACCCGGCGTCGTAATATGCACTTAAATTTAACTATACAGGGTCCTTCTTAATATGCTGACACTTTTTAAGGAGATGATCAGACCATTAAACTGAACATCTTTCTATGACACCAACATAGAAATATCGAAAAAAATCAACTGATCCTTACAAAAGTGCAAACCTACTCGAGCCAAATGTATGGGACAGCAGATTTTTTTTCGCGATTTCGATGTTGGTCCCATAGAGAAAGTTGTTCAGTTTTATGGTCTGATCATCGTCTTAAAAATGTGTCAGCATATTAAGAAGGACCCTGTATACTGTGAAGTTGAATAAGATAAACAAAAAACCCGACTGCATAAAAAACTTATTAACTGAAAAGAGAAAAACAAGCTCTATAATCACTAATCAGCTATAACAACTTTGTTTGAGCAAATATAATTTGATTGTTATAAGGTAGGAATCGCAAACGGGACAAATAATATTTTTGGTTGGTTATTGATTTGTTTGTCCCCGCCTGCAATATGTCACTCTCACGATTTTTACGAATCCAATGACACCTCAAACGTTAAAATCCATCAAGCCATTTAGGCTGTAGCCCGTGCCAAAGAAATAGACATACAAACATACATACATACATACATACATACATACATACATACATACATACATAAATACATACATACATACGCTCGAAAAACATAACCCTCCTTCTGGCGCAGTCGGGTAAAAAGAAGGCATTTAAAACAAGTAGGTAGGCACGGCGAACTAGTATAAACAACCATTTTTTTGCTCTAAACATTTTGGGAATCCCGACGTTTCATATTTAATAGTGGCTTCCTATTATACATAGTTGCTTTTAGTACTAGACGATACTTATCTTTGAATCGAACCAAAGAGATCTGTCTGTCGTGATCTTGTTATATTATCTTTGAGTAACAGTTGGAGTCGCGCTGCAATTCTGGCGGAGTACGGACGCGTGCGTGTCGGCGCGTTGGGATTGCACGTGGCTCCACCATTTTGTGAACTCTTTTGTGTTTTAACCTTAAAACAATCACTTGAGATTATAACCTACTTACATTGGCAAAACTGCCACTCTAGACTTAATAAATACTACTGACCATTTTCCTTCATATACTATCCACATAACGAGACATTGGCTGAATTGTGATAACACATCGGATTCAATTCAATTCAAAAATTGAATTGAATTGAGTAACAGTTGTTTTAGGCGCGTGTAATTGATAAGTGATATTGTTGCTTACTACTACAGCACGTCTAGTATGATTTCTCTACACGCGCGCGACGCGCCTTCGCTGCATAGAAAATAACCTGTTCCCGCGCTTTTTGGAGAGCGAAAGGCGCGCTTGCCGCGACTTGTAGTATGGGAAAAAGCCGAGTCGCGCGCAAGTAGAGAAATCATGCTAGACGTGCAGGACGTCGAGCCGGCTTAGCTCGCTTTTAAGGTACCACAGCAGAGTAGTAGTGGTGCTTAAAGGTTAGGTGCGATTTCTTAAATGCTGACTCTTTTTTAAGGGAATGATCAGACCATCAAACTGAACAACTTTATGGCACAAACAACGAAATCGCGAAAAAAAAACAGCTGTCTCATACCTACATTTGGTTCAGGTACGTTTGTAGTTTTGTATGGAAATGGTATTGACGTTCTGATCATCCCCTTAAAAAGTGTCAGCATTTGCGTAGAAATGTTGAGCTACTTCACTCTCTCTAAGTTTCTATTTTTTCACGAAATAACTAAAATCCAATCCAATTCCAATCCAATCCACTCGTGAGGAAACCTGCATGCTTCAGTTTCGAGGCATGTATTGTACCCACTGTCCATTATAAGTGGCGACGGGCTCACCCCCCGTCACACTGGACAGAGTTTCGGTACTACTGGTGAAACGTGGATGTTCTGTGGTTTCAGAACATCTCTGACTACCCCCTCGGGGAATATAGTCATGAGCATATACATACATACTAAAATCCATAAATCCGTATCCGTATAGTAAATGCTAAATATTTCGAGCTTGCTTCGCTCGCTCCTTAATATTTACATGTACGTGTGCATGTTCTCTGTATAGGGAGAAGAGGGCGCCACATTTGGTCACTGCCCCGGGAGGCTGAAAATTCGAAACCAGTATTTATTTTATTTCATTTTGCCACTATGTGGGCCACGTAGGTTGCTTGCTAAAAGGTTCTAAAATGACGACCGCTGCTCTAAATAATAGTACTAAAATAATGCCGGTAGGTGCTTCTTGCAAAGTACTAAGCGATCTTGTCATAAAATACCTATTTCGTTACATGGTTTTTGCAAGTGACCGAAATTAAAGGCGTTTCACGTCAAAAGACGTTCATAAACTAGTATATTTGCCTACTTGAAATATTTAATTTTATTTTAATCCTCACCAATCCCGGGGCTTACGGAATACTAATAATGTAAACGACGGTCTCGACGGCCCGATAGCACAGTCGGTAGTGAACCTGCCTGCTGTGCCGAGGGTCGCGGGTTCGAATCCCGTAAGGGACAAATATTTGTATGATGAATATGAATATTTGTGCCTGAGTCATGGACGTTTGTATCTATTTATTTATTCTATATCGTTGTCTAGTCATCGTAATACAAGTCCAGGCTAGATTCTGGTACTTTAAATGAGACTAGATAATTTGTGTGACAATGTCCAAGATATTTATTTATTATTTATTTATTAAACCTTGCTACAACTGCGCTCTGTTTAGTTGTAGCCAAGTTACATTACCAGCCCAATAGGAAATACCGTAGTGATCTTAAGTATAAAATATTGGAAATATTATTGATTTTAAACATGTTACAGTCATGTTGTGCTATTTCAAATTCAAATTAAATCAAATTAAATATTGAAAAATTAAGTCATATCCCCTTAAGACGCAATAGATTGAAAATTTCGTTCTCTGGGTAGTGGGCTCGGTGGCAACTTGGATAAACGTAATTCCCCGGTTTAGAACAGTGCGTGTTCAAGTCCCGCCCGAGACTTAATTTTTCAATCTTTAAATTGATTTAAAATATTGGAATTGTTAAAAGAACAAAACTTTCGTATTTGATACGATGAAGGTTAATTCTGGCGAACATATGTTTGAGTTAAAAATTCCTAAAATTAGAGCAGTACTACCTAGTGTTTTGTATAGATTATAATCTGAAGCCTAGTTTTAAAGATAATTGAAGTGACAATGGCCTAGTGGTTAGTATTGGAATACACGCAAAGGTTGTAGGTTCGTTTCCCGGTCATGGACTGCGATACAATCTTCGATCGAAGTAATTTACTTTGATCGAAGGGTACAATGAACTATTCATAGTTATGCGGTAGATTAGCAGTAGCTGAAATATGAAAATGTTTTTTTATACAGGTGTACACTGATTTAATTGTTTAGTTTAGACCATCAAACTGAATAACTTTCACTATGCAGTTAATGACGAAAAAAATTATAAATAAAATGAGACCGCCATTTGTAAACGTACGTACTTTTATTCTATTTTTATTGCTATATGTTTTTGGTGTGCAAATAAGGAATATTTTCTGTTATGTTATGTACTAAGTCGATATATAAAGCTGTATAAAGCTTACAGCTTAAATCTCAGCTGTCCTAAGTCGACTAAATCGATATTAAGTCGACTAGGTACTGCAGTTTTGTATGAAACAGAAATAATTGATTTGCTCCATAATTTTAAATGTTCAAAATCAATTAATATATTATTGATTGAATAACAAAAAATATGCATCTAAATACATTATGAGAAATATATACATTATTCAAAATTAGCTTCAATTTTAGAACGCATATTAAATGCCAAAATGCATTAATGCAAGGTAAAGCGTATAATTATGGTCGCAGAATTAACATCAATAAGTATTAATTAGCAACTGACTGTTGCCGTTCAGAATTAAAAACAGATTTAAAAAAATGTCTGAAGACTAACGTTTCTTGCCTAATTCCGGCTAGGCAGACTGGTTTGACGCGCCAGACTAAAGACGAAAAAAAAATCATGGCCGAAGCGACCGTAGTCGTAGGTATCAAAAGATTTTTTGCTAGACATGCATTCCATTCGCTCTAAAATTGTGCGTCGATTGATTGTGCTTGCGAAATAAACGAGATATTGAATAGTATACAGGGTATAAGGAAAAGTATAATTCACCTTTAAACCACATACTGTAACCATCAAACTGAACAACTTTTTCTATGGGAGCAAATAAAACAGAAAAAAAAAATTCTGCTGACCCATACATTTGAGTCGTGTAGGCGCTGCAGTTTAGTATGGAACAGTTGATTTTTTATTTGTTCTGATTGATTTGCTCCCATAGTAAAAGTTGTTCAATTTGATAGGTAGAGTAATGTGGTTTAAATGTTAATAATACTTTTTCTTACACCCTGTATAGCAGTATCCCATTTTACAAAATACCTTGTACAGTCACGTTCATTATAATGCGTAACGTGCGGAGCTGTTCTATTGTAAATTTTTAGTCAAAGTCGTAATTGAATTTGCCAAAAATAGTTACCTACAACATACAGTCTATTCACCGTACAAAGACAAAAATCTAGCACCTCTCTTCCACTTTATTATTAATTGGAACTTTTTTATTTATAATAGCTTATTGGAATATAATCTTTTTTAGAAATTTTATGTTTGTGTTTGTGTTTTTGCTTTAGAATTCAATACCAATACATCCTTTTAGATTCACGGACTCCATACAGGGTAACCCAATTTTGGTATCCGTGGATAAGACAGGGAACATGTTGACATAAAAACGTTACATAATACGATAAAATGTTGACGTAAAGTACAGTTAAACTTCGTATGGTATATACATATTAATGAACGTGACTGTACATACTCTATCAAATGCAATATTGACGTATTACGAATTTATGTCTTTCAAAATAGAGTATTTGCATCCATCCTTGCAATTAAGGCCAGTTATTAATTTGAAAAATATTCAAAACTAACCCAACCATACAGTAAATGTTTGTTTACAAGAAAAACTTAATGCAGGTGAAGGTGATGTGTGAGTAAACTAAATCATTAATTTATTAATAATGACTCGCACCTCTACCCCCTGGTAGAGACGTACTTAAATAGCTCTTTCGCTTTAAAAAAATCACTCCACTCATTCGCTTTTAGTTTATAGTACAAAAACAAACCCTCAAAAAAATTTATTTACTCTTATTAGTAACTATGCCGTATAATGATCTATTGAGAACGACGACGGACGCCCAGCCTTAGCATTAACATCTTTTCACCTCACCGTAGTCGGATAAAATAAAAACATTGAATTTCTTTTTTAACTCAGGCAAAACAACTGAATTTCCTAAACATTGAAGTTATTCGGGTAAAGCTGAAATGAAGTTAAGTTGTAGCCGGCACAAATAAACTTAAAATTGGAACGCACATTAATTTAGCGAACAAATAATATATGCTTCAGACGCTTTTTACAAAACGTAAAATGTATACCTAAGTTTTAGTCGGCTATTAAGCCGTCTGCAGCTAGAAAACAAACTACTTTAAAATGCAGACATTCGACAAAACTTTCACATTAAAAGATCTAGGTTCCCTAGACGTTTTAATTTGAATACTCTTAAAAAAATATGCTTCGAATGAAAAGACTTAATTATCCATAATTATTATTTTCTATAATTTTGCAATTCGATTTGATGCTGTAAACATTTTAATCTTATGTTTCCTAATTCAATTTAGTTCAAGCCTTAGGTTCCGGATAAGAATTGACTATTTACGTGGCAACTAAGCGATAAGGTGTATTAATGTTTTAGTAGGTGAATCGATATGGCATAGGAAAAGGTTTATAGAAAGTTCGTGGATTCCAATTCTACTATGCGAAATTTCCTATATTTTAATTGAAGCTTTTGGAATCCGTAATATAGTATATATTAAGCCGTTTCCAATTTCAAAATGATCCGTTGGGAGGCTAGGAGACTTTTTATACTTGCACTCAGTTGCAGAAAAGCTCATTAAAGTTAATCCTCCATTAAATCTCTAGCTGTAATTTTTTGTTTTGATGACGTAGTAAAAGCTAGCAAGAGATTTAATGTGGCATTAACTCTAATGAACGTACGTGCAACGGACCTATTGTCTACTATACATTTTAACAGAACTCTGAAAAACCGCTGATGCAGATATTAGTTTCAATATCGTGTTTGATAATGTCATTGAATCCATAACAAAAAAGTATCAAACTTCGTTTGTATGGGGCGCGCTCGCGTGAATATCCTATTAAAACTTAGTAGTTGTACCTCAGTTTCTGATCACTTCAAAACAGTTGTTAGTTAATGTATTTGAAGTTCTAGTGTAATATTTTGAATGTGCCATATACATCGTGTTAATGAATTAACGCAAAACTAGAAAACAGTTTGATTAGAATCGAGAGCAGAATCCCCCCGACGACGAGTGGCGACGGGCTCACCCCCCGTCACACTGGACAGAGTTTCGGTACTACTGGTGAAACGTGGATGTTCTGAAGTTTCAGAATATCTCTGACTACCCCCTCGGGGAATATAGTCGTGAGCATATGCTTATGCGAGAGCAGAATCGAATTATCATGTTTTCAACATAGGTAATTTTTTTCAGAATATTAAATAATTTGTTTGTAAAATTTAAAATTTACTGAACTCGATCTCAACCCACCGCTCGGGCACTCTCACCCTACTTACTACCAAAACAAGATTTGTAAAATGTATCCACAAGCACGCTAGCGCTTTCATTTATTGCTGAAATGATAACAAATCATTTTTGCCTGAAAACTTATAATGTAAATAACTTTAAATTTTAACTATCAAAATAATGAAATGATTGTGTCAATCTAATTATTTTATTATAAATCAGTTGGGGTGTATGAGGTTTTGCGCTTATTCATTAACACGTTGTATACTATAACTTTAATTAACCGCTGGGTGATTTACATGTCAGAATTTTGCATTCATATGCTAGAAACGAATTCCACAATTTTAATAAAAACTTGCATACCATTTTCTCTATATGAGTTATTTAATTTTTCAAGCCTCGATCCCATTCAGATTTTGTTGTTAGTGCAAATACTACTATTATTTAATATAAATATCAGCCATTGATTTCCCACTGTTGGGCAAAGGGCTCCCTCCATTTTATCCAAGAGTCTCTGTTCCGCGCTTCGACAGGCCAGTTCTTAAGGAAACCATCAATTTCGCCTAAATATTATTTGTATAATTCGTTGATTTTCTACTTCGTATTATGTACAGTGTCCTTCTTACTATGCTGACAGTTTTTAAGGGGATGATCAGACCGTCAAACTGAACAACTGTATCTATGGGACCAACATCGAAATCGCGAAAAAAAATCTGCTGTCCCATACATTTGGCTCGAATAGGGTTGCAGTTTCGTATGGAACAGTTTTTTTTGCGATTTCGATGTTGGTGCTATAGAGAAAGTTGTTCAGTTTGACGGTCTGATCATCCTCTTAAAAATGTATAAATTTACAATACAGAGAAAATTTTAAAAAAACAAAATTATAGAACGTTTTCTATACTTGAATTGCAATGAAATACTATAAAGTTTTACCCATGTCTGCAGTCAGAGATCTTGCTCAACTTAGTGTAACAATTTTGAACAATCCATCTTATTGCAAATCCGAGATACATAAAGCACTTTAGACTGTCACTGCGCAGCCTATGACACGGTTTTCCGAACAATAATACAGGATTTATTGCAATGATGTCGGACATCGATATGCGGCGTTTCGTGCAAAAATGCTCGGATCATGCGTAGGCGAGGCATATGTTTCGCCCTCGCAATTTGCGGCGTTTGTATTCTTGTTTATATTTCTTTACAGTCAAATAGCTTTAGCCCTCGACTTCGTTCGCGTCAAACACTCTTCTCTTCTATCGAGTCGATAGCATGTCATTCTAAATCTTTGCAGCACAGAATTTCGCCACAGGGATAGAATTTGAGCGGATGGCGTCAAACACTGAAAAACTGATAAGCTAGATATATCGTGTTGTATATGACCAACATTTTTGAAGTACAACTTGAGGTGAGCGCACAACAATAAAACAGCCAACCGGCGCTTTTTAGTACAACTTGATTTACAAATATTGATATTTCCTACTGAATACTTATACAGGGCGTAAGGAAAATATATTTAATCTTTAAACCATATACTCTACCCAAACTGAACAACAACAAAAGTCTGCTGTTCCATACTAAACTGCAATGCCTCAACTAAAATGTATGAGGTAGCTGATTTTATTTTGTTCTGACAGGTTTGCTCCTGTAGTAAAAGTTGTTCGGTTTGATGGGTAGAGTATGTGGTTTAAAGGTTAATGATACTTTTCCTTACACTCTGTATTTATAAAAATAAAATATAGCCTATTTTACTCAAGAATAGTGTAGCTTTCTATTAATGCAAGAATTTTTATAATCAATTCAGTAGAGTCAGAGATTACCCCCAAACAATCGACTAATTCATTCAAGAATCGTCAATGTTTCTGATTCCCTAACCAGAACTAGAATAGATATCCTAACAGAAAAACAGCTTCTACCAAACTGCCGCTCATTCTCGTATGTGAACGTTCATGTATTGCCGTACGCTAGGCATGTAGAGGAGTATGAAGCAGTTTTTTTGATCGGATATATATTCATTGTCGTAACCATAAAGTTATTATACCTTACAGGAGTAGAGGAACTGTCATTAGTCGTCAAATAAAACCGTTTTGGAGGTTTGCTGGAGATTATTGGCAGGGTAAAATTCGAGTTCTGTGTATAATTCGGAATCTAACGTAAAATCGTGGATGAAATAGTGTTTGTATATTTCACAAAATTATCTACGATTTCACTTTGGATTTGCAATTATTCGCAGAAACCTAATGTTTACCTTGCGATAAGATCCCCAAAATGGTTCTATTGCCTCGCGTCACGTATATCTTTCTATTGTACAGTGGTGCCGCCAGGTACATCTCGCTCTCTCAGCTAATAGTTACTCTATTAGTAACTTTATGGTCGTAACCTTGTGTATTAGGATATGCGATAAATACTGTTCACTCTCTTGTTCCCCATTCCATTCGATTTGGAGTAAAGACCCTTGGGAATGGGGAACCGTGTGGTCGTAGACCACATTAATCGGATGTACTGACTTCTTGAAAAACTATAAATCTTCTGTTACTATCCAAAATATATATAAAAACAGATTATCTCGTTCCAATCAACATTTTAAAATCTAGTCTAGACTTGTATTATGCTAAACAGATAACGGTATAAAATAAATATGTGTAGACATGATCACATACATAGGTAATAAAATATTGCGGGTTTCGAAACAGCAGCCTTTGGCTTCGCAGGATGATTCACGGGCGCTCAAGCGCGCAGTATACAAACGAAGTTCCGTCTTAGTTTGGATATTTAGTAGTTAAATATTTTTTTTAACACAATCTAGAAACCAATATATATTTCGATACGTTTTCAGATTTCCGTTTAAATATTTAGTTTCAATTCTAGGATTAGTTTAAGATTTGTAAAGAAATCTTCGAACCACGGTAGCTTTGGAACTCAATATTTAAATGGAAATCTGACAACATACCGACATAGATATTGGTTTCAAGATTGTGTTAGCAACATTTTTTGTAGTTTAATTACTAAATGTCCAAACTAGGACGGAACTTCATTTTGTAAATATATCCTGCATACTTGATTACCTTAGTAATTTACTAGTCGCTGTGGTCGAAATCTCTAAATACGAGTAGTATAAAACCTTTATAGACCTCATCATTTCTGTTTCTCCGCTTCTTTTTCTAAACTACGCAACGGATTTTAATACGGTTTTTACAGTCATTTAGAGAATGTCTTCTGGTAGGTTTATATAGGGTACTTCTTAATATGCTGACTCTTTTTTAAAGAGATGATCCGACCGTCAAACTGAACAACGTTCTTTATGGGACCAACATCGAAATCGCGAAAAAAATATCAGGCTGTCCCATACATTTGGCTCCAGTAGGTTTGCAGTTTTGTATGGAACAGCTGATTTTCATTTCGCGTTTTCGAAGTTGGTGCCATAGAGAAAGTTGTTCAGTTTGATGGTCTGATCATCCCCTTAAAAAGTGTCAGCATATTCAGAAGGACCCTGTATACATATTTGCTTATTTCATAGATCCCACCCAGGCGAAGCTGGGGCGGGTCGATAGTTTACTATAAACAGCGTAATTATCACACAACCTCTCTCAACTAAATACTAAACATAAAACATTTTTTTTAGTAATATCTAGTAGATAGCTTTAAAACGTCTTTTTTGTTGACTCTACCAACGCGGTGGAAGGTTTTCCACGGTTGGCATGGATCTAGACTTTTGGTTCAGGGTTCTTTTGGTTCTAGACTTTTGGCGAAATTCCATTTTTGAGGGGGATTTCAGTGAAAAACATATCACCGTAATCACTGTTCTATTTCTATCAAAATATTCGGTTTTCAGGGAAGAGGGGGATAAATCCAACCCCCTGCATACGTGCTTAGTCCGTTGTAGAGGAGAGATTTAAAGATATGGATCACTAGTTGGATTCAGTAGCTAGAGTACCTTTGAGTTTTATAACGAATCATATCGAATGCGTAAACGCAATTAAAATATGCTGAACATTAGCTCCATTTATGTAATGGTCATAATTTATAACAATTTTTGCATTCGATATGACTACTGTTACTAAAGTATAACAATGTCATGCTTTCTTCTTTACATTATCATGTATGTTTTAATCATCAATATGATGATCATTATCAATTATCTTATATTACGATGTTTATTTTGTTATTATTTTTTTGTAATCTTATTCTATTGTATTAATATTACCTAATTATTAATTATCTTATCTTATTATTATCAATTATCTTATAATCATTAATCAATTATCTTCGACCCTAAATTGTTGTGTTTAGTATCCACTGTCCGTTTAAAAGTGGTGATAGGACTGGTTCACTCCCTGTCTCACAAGACAGAGTTTGTGAGGAATATCAAAGACGTAAAAGCACGCATACAAATACTATATATTACATATAACAAAATTGTAAAGTTGGCGTGGATGTACACACGGCGACATATCAAGCTAGACCAAAACAAACGTAAGCTGGCCCCGCGACACTATACGTTATTCTACCTACGCGAGACCAGCTTATTTTGGTTATGTATGATTTGCATTGAGAGCATTTTTAGAATTTTTGCGTCTTTGTCTGTCTGTCTGTTTGTGTTGAAAGTTAAATGAGTATTGAAAGTCAGTGATCCGCGTGTTCGGATACGCGGGTGCTAATAAAAAATAAATTACTTTTCAAACTATAATTTGAGACATCAAATACCATTGTCGTGTTATATTGGATAGGTGGACTAAAAAAACATTTTTTACTTTTAAATACAACGGCTATTGAAGAGAAGAACGTTATAATAAATATTATTTATTCATAGACAGTTTACAAGACCTAACCTTCGGTGTCTAACACATATTATTATACCTAACCTAGACACTAAATTACCAAGTCAAGACCTGTTTCGAGAGGCTTCATAACAAAAAAAATCCCGTCTAAATCGTGAAATGGCCTTACTTTGTTAAAATCTTTGTCTCTGTGCAAACTTCTATACAAGGTGTAACAAAACATGAGTAAGATTTAAAAGGGTGGTTTAATCTATCAAACCGGACAATTTTCACTATTTCAACTAATATCGAGAAAAAATTAAATAAACCGCTGTTTCATACAAAACTACAATATTCAAATCTACTCTACTCTAATGTTTTTTCATATCTGATTTTTTAATTTTTTGTTGTTCTTGTTTCCATAGTGAAATATATTCAGTTCGATGAACTAGATTAAACTATTAGATACTAGTGTTATGTAACACGTTTTATTTTATACAATCCTTAATTCCATATAAGGATGAACAGTTGTTCCGTTTCTTACTATGACAGATAATTTGACATATCTTTAATAAGAAATATGTCAAACTATCTGTCAAATAAGCTAACAATGACTTACCCATAAGTGGTGAAACAGGCCCTAAGTGGTTCATACGCCTAAAATTTCGTTGCTATTTGGAATGTTTGCTATATTGAATTAAAGATATACATAATTATCAAGAAGAACATTGTTGAATAACAGTAAAATATTTGACTAGTAACAGAATGAATTAAGATAACTTTGTAATTTTTGTCTGTATGTGTCTTAGACGATTTATATAAGGACCCGCCTCGCCTTAGCATTTCCCCTCTGCCAACGTACAAGATAAAAAAATCTTACGCATTTACATACCATTTTATACCTTATCACTAAACGCGACAGCCTATAATTGCGGAACAATAATTTCGAACGACACTGTTTTTCATGATTCAAAATTATAATCTAAACTAATGGTATAAAATTCAAAGTTGCGTATCTCGTGCTACCTCGCCCCTCGCAAAGAGTGGCTGAAAAGTTTGTTAGTAGAATTACACGCGTAACTTGTCCTCATATAAATAGTCTAAGGTTTGTGTGTGCTCGCGTCACCTAGAAACGAATGAACCAATCAGAACTGGGTTTTTACAATTTATGACTTAGTTTGGAGTAACGTTTAGTTTTAATTACATCGTAATCGACTTATACAATCAAAATATACAGGGTCCTTCTTAATATGCTGACACTTTTTAAGGGGATGATCAGACCATCAAACTGAATAACTTTCTCTATGGGACGAACATAGAAATCGCAAAAAAAAAATCAGCTATCCCATACATTTGGTTTGAGTAGGTTTGCAGTTTTGTATGGGACAGTAGATTTTTTTTTTCGCTATTTCTATGTTGGTCCCGTAGAGAAAGTTGTTCAGTTTGACAGTCTGATCATCCCCTTAAAAAGTGTCAGCATATTAAGAAGGACCCTGTATAAAGTTTTAAGTAGTTACCTACTTATATTTGATTCCACATACGAAATGGTTCACGTATGTTAAGAATACGCAGCAAGTAAGTCAAGCCAGAACTATTGATTTTTTCACAGATTTAATTATGTATGACCAATTAGACCTGTTATGTGGTAGTTACATAGAATAATATGCACTCGATAATACGAGTATTTAATAGGAAAATTGGTCTAATTTTACCACGTGTAATGTAAAATAGAGTCCATTTTACTATGGCTAAGCTCATGGGTAAACCGCATATGCTTAGTTTAAGTAAAATTTTTTATTGTCATCCAAATATTATTATAAACCGCGTGTCGGGCCACGCGCAGTGTAGGGTTCCGTAGGTGCCCGTCTCAATATGCGGATTTTTTACTTCTCCAAATTTATTTTAAAAGCCGTGGTGGTCCAGTGGCGAGTAACCTTGCCTGCCGCGCAGGATGCGATGGTTCGATCCTCGTCCAGACCGACTCGTACCAATGAGTTTTTCGGAATTTATGTACGTTTTGTAACACCACTGGCTTTTCGGTGAAGGAAAACATCGTGAGGAAACCTGCATGCTTCAATATCAAGGCATGTATTGTATCCACTGTCCATTATGTGGCGACGGGCTCACCCCCCGTCACACTGGATAGAGTTTCGGTACTACTGGTGAAACGTGGATGTTCTGAGGTTTCAGAATATCTCTGACTACCCCCTCGGGGAATATAGTCGTGAGCATATGCTAAATGTATTTTATAAGCATATGCATATGCTCACGACTATATTCCCCGAGGGGGTAGTCAGAGATATTCTGAACCTCAGAACATCCACGTTTCACCAGTAGTACCGAAACTCTGTCCAGTGTGACGGGGGGGGGGGGGGGGGGGTATTTTATAAGTTGGTCGAATATTCCTAGTTAATTTGTTAATCCTATACTTAGTTGTGATAGTTGACCTTTTAACTTCGTTATAAAAAATAACGTACGCTGTAGCCCAACCAGAAGACGTAGCATGTTACACGTGATACGGCTGTATCACGTCTTTTATCTCGTTCGTTCGTGCGCAAATAGAAAGAGAGCGGAGGTGTGATAGCGCTATATCACGGTGTCATGCTACCTTTGCAGTTTCTGAAAAAAATCAAGTAACTTATATTTTCGAATACAAACTAGGTAGATGGCGTTGCAGGAAATTAAATCGCGCTATCGTTAGGCTCCAAATTTTCGATTAGGTTAGAGAATCGTCATTATTTCTTATTCTACTTATGCAATGGCTACGGAACTCTACAACACAAATATTTAAAAAATATATACAATGTACAATTACAAATACTATCAGTATTCTCTATACATCCTTCTTAATATGCTGATACTTTTTTAAGGGGATGATCAGACCATTAAACTGAACAACTTTCTCTATGGCACCAACATCGAAATCGCGAAAAACAAATCAGCTGAATGGGTCATTTGGCTCAAGAAGGTTTGCAGTTTTGTATGGAACAGCAGTTTTTTTGTGGAATAGAAATCTGATTACTATAGTATACAGGATGTAAGGAAAAGTATCATTAACCTTTAAACCACATACTCTACCCATCAAACTGAACAACTTTTACTATGAGAGCAAACCAGTCAGATCAACAAATGTGATGGGTAGAGTATGTGGTTTAAAGGTTAATGATACTTTTCCTTACACGCTGTATACTATAGTAATCAGATTTCTAATCGAATCCATAAATACTATAAAAAAGGTATCACTGTACCCGCGAATTAAAAAAAGATTACCAAAGTTAACAATTCATCCCATACTACCGGATGTCCAAGCCATATTACGTAGTTGCTATCCGTAGGCAACTGTTCAAAGATATCGTTCGCATTCATACTGGCTCTATATATGTGCACTGTATATATGTAGAGGTGTATATGCGTTATTTCGCGCGGCCTTGATCCCACGCAGCGCGCGCATTTGCTCGTGTTATGTAAAGTTAACTACACACTATAGTTTATAGCTATTATTTATTTTATACTTACAACGGAGTACAATTTTTTTCTCGATTTCGTTGTTGGCTCCATACTGACAGTTATTCATGTTGTTATACATGGGGTTAAATTTAATACGTTACATATATGGTCCTTTTTAATATGCTGACACTTTTTTAAGGGGATCATCAGACCGTCAAACGGAACAACTTTCTCTATGGCATCAACAGCGAAATCGCGAAAAAATATCAGCTCTTCCATACAAAATGGCAATCTACTCGAGCCAAATGTATATGACAGCAGATTTTTTTTTTCGCAATTTCGTTGTTGGTCCCATAGAGAAAGTTGTTCAGTTTGATGGTCTGGTCATCCCCTTAAAAAAGTGTCAGCATATTAAGAAGGACCCTGTCTATATAATCGTTGATGCGTCTATTAGTAATCGTGTAACTTCTGAACTAATTGACCCTTATCCAGACGATCGTTCATAGCTATTCAATTCTACGCGGACGAAGTCGCGGGGAAAAAGCAAGTAACAATAAAATAGTAAAAAAATGTAGGCCACGCCGATGATTGTTAGTTGTTTCAAAGTTTCAGTCCTCTCCAAAACATATATAAGTTCACGTATAGGTACAAAATTTAAATGTCCATGTATGGGAAAATTTAAAATAAAATTGCGCAATTTCCTCCAGTTTTTGCGTTCTTGGCTTGACTTGGTTGACTAATATTATTCGCCTTTTAAATTACTCTTGATAAAAGTCACGTGACTTTGGGGGGAGGTCAGCAAAAATGTCACGAAGATGTCAAAATGCACCCACATATGCGTCACGTTATTTATAGACGACCCTATGTCTTATACGACCTAAGCCTTAGACGAATTATATACGGACCCGCCTCGCCTTAGCATTTCCCCTCTGCCAACGTGCAAGATCAAAAGATCTTACGCATTTACATACAATTTTATACCTTATCACTAAACGCGACAGCCTATAATTGCGGAACAATAATTTCGAACTTATGACGTTTGGGTTTCACATGACACTGTTTTTCATGATTTTTAACATTCAAAATTAAAATCTAAACTAATGGAATAAAATTCAAAATTGCGTATCTCGTGCTACCTCGCCCCCGCAAAAAGTGGCAGAAAAGTTTGTTAGTAGAATTACACGCGTAACTTGTCCTCATATAAGTAGTCTAAGACCTAAACTTAATTTCAGAGTGCATCATTTTCGGTGCGTACATCTTTATACATGTTGGGATAGCAATCGTAATCATGCACATTGATAATTGCGTCGATTTCGCGCCTAATTTTAGAACATAACATGAAACAAAAGCGAACACAAGAGGTATTTATGTTAGATATTTTTTGATCGTCAGGCCTCCAACCATTGAATAGAGAGATCAGCTTCAGAACAGGTCAGGAGCACACGCAGACTGAATGACGTCCGAATTCTTTATGGTGTAACCATGACCTTTTAGTGCTCTTATTTAAGCAGACAGGTGAATTAAATTGAAGTAATAATACGATACAATTAAAATAGTTATTTTCATAAAAACTATTTTATTTTAATTTAAATCCTTCGGGGTAAAGTGATTTTAAACTTTTGTTTGGAAAATGTGTTCTCGTTTGTAACCGATATCCACGTGGACGTAGTCGCGAAAAAATACTAGTAGGAACTAGTTTAATAAAATTTCATAATAAAACAACAATTCCTAAACTTCTCACATTATATATTTTACATTTCTGTTACATTTATAGAATTATCTCTAATCTTTCACGAACATTTTAATTAGGTAGTAAGTACTACATTATTTTATTGAAAACAGTCGTAATATTGTGGAAGCCTGACAATTAAATTTGGAAGTTAAGCAACAAACATTTAATTCGGTAATTTATGTTAGTACGCCTAGAATAAATGACAAACTAAATAATTCATTTATACAGTATTTCAGTTTACCTAGACCCTGGGGTAGACAGAGACAATAGATCGCCACATGCCACGATTCTGATACACATTTCTCGCCTCTTCAATGTACATAAGTCTATCTTCATATATGCTCGTCTATTCTGGGTACATTTTCAGTTTATAACAAAGTACTCTGTGGGGTACATTTTCCTACAAGGCCTTCAGTACACATCTGATTTGATCAGCCGTACGAACACGTACGTACCGCCGTACTAGATCTCCGCCATCTAGTACCACCTTTCAACTATTCCAATTACACTTGCCTTGTAAATTTATTATAAACAATTTGATTTAAGGGCCTATGTCGAAAAATAATTGAAGCGAAATGGGCGTGGCTTAGCGCAGCAAGCGCCCCGCGCCCCGCTACCGAACATCGTCGCGCACTAGCCCGCGAAAATCAAATCACTCAAAATACGTAGAAGACGCTTCGCTGTTAATATATTATTAGTACCTTTTGTCGTATGAAAAAACACAATATACTCGTATCATAATTAAGTATCGTTCTATTTATCCTCCTTGATCAATTATTAATTTGTTACAGGATCAATTACGGACAACCAATTTATAGATAGAAACAATACCTAACTAACGATACTATTTAATTGATTTCACTTAAAAAACGTAAAACTCATTAATATCATACCGAAAATCACTGTACCTATCTAGAAGGAAAAAAACTATCATTACAGGATTTTGTTTTACTTTATAGTACGAGAGCTACCTGTTGGTCTTCGGTTCGGTTCTTGGTTAGGCTTTACGTCTTTAGGACCCGTAATCAAATCAATTCAACTTCTTATTTTGTACTTGTAATTGATATAATACAAGTCAAAACATTCGTTATTATTAATTTTATAACGAAATTAAATTTATTTTATCGTCAACAAAAATGTAAGAAGAACGTGAAAAAATAAGTTTACAACTTATTACCTTTTCTTTTCTCTCATACTTCTGGTATGTTCCTGCCTACGTTTCAAATTTAATGTTTTGTTCCGTTTTGTTTTTCATTATCACTGTTTCTCCTAGTACCCCAGGAAAATTAGGTGAAAAAAAGAGTCAACCTCGGAATGAGAGATAATAAGCTACAAACTTCTTTAAATCATCGTTATGACATCCTATACGTTAGGTCAAATGTCACATAAAATCTCGTTTATGCAGGTCAAAAGATTCAAGGTAAAATGTCAAAAAACAGGTCTTTAGGAAATTGACCTTAGAAGTTTTAAAAAAAATTGTAGAACTTTAAATTTTCTTAATTTTTGGTCATTTATAATATTTAATATAGTTAACCGTTCTTGAGATAGATAGGTAGAACGCAAAGAGTTGTAACTCCAATAACGGTTTGCTCCCATAGTAAAATGATACTTTTCCTTACACCCTGTATAATATTATTTGGCGTTATTAATGAAAATACATAATTTCAATAACTATACACGAAAGAAGATGATGAAGAATTATTTCGAGTTTGAATCAATCGGGATAGAAAAACGAGTACAGAATAGTGACCCTGAGCAGCGCGCATTGAAGATATTGAATGAAACCAGTCACCGCCTGCCCGACAGACGCTTCAAAACAATACTTATATGGAAAGAAGACGACATGAAGATTCCGAACAACTACAAAAACTCACTCAAACGGCTGCACAACCTAGAGAAGAAACTAGACCGAGATGAAGACCTGAAAAAGAAATATGAAGAAAGAATGCAAACCCTCTTCACTTTGGGCTACGCCGAGGAAGCTACCACACCGCCGGTGCCAAATAAAACATGGTACCTACCCCACTTCGCGGTCATTAACCCCGCGAAACCGAAGATAAGAGTAGTACACAACGCCACAGCGAAGACAGCCGGACGCAGCCTGAACGATATGCTACTCTGCGGTCCAGACTTGCTGCAATCTCTGCCGGGAGTTGTAATGCGATTTCGCCAACACCAACACGCCGTGTCAGCTGACATAAAGGAATTCATGTTTATGCAAATAAGAGTTCAAGAGGACGACAGAGAGGCACTACGATTTCTATAGCGGGGCGACGAGAGAGGGAACCAGCGACCGCGAGAGTACCGCATGACGTCGGTGATCTTCGGCACGATGTCATCACCATGCACCGCGCTATACGTGAAGAATAGAAATGCTTCAGACTTCAAAGAAAAGTATCCTGCAGCCGCGCGAGCCATTGAAAAGAACCACTACATGGACGACTAAATAACAAGTTTTGCGACCGAAAAAGAAGCCAAAGAAGTATCGAAATCAGTTGACTACATTCATCGGCAAGCCGGCTTCGAGCTATGCGGATGGGTGTCCAATACAAATTCAGTAGTACAGCAGTTTTCCGCCAACTCGGGCGGCGCCACGGTCTCTATCGGCGGGAGCGAGGTCCGATGGTACAACGGGTCGAGCTTCCTACGAAACCACGAACGAGAATGGCCACAAGAGACGAAGACAGAAGCACCGAAGACAGGAGAAGAGATGGGACTTGTCACGTCACCCACCAGCGACCTGACCACGCTCACCTACCTCGAATCGAGCGATTTTCGTTGTTCCGACTTTTGCTACGAGCTACGATGCGCATGCTACAGTTCGTCAATTTATGTCGAAAGAAGAAAAATGAAACAGTATTGGCTACGAAGCGCAAACGAACGAAAGAAAACAATAAAAACTACTCTGATTGAAAGATTGATAAGAAAACACGCAAGAACGAGACACCGGTGGAAACCTGTACAAGAAGATTGTCTTTCCGAAGATTTACGTCGAGTAAGGAGCGGCGCGGCGCCTCAGCCGGGAGACAAGCTGTCGGCGCTATCAGTGGTCGTCGGCGAAGATGGCTCAAAGGAAGAATCCACGTAGCACCTGACATCGTTGAAGACACTGCGAGCCCGACCGTACTCGACGGGAAACACTACTTCACGCGACTGTACATACAACACGTACACGAGCGACTACATGGCGGTGTCGAAACCGTCGTGAATGAGCTACAGCAGCGACTATGGGTACTGAAGATACGACCGACGGTGCGTGAACGTCATCAAACACTGTCAACTATGCAAGATACGAAGAGCGAAGCCTACGTCTCCAGCGACCGGCGACCTGAGGAGGTTCGTGGCACGAAGAGGAGTGCCTAAGGAGCTATGGAGTGATAACGCGACGTGCTTCAAGGCTGCGGAGAAGGAGCTCGCCAAGGCCGCGCTGGCGGCGGTCAGCGAGGAGGTGACGGCGCGGCGCATCACCTGCCGCTACGTACCCCCGGCCTCCCCCTTGATGGACAGCGCGTGGGAGCGCATGGTACGCACCGTGAAGGAGGCACTGCGCGTCAAACTCCACGAGCAGTACCCTAGCGACGAGACACTGCTCACCCACTCACACACGTGGCGGTGACCCCAGAAGAACCGGAGGCGCTTGCACCCAACCACATCCTGTTGGGACCCAAACGACCTCACCGCGCGCAAGCGCAGCGCGCTCAACGCCTGGCGGACGTCTTCTGTAGCCGCTAGGTCAAAGAGTACCGGCCTTTACTCCAACACCGGCGGGAGCCTCACACGACCAGCGCACGCTATCGGCGACCTGGTACTCGTCTGCGACCCCACCCTGCCCCGCAACACATGGCCGCGGTCTACCCAGGGCGAGACGGCGAGGTGAGGATCGTGGTCGTCGTAAGCAGCAACGGGCATGTCCTCCGGAGACCGACCAAGAGGATCGTCGTGCTACAGGTTGGATCGCAGAGCTGCGACGGCGGGAGAAATGTGCACGACAGAACCTGAATTGACTACCTTTGTACATAGTTTTTTACATTATTTCGTTTTATATACCCTTTTATACTAGTAGGATAAGTTTAGGTTAAGTGTTCATTTCAATAAATATTTTTTTCTTATTAGAATTAAAGCTTAGCACATAAGTTATGTAAATAGTTCTAATAGGATTCTTATTTGATTTCTCTAGTGATTTCTACCCCAGATTAGGTTAGGTACACTTCCCTATTAAAATTAACGCATAGCACAAGTAAATAAGACAATTAGAATCGAGTTAGAACTTATAAATTCCAATTAGAAATTACGCCAGTAAGCTTCCCTACCTCATTAGAAGTGGTAGAATCCTATTAGAAATAATTGTTAGAAAGAGACAGAACGCTACATCTCTGTCAGCGCATACAGGCGAGCGAGGGGGGCCCCGGCGTCCGGAACCTGTGTTATGAGGAAGCGGGGGCCGGGGTAATATAAATATTGTACCTTTCCTTTTCGTTCTGCACTCTGTTATGCACCGGCGGATGATGCACATGCTATTTTTAGAATAAGAATATAAGTATCTTAACTATATAATTATATTGGTTTGTAAGCGTAGAAATTAAGATTGTATGAGAAATAAAGAGATTTGTATTCAGGGCAAGAGTGCGGGGTAAGGAGGGGTGGTCGCTTGAAAATGATATAAAATGGCGCCAAATCGACGTAGATTCATTCCGGATCCAGCACTCAAGAAAGAAACAACTTGGAAGAAGAAACTCTCTGCGACCACTCGCCTTCCCTACCCTGCCCTCCAGCCTGGCTCACCATACTGACGACCCATACAATTAAGGGCCACAGAGTTTTCAAACTCTCATACCAGGCAAGATGTTCCGGAGCAATAGAATCCTTCAACTCGGTAAAAATACTGACAACGGTTCATAAATACGTTTACATTCCATTATGACAAATAAATAGTAATACCGAAAATTGATTTCATTACGTGACCGACGACTTAAAGATAATAACAGCTAGCTCTTGGTCTATGAAGTCCAAAAAAACTGCTATACATATTTGAGTGAGAAATATACGTAAGAGAAGTTTATTCCGAATGCGTAAATGCGCGCTGCATACAAACGAAGTCTGGTGATATTTTCAATACTAACCAATCAGTAAATGAAAAATTTGTAGAAACAATCTAGAAACTAATCTCTATGCTTGTATGAAGTCAGATTTTCGTTAAAATATACAGTTTAATGCTAGAATTAATTTAAGATTTGTATGGAAATCTTTGAGGTATTGTAACTTTAAAACTATACATTTTAACGAAAATCTGACTTCATACAAGTATAGAGATTAGTTTTAGATTTTTTCTGAAAAATTTCATTGACTTTAATTGGTTACTATTGAAAATATCACCAGACTTCGTTTGTATGGAGCGCGCTCCGAATTATATTCTCTTAAATGTGAAGCTGCTATGGCCTCGAATTTATTTTAGATTGTATCATTTCATTTATTTATTTACCATAATTTACATGTGTATACAGTGATGGTCTTAGTAAATATTATAGTGTAGTATTTAATATATTACACTATAATATTTACACGTAAGCTGGATAATTAATCGTAATTCGGAAATTGGACATGCGAACGCAGGTCCGACGCGGGCAAAGGCCACAGCCGACTGAGCTTTTTAATAGATTGTGATAGCTTATATTACTGCCTGACGCGAGAGAAAGAGATGGGGCGGAGCGCGCGCCTGACTAAATAAAACGACGTAAGCGCCAAAACAAACTTTATTTAGTTGTGATTTTACTATTAATGTAAGTTAATTTCTGCTGCAATCAAAATTTATAAAATATCAATCTCTTTTTTTTAAATCAAGTCGCGTGTTTCTATTATTCACCGTTTAGCAGTTCCAAGCGTTTATAGATAAAGACGGAGGCTACTTTGGCTTTTTTTTCTATCGAGAAAATTTGTCTTAATCGTGTTTTGGCGGCAATCAAAATTTTAATAATATGTTCAATTTACACATATCCTGAAATCATACTCCTACTGTTAGTACTTCATGATATCTGACGCTTTGAAGAATCCTATTTTTTTCACATATCCTCTTAAATATACCTACTGCGTCCGTAGTGAGCGAATTGTATAAATGTGATTAGTTATAATGATACAAATGAGCTTGACGAATTTTATGTGTTTTCAATTTGTAGCGAAAAGGAAAATCTTTTGAAATTGAACAATTAGTAACATTAATTTGTCTTTGACTAACTTTTCTACTTCGTTTTTACGGAAAAAATACAGTAGATTTTACTAGAATTTAAGTATAACGTGTTAAATTAAATGCGTTACATATTTCAGACCATTAAACTGAACAACTTTTACTATGGGACCATCAAACCAAACAACCGTGGAAAAAATCTGCTGTTCCATAGAAAATGTCTACTCGACCAAAATGTATGAAACAGCAGATTTTCTTTCGAGATTTCAAAGTGGGTCTATGGGACCATAGTAAAAGTAGTTCAGTTTGATGGTCTGAAGCACCCCGTTAAGTATATGTAACGCATTTTATTTTACACCCTGTATATTTTGGTAGAACGTCGGTGGCGCGTTGCTAAAGTATGGACACCTAGTTATGGGAGCCCGCGATCGAATCCGCACTGACAACATGCCATATACCATTGAGTTTTTCTAACTTATGTACGTAATACCGACTGCTCTCAAACGGTGAAGGAAAACATCTTGAGGAAACCTGCATACGCTGAAGAAAAAATTCCGTTGCGAACGTGGAGTCTACCAATACGCAATAGGAACGCGTGGTTGACTAACAACGCCCATACACCCGGAGGGTAGGCCTTTGCCCTGCAGTGGGACGTTTATAGGCTGATGATGATATTTTGTTAGACTTTGCTAGATGGATCTTGTTGCCGTGAAAAAGCCGTGGTGGTCCAGTGGCGAGTAACATTGCCTGCCGTGCAGGAGGCGATGGTTCGATCCCCGTCCAGGCCGACTCGAACCAATTAGTTTTTCGGAATTTATGTACGATTTGTAACACCACTGGCTTTTCGGTGAAGGAAAACATCGTGAGGAAACCTGCATGCTTCAATTTCGAGGCATGTATTGTACCCACTGTCCATTATGTGGCGACGGGCTCACCCCCCGTCACACTGGACAGAGTTTCGGTACTACTGGTGAAACGTGGATGTTCTGAGGTTTCAGAATATCTCTGACTACCCCCTCGGGGAATATAGTCGTGAGCATAATTATGGATCTTGTTGCAACTATGTACACTTAAGTTCCATGCGTTCAGAAGATATTTTTGCCATACTTACTACTGGAAGCAAACTAGGTCATAGTTTCAGTACTACAGGTTTAAGTTCCTCTTTTGTTTTTCTATGCGGTAGGATCATAAAGTTTCCATCGTCGGGCTCCCATTGGATCGCGATCGTTGCCCACCGCTCTGTATGCATGCGACAGACATGTCCGGCCCAGTACCACTTCAGTTTGGCGGCCTTATCACCTGCATCAGCTATGCGGATCTTGGAGGGCAGAGTGTTTCTGATACGGTCGATCCTTCGTGATGAGCCTATAGCCGCTACAAAAGACCTTGCTAAGTCTTAATATAATGGTAACTAAATCATAAAACCTGATTTTATACTTCAATAAACTTACACTGACTTCATTTAAATAAAAAAACCGGTCAAGTGCGAGTCGGGCTACTCTCGCACCGAGGGGTCCGTACCACACCACACAACACATTTACTTTCAAATACATTTTTTTCTCCAGACTCTTTAATGGGAGACCGACAAACACTTGGCCGCTTTTTATTATTTATTGTTATACTGTAGAGTTCTACAATCACACCAAGTTTGAAGCTTGTATATATTACCGTTTTTACGACAAAGCAAGAAGACAAAACGTTGTTAAAAGCTTGTTAATTGCTTGCAAGAAGTTTCTTGTATGAGGACCCCCCTTTCATTTTTAACATTCTGTTAGCAAATGCGCCATAATAACGCACATACTGTGAAAATTTCTTCTGTCTAGCTATCACGGTTCAAAAGTTACAGCCCTAAATATTTAGGACAGACAGAAAGACGGACGAACAGCGTAAGCTTATGAATAGGGTCCCGTTTTCACCCTTTAGGTACGGAACCCTGAAACTATAAACTTTTCAAAGGATGACACTCCCTTCTATGACATACAAATACATCGAATCATACCTATGTTCTGTCCACTCCCTTATATGTCTATTATACTATGAACTATGAAGGTCACATATCCAGCTTGCTTCGCATTATAAACGCAATGCTGCATTTATTTTTAACTATATTATACGATCAGCTGTTACGGTTCCCTTTTTGTCAATGTGCAATGATTCATATATCGGCTTAGAAATAGAGTTTATTTATCGTGGTTGTTGAGTGAGTCGTCTAAAGGTTATGGTGCATTTTGTGGGCGAAAGGATAATTACTTGTCACTGTAATTAATGTAATTGAAATTTCGACACATACCTAAACTTAGCTAACGATATAAATTCTAGTGTTAAATAATAAAAAACCCCAACGCCAAAAACCAACAATTAAAAAGTGAAAAATAATTCGGTCAGGTATTATTTTTGATGTAAGCAAATGCATGTTCTACTTTTTAACTCTCTTTTAAGATAGTTTAGGTCTTTTTGGGTTCCCTACTTTTATCTATCGTCATGCCAAATTTCGATTCAATAGATTCAAAAATGAGCGAGTAATCGAGGTGGGGCATACAGACAGAATGGACGAAAGTATGAGAGTTCCTTGTTTGACTACGAAACCCTATAAAACTGGCATAGACGATGCTCGTGCCACTGACAGTTTACCACGTGTAGTGCGTAGTTGCCTACATTTACGTCATTAGAACTGCGTTGGTTGTACCATGCATTTCAATGCCAATCTCTATGCAGTTCTCTGCCTAGTGTACTGGATTATTTTGATACATCCCGTCATCTACTCGTATTGTTGAGATGGAAAGTACGGTTTGGCCCAAAAGAGAAGAATATGGTGACACTAAACATTTTAGTACAAAATTTTAGCCGGTCTGGTCAGGTATGCGTAATTTTGACTACAATTTTATTACTGAAATACTGAAATGATCAAATTCACAATAGAACATTGTATAAAATAGTTTTTTATAATTATAGTAAATCATAATATCAAAACAGCGAGTAAAATAATAAAGCAAAATAATTGTTTTCAAAATTTACTCTAATATTCAGGGTGAAATGGAAATCTTTGGCATTCTTTTTAACTAAGACTCAACTCATCAAACTAAACAACTTTTACTACTGGAGCAAAACTAAAATCACACCAAAACATCAGCTGTTCCATACTAAACTGCAATGCCTACTCGACTCAAATGTATGAGAAAAAGCTGTTTTTATTTTTCACGATTTCGATGTTTGACTTATCGAGAAAGTTATTCAGTTTGATGCTTTGATCCTGCTGCCCCAGCATATTGAGGAAGATTACATACTCACGAGCATAATCTATCTCGAGGTAGTCAGAAAATTTGCTACAACTACCTACGTTTTAAAGGGCCAAAGTTTCCAATATCACCCTGCAGTAAGTGTGCAATTTATTCAAGCATAATGCTCTATTGACGAATAGGTGAAGGTAATCATAGATGAAATTCCAAAACTATGGATGTAATTAGGATCATTTCTGCATAAATCGGTCCAATTTACTAACAAGTACTTGAGCCTATGACATTGACATTCACGCATCAAAAAGTACAAAACTATAAACCTAACTAGACCGTAGAAGTCAAAATTTATAAATAGAACGTTCCGCGTTCGCGGCCTTTCTGCAACGGGCGTGCGTGATGAGCGGGGTGGGGGGAGGGGAGCAGACGCGATGACATCACACAGTTGCAGTGCCGACCGCCAACTCTTGCGCAATCGGTCGCCCTTGATCTTGACTGCTGCGTCGCGGCCGCACGCGTGTGCTCGCGTACCTACATATTAGTATCTCGACTATATTTATCTTGCGCATGGAGGTGCGAAACTGTATAGATTATGCTGTGCAGATGGGTAAGGGCATGTATTTACTTAAGTACATGTATGCAGGGTGAAATTGTTATCATTAGCATTCTTTTAAACTAAGAGTCTACCCATCAAACTGAACAACTTTTACTATGGGAGCAAACCGATTGAATCAAAAAAAAAAAATAACGGCTACTGTATACATTTGAGTTGAGTAGGCATTACAGTTTAGTATGGACCAGCAGATTTTTTTGTTCCCATCGGTTTGCTCCAATAGTAAAAGTTCTTCAGTTTGATGGGTAAACTCTTAGTTTGAAATGATGCTAATGATATCAAATTCACCCTGTATAGGTAAGGTCTAACAAAATTAGCTGAAACTCGTTTAAAATATGATCAGACCATTAAATTGAACAACTTTATCTATAAGACCGAAAAAAAATAGCTGTTCCCCAGTCCTATTCCCATTCACTTGGGTCGAGTAGGTTTTTCCGGGGTTCAACATTGGTCAAATTGAAAAAGTTGTTCAAATTGATGGTCTGATCTTTCTCTTAAAATGTTATAACTATTATACTATGTTAGCCGTTGCTGTCCTATTGTTGGGAAAATTAGCCTCCTTTGCGTTCTCTCCATGCGTCCCGGTTTCGCTGTCTTTCGGTTGCGATTCGATAGGTCAGTTCGCTTAAAATAGTTTAATCTAATTTTGTTGGACCTTATACCTCTGCGTTTTTTTAAAATCCCGTTCAAAATTACTCTCGGGGCTGTCAAAAGTCAGCAATTTGTAAAAAGCGGTTGTCCACTCCGAGGAAAGAAACATCAAACCCAAGGTTGCTCGTGACCTACCTTAAAATCTCCTCGATATGCATAAACGTCGCTAAAGTAAATAGTTCGTAAAATATTGGAATATGTATTTTTGGCTATTCTTTAGACCACAAAAAAGACTTCAAATTATACCATTAGGTATTATTATTAAATTCCTCGACTCAACTCTAGTTGTAACCCCCCAAACCTCGAGATTGTAACTAAGAATAATTATTTTTTCGTTCACCGTTTCCTCTATCCTAAGGTTGCGTGGAACAAATCATTTCTTAGCGATAAAACCGCCTTATTTTTTGCCTCTTGTATTTTTTCTCTGACGAGTGGAGGAATTTTTTGACTGGGGATGAGTCGAAGCAGAATTCGAGGAAGTGACTGAAAATTTTTGAGTTGGTGATGATATAAACGTATTAATAGGCTTAAAAGAAAAGATTTCAAAATACAATAATCGCATAAGATCTTGTAAGTTAATTACCTACATTTTGAACAAAAAGCGCTATTTTTCCTTGACTCTACAATATCCACCTACATAATAATTATTTATTTGTGTTATCAATCCGCATGATAATATGACCTAATGGCGGTTGTCTCGTCGCTTACGGCGAAATGATTTTTAACCTCTGTGCTAATCTCATATACAGGGTCCAACTTAATAAACTGACAGTTTTTTAAGAGGTTGATCAGACCATCAAACTGAACAACTTTCTCTATGGGACCAATGTCAAAATCGCGAAAAAAAGTCAGTTATCCCATACAATTGGGTCGAGTAAGATTTCAGTTTAGTATGGAACAGCTGGTTTTTTTTCGCGATTTCGACATTGGTCCATAGAGAAAGTTTTTCAGTTTGATGGTCTGATCATCCCCTTAAAAAAGTGTCAGCATATTAAGAAGGACCCTGTAGAAAAGCTGAAAAACGTTATTTAAGCGACAACCGAGATTTTTTTCAAATGGGTTGATATAAATTGTGACTAACAATACTAGACTAACAATTGTCGAATTCAAATTCAATACGGTGACCTTACGGTATTAAGCTCGTCCTTCCCGTTCAGGTCAGGGTGGAAACTTAATTTGGGTTTATCGTTTCAAGTATGCGCTATTTAGGCAATCCAGCGTCCGTCTTAAAAATATGATGATTTTTATCAATAACTCTTTAGGGATCTCATTACATTGAAACTAACTTGCTTTCGCTGTTACTGAGTATCATAAAAACAAAATGCTTAATTTGTTAAAATATTATTGTATGCATAATAAGTACCAGAAATTGTAGTTCGCTGCATAACATAGTTCCCTCCATAATTTTAAATATAAAATTTGGAGCGTGAATTTTTTTTCTTTTTGAAAAATTTTCCTTTTTCTCCGGCCAATGCCGCCTATATTTACTTACTAACAGAGTTGTTATATTAATAAATAAATAAGCGTCCTGTATATTGTCACATAAATCATCTAGTCACATTTAAAGTACTAGAATATAGCTTGGACTTGTATTATGATGACTAGACAACGATTTAGAATACAAATATGCAGGGTGTAAGAAAAAGTATCATTAACTTTTTAACCACATACTCTACCCATCAAACTGAACAACTTTTACTATGGGAGTAAATGAGATAGAACAAACAAAAAAATCTGCTGTTTCATACGTTTAAGTGGAGTAGGTATTGCAGTTTAGTATGGAAAAGCTGGTTTTTTTTTTCTGACTGGTTGCTCCCTTCGTAAAAGTTGTTGAGTTTGATGGGTAGAGTATGTGGTTTGAAAGTTAATGATACTTTTCCTTACATTCTGTATAAAGGGTGAAATTGATATCATTAGCATCCTTTTAGAATAAGAGTCTACCCATCAAACTGAACAACTTTTACTATGGGAGCAAATAAATCAGAGCAAAAAAAATCTGCTGTTCCATACTAAACTGAATCGCCTACAATTTAAATTAAATCAAAGTTCATCATACAAATATTTGTCCCTTATGGGATTCAAATCCGCGACCCTCGACACAGTAGGCTGGTTCACTACTCGTCAGCTAATTAAAAAGGCATACATGCATGCATATGCTCACGACTATATTCCCCAAGGGGGTAGTCAGAGATATTCTGAAACCTCAGAACATCCACGTTTCACCTGTAGTACCGAAACTCTGTCCAGTTTTGACGGGGGGTGAGCCCGTCGCCAGATAATGGACAGTGGGTACAATATACGCCTCGAAATTGAAGCATGCAGGTCTCCTCGCGATGATTTCCTTCACCGAAAAGCCAGTGTTGTTACAAATCTACATCTACACTAATATTATAAAGAGGAAAGATTTGTACCTATTTTTGTATGTTTGTAATGAATAGGCTCAAAAAGTACTGGGCCGATTTAAAAAATTCTTTCACCAATAGAATGCTACATTCTTCCAATTTGACATAGGCTACATTTCATTTTGAAAAAAATTAGGGATCCTTGGTAAAATTTGAACAATGTAACCGAAGGTGTAGAAAAATGAGTCTTAAAATTTATTTGTCTACCCCGTGCGAAGCCGGGACGGGCTGCTAGTCGTACATAAATTGTGAAAAACTCATTGGTACGAGTCGGTTGAAAAGGGATCGTAATAAATCATCCTATGTGTGAATTTCACTGATTAGGCAAACTAAATAAGACAATGTAGCTCAAACCGCAACCGATTGACCTAATTTCATGTACCCTTCATTTGTATTTTTTTGTATTGTGATACAAAGACTAGATTCAAATGCAACATGGTAACGACATTCTGTAACATACCTAACAAAAGTTAAATGGGCGCTTACGTTAAAAGAAACAAAACGATTTAATAACTAAATAAATTATCAAACTAATTAAAGTAATCTATACTTCATTCCAAATAAAGACGACGAGATTTTCCAGTTCCTATTTAGTTTTCTGGCCAATTCTGATAAGCAAATATAATTTATTTATCAGAAAGATGTACTATCCGACATATCTTGGACGTTACTAAAGCTGTCCATCAGAATAAGTGAGAGTAAGTGTTTAAGAGGATATAATTCGTAGCGCGCTCCATACAAACGTAAAGTACGTGATATTTTCAATACTAACTAATTAAAGTCAATAAAATTTTGCAGAAACAATCTAGAAACAAATCTCTATGCTTGTATGGAGTCAGATTTTCGTTAAAATGTATAGTTTTAAAGTTAAAGTGCCTCAAAGATTTCCATACAAATTTTAAATTAATCCTAGCATTGAAACTGTAAATTTTAACGAAAATCTGACTCCATACAAGCATAGAGATCTGTTTCTAGATTATTTCTGAAAAATTTCATTGACTTTAATTGGTTAGTATTGAAAATATCACCATAGTACGTTTGTATGGAGCGCGCTCCGAATTATATCCCCTTAAAATCTCTGTTTCTGTAATTAAAAATAGCCTTAAATTTTCGTTGCTATTTTGAATGGAGTATAGAATTAAAAGTAAGAACCCGTTAAAATGTTTAATTCTAGATTAAATATAAACCGCTTAACTCTCAAAAACGAAATAAAATAAAATAAAGAATCTCTGGTATGCCATTATTTTTTCGCTCTATAAATACTTCCAGTTTTTTAAGTGGGTTGACCATAATAATAAACAGATAATTATGAAACATCTAGGAAGTTATTTTTAATACCATTTAATGCAATATTATAAATAATTAAACATTGTTTACTTACATTTACCTTTTGGTAGTTTGTCGCTGAGTTCATACAAGTCAAGTACTTACTTAAATTTTGACAACCCTAGATCGTTAGTTTCTACCAAAATGTGCTGCTAATAACGAGGTCTAGTCATTACATTGTAAGCCAACCTTGATTAGCATCATTATGTATTTATTTAAATTATTGAACCTAAAGTGCGTGCGAATAAATGAATACAAAGTTACATTACTGTCAATTTATTTAAACTTTGACGTCTGTAATCGTGGCAAAATAATTGTAGACAAGTTGTATGCACTTTGTACTCATTAACAAATCTAGAAGTTCCGCGTTTTGAACATGGAACCATTATCGGCTTGGATGCGTAAACGAACAATTAAGTTGATTGCATCAAAGGATTTATATCTTAGCCGTGAGTAAAATTGCAGTGTACCTTGAGGAAAATTTAAACGTGGGTTTCCCTAAGAGGTTGTTTGTTTAAAATACATAGTTTTATGCACTTAGTTATATATATCGGTCTAGGTGTGACATCTCGTAACTACAAAGTCTATATGCGATTTTTAATCACTCTAGTGACAAATAAGTAACACGTATTTTCAGAACACCCAAATTAAATTATATTAAATTAAATTAAAAATTGTTTATTTGTCTCATAAGCATTAGGTAAAAAACATTAAAATGTATCACAGTAAAAGTAATATTGCACAATGATGACAAAAAGGCCAAGGACTCAGCATGGCAGACGGGGATGCCGGCTACCGCTGTTATTCTGTCCTAGCCAACTTATAGCTAAATCACTTTCTACATTACATAAAAGTTACAAAAAAATAGAAAATTGAGAAAGACACATACACATACACAGACAAATGACAAAATGACCACTCGACCGACTCGTACCAATGAGTTTTTCGGAATTTATGTACGATTTGTAACACCACTGGCTTTTCGGTGAAGGAAAACATCGCGAGGAAACCGGCATGCCTTAATTTCGAGGCATGTATTGTACCCACTGTCCGTTTAAAGTGGCGACGGGCTCACTCCCTGTCACACTGGACAGAGATTCAGTACGACGGTGAAACGTGGGTGTTCTGAGTTTTCAGAAAATCTCTGACTACCCCGTCGGGGAATATAGTCGTGAGCATATGCTTATGGTTATGCCAAATGACAAAAAAATCTGTGTATCGAAGACAATTTTACTTAGTCCCTGTAAATTTACTCTATAGGTATTTTTTTGACAACCCTATTATTTTTGAACTGAGACACCATAAGTCATTGTCATTGTTCATCATTACCTCATAAAGTCATAAGTCATTATGCTCTCGTTATGGGCCGAAGACGCGTGAAAATGGTCTTAAAAATTTTAACTGCGCCTTTTGATTGCCACGTAGTTTCCTGTGTTATTCAAAATTAAACTATGAACTAGGGCGTGGTCAGAAATATTAGGGACCTACTACATTTAAGATCTTGTGGTCAAGTAAAGGTAAGCCTTTAGACTTCTCTAAATAGTGTAAACAATCGCTATCCGCGTCTGTCATTTCTGTTTCTTCTAGCCGCTTACTTCTTCTAAACAAAGAAACGGATTTTGATACGGTTTTCAATGTCACTTACAGAATTTCTATCGGCAGGTCGCTATAGTTTATTCTATTTCTTAATGTGTGGTATCCGGCGAAATCTTATTTAGAAAATTGTAAAAATGAAATAGCTAAAGCAATAGCTATTGCGAAGTACATCAACCTATATTCCCGTCGCAAGGAGAGCTCAAACCTGTGCGACCAAAGCGATTGCGAAGCGGGAGCGTCTACCACGCGGCGGACGCGGCCCATGTTATCTTATTGCGATGTAGGACATTTAGCGTATTTGGAGTTAGGTCGAAAAGTACCCTAAATATTTACCTATTAACTTCATAAGTAGCAAGAAAACACCGCTGCAAATGTATTTAATTATTTCTTTAAACAATAATGAACTAAAATACACATTAATGTGAAATAAACAAGTACGTGTTTTGAAATGGTAGGTATCCCAGAGTACAAAAATAGTTAAAATTACCTAATACTTTATTCATAAAATCTGCTCCGCCTCCGTGGTCTAATGGTTAAGAGCATGGAGTCTTGACACGGAGGCCGTGGGCTCGATAACCGCGGAGGACACCTAGTCAAAGTCGAAGTCAATATAATTTATTCATTATAGGAGCTTGAAGCACACTTATCAGACGTTAAACCTTTTTTAAAGCTACCACCGCGTCGGAACGTGTTGTCGCTGTAGAGAAGATGCTTCCTGAAACTCTACAACATAACACGACTAACTGACATGTCACTTTGTGAGTTTTTCCCCAGTTGGTTAGGACATTGCAGGCTGAATCACCTGATTGTCCGAAAAGAAAGATAATTCCGTGCTTCGGAAGGCACACAGAACATTATAATGTTCTGTGGGAAGGCAAGTTGAGCCGTTGGTCCCGGCTACTATCTCTGGTGGTAGTAGTCGTTACATAAAAACCACGTCAGAGGCCATAAGGCGGTCCGAAAAAATTGACACCAGGGCTTGCTGCCCACACGATAAGAAGAAGATTTACAAAATTAAATGAAATCTTAATACGGTAAAAAGGAAATTGAACTATTTAAAATGGATGGGCTTAAATTCTGTAGCCGGTGAGTTTTTCAAACTATTGACGACGTCAAAGTGTCAGTCAGCCGGTTGTTTAAATTTTTCAGTAGATAGATCGATAACAAAAGTCAGTGGGTGTGACTAGTTGAGGTCATATTCACACAATACCTATATTTGTTTCGTAGAGACCAAAGAGATTATAGCTAATAGAGTGAGCCATACCAATTGTAAAGTGTCCACTTTTTTTGACGTTTAGGTTTAAGTGTGTGGTGTCAAGTAGCATGGACAAAAGGCACCAAGTGACATACGGCCTTATGTTTACGGTCACTTAACACACACACTAGCTCAAAAAAAAAGTGGACAGCCGCATAAACAAATATCTATAGTTCCATCTCCTTCTACTATTAAAGGTACGTCATAAGACAAAAGAGACTAACTACAATCGTAAATTTATGCGGACTCTATGGAGATCCTTCCTCAGAGGTAAAGACGAAACAAAAAATGTTATTGAAAAATGTTCTACTCTGACAAAGTCACGGATTCACTAGTTACCTACATCCTACATCTATCTTCTACCTAAACACTATTAATATAAAGAGGAAAAATTTTATTTTTTGTTTGTTTGTTTGTATTGAATAGGCTCTGAAACTACTGGACCGATCTGCATAATTCTTTCACCATTAGAATGCTACATTATCCGCGATGAACATAAGCTATATTATATTTAAAAAACAAACCCGTTTGAAGCCAGGGCGGGCCGCTAGTTACATAATATTTTCAAGCTGCTTTAGTGTGGTGTATTATCACCCTTAATTGTGAGAGGAGGCCTTTGCCCTGAAGTGGGATCCTAGGCTTACTAATCAGATTACATGTTCCTGCATTATAAATTTTCAAAATCAACTACTTATAAACTTTTTAACTTCCCATTCTTATCTGAACAAGCATTGTTCTTTATAAATAGAATTAGTACCTAATTTAATTATTTATTTCTCACAATGTAATGATTTAAAACTATTATTATGATACCTACTTCATCATAATTCAAATTAACCAAAAAAAAATGTGTATGAAGAGCGTTGTTGGTGGCGTGTTGCAAGCGCGTTGTGGAGTATTGGTATGGACACTCAACAACAAACTCATGAGGGTCTAAGTTCGAATCCACACGGACTGTATTCCATTTGTATACGTATCAACGACTTAAATGTACGTAACATCTAATCGGTGAAAGAAATCGTCGTGAGGAAACCTGCTTACGTTAAGGAAATTCTGATGCGCATGTGAAGTCTATCGCGGACTTTTCCGCCTGACCACCACTAACGCCGTCTAGCCCCGCCCTATTGATGAATATACCAATGAATTAATAGTTTCCATAAATAAATTATGCGCGAAATTATGTGTTTTTTTTGAGTGATCCGGCGGAAAAGTCCGCGATAGCTATGTGCATTTAGGTACGCGTAGTGAAATAACGCCCTTACAATATCCGTGATGGTAGACAGGCCTGTGTAATGCAGTGGTGCGTATGCAGGCTGGTGATGATGATGATAACAATATCTTTTTACGATAAATCAATTGGAAAGAGATATAAATAAGAGAAACATAAAGCGACTAAGGGACCAGGATTCCTTTTCAGTTTGTGGGGAAAGGCTAACGATAAAAACCTTAACTATTTATCTAATCTATCTGTAGGTATATCACTGCATGACGCGTCTCTCCATAATATCCTGAAAACTCAAATAGGTTAGAAACTGCGCTATAACATGGTCGTTCATAGTTGTAATAAAGCTTCTCAACGCCTCGAAACGTAAATGAGATCGTGGGCTTTTGATTCGGTACTTTTCTTCTTCTTATCGTGTGGGCAGCAAGCCCTGGTGTCAGAGTTTTTTCAGATTGCCTCATGGCCTCTGACGTGGTTTTTATTCTCTGAATAAGCAGGACAGTCGCTGTAATCGAAATCTGTTATTAATATGAGCATTCATCAACATCATCATAGGCCTTGACATATGTTACAGATGTTTTAAGCAGGGTTGTTGGAGAAATACATTCATCATCATGATCATAATAATTAGGTACTTACATATATAACGCGACAAGCGTTATGGGCACCTTTGCATCCGTTGTGACACGGGAAGGGCTTTTCGACTGATTAAACTTTGTTTATTTTTTGCCCGCTTTTGTATTCTATTTTATTATATTAATTTCATTCATTTGTTTCCCACAGCGGCGGGAGCTAGCTCAGACATGGGAAGTGAGCATTATTGCCTAAGGTGGAACAATCATCAGAGCAACCTGCTGGGAGTTTTCAGCCAGTTGCTGCATGACGAGAGCCTTGTTGACGTCACGCTCGCCTGCTCCGAAGGTGCCTCGATTCGAGCTCATAAGGTTGGTTTAGCTGCAAACTGAATAAACATATCGCTCACCCATAGAAACAATGACACAACTGCAAATTGACAAATTTTCAGGAAACGAGTTTAAAGTTATGGATAGCATTAAATTCAAGATCATGACTTTAAATCGAGGTGTAAACTGTTAAATTGTAATTTATAAAATACTACACATCTTTAGCTTTATAAAATGCATTAAAGAGTTTTATTTTTGTTTTTGTTTCTGGTTGTAATTGACTAAAGAGTAATTGAACACCCTACAGTTGCGTCATTTGTCTTCTGAGTTTTTTTGTTATTGGTAGTTATGACGTCATTTTGGTTAAGGATTGCTACATAACATTTAATAAGTACTCAGAGTTGAATTAATAACATCATTTATTCATGTTTTTCTATAGCACAAAAATTAATATTGCAAAATACCATTAGTAAATCAACAAGTATCGACGCTTTGTTGCCTATTAATTTATAGTGAGTAATAATAACAGTCTCGAAAGTTAAACTTTATCTACTTAACTCAAAGCACAATAATCACAGATATTTTCACCATAGGATGTTTATAATAATTAGCATGCCTAAATGCGACTACACATTTCAAAAATAAACGATTTACAACTTGAACATTCGTTAAATTAACTTAATAAACTAAAACAGTTATAATACTTTCTTAGAATTTGTACTAACATGACAATGCCAGTCTAAAAACAATCTTTTCTTCTAAATCTCGGACTGGGAACTTGAACCCGCAACCTCCCAAACCGAGGCTTTGCTTTCGGCGGATTAGGCTACGGAGCCAACTACTTCTGACTTTCTTTGACGTAGTAGGCTCGGTAAGCTAACTAGGCAAAATGCCCCGACCGCGGTTCGGTTGCGGGTTCAAGACCCGTACGTAACAACATTTTTCAATCTTTAATTTGAATAGAAGTAACGATCAGTCTCAAAAGTTAAACTTTATCTGCTAACCTAATGGCACAACAATCACAGATGTTTTCATCATAAGATTTTTAAAAGCTTAATGCGACAAAACTTTTCAAAAATAAACAATTCAAAACATGAACATTAGTTCAATTAAAATAATCACAATACTTTCTTATAATACCTAATTAGAAATTTGGAATAACTGGTCAGTCTAAAAAATCTTTAGGGACTTTTCATATTATTTTATTATGGTGTCTACGAAATTAAAAAGAGGATGAGAATAAACAATTTTCTTTGTAAAAAATTACAAAATGGGTATTATACGAAAACTAATATACCCTATGTTATTTCCACAATTTTCACGAATCCAACGACACCTCACACGTCAAAATCCATCAAGCCGTTTAGGCTCTCGGGCGTTTTTCGCGCAAATGTCCCATTCGCGCAAATGTCCCGTTCGCGCAAATGTCCCGTTCGCGCAAATGTCCCGTTCGCGCAAATGTCCCGTTCGCGCAAATGTCCATTCGCGCTAATGTCCCGTTCGCGCAAATGTCCATTCGCGCTAATGTCCCGTTCGCGCAAATGTCCATTCGCGCTAATGTCCATTCGCTCAAGTGTCCTTCGCTCAATTTTTTTTCGCGCAAGTGTCCTTTCGCGCAAAAGTCTTTGCGCTCAAATTTTTTTCGCGCAAATGTCCTTCGCTCAAATGTCTTTCGCGCAAAGGGATTCGCTCAAATGTCCTGATACCAGTCGTATGCGGTCTTGAAGGAATAAGTGGCGCTATTTTTAACGAATCGTATAATTTTGATTTCCGATAGCTTGATTTTTGCTCCAATAAATACATCATAACCCAGAGCTACAATCACACAAAATATATTACGCGGTTGTAGCTCCAATGAGGAATTCAGAATTCAGACTAATCCGGAGCTACAACCACACAAAGTACGTTACGATGTTTTCGCTCCAATAAGCTAATCATTTTAATGTCACAAGTAACTTACCGTCGATGTAGAATCCGGACACGTCCACACACCGAGGGACGCCCCGCGCAAATGTACGATCTGTCTCTGTAGCTTCAAGGACACGACAATTTCGCACCAAAGTAACAACGACATTGGGGCCATCTAGCGAAAACTATGCGAAGCTTTATTGCGGTATTGTTCCACCGAATGAATTAACACTTGAGGAATTTTATGACATCGAAAACTCAATTTTGCATTTTTTGCAGTTATGTCATTGTTTCTGCGGGTGAGCGATATACACATGCTGAAACTAAGTGAACCAGCTGCAGATTTTGCAAGGAGATGGAAACTCATTTGTGTCTGCTATGCGAATGTGGCCCACTCAAAAGAAGTATCCATCTATATAGGTTAACAGGTATTAGCACCAGATGAGATACAAGAAATCCACTGCAGTAGTTATCAGTAGGAACCTGTAAAAGGGGCGGTCACAAAAGATCAGCGATGATTGTAGTGGCACAGGCGCAAGTCTGTCAAGGCCCTCAACCAATAATAAGGTTGGTTTTTCTTCATCTTTCGTGACAGCATGGGCTGTATTCTTGCTGTATCGCATGACAATCACTAATGCTGTAGTGTGTAGTGTAAAGATTAGCCAGACCGCAATGGTCGTATCGACTCTGACTGCCCAGGGTTCGTCGGACGAACTTAGGTTTCGTCACTCGGGGAGACGCTTTCCTTACATTAAAGGTTGGTTATTCATTAAATACGCGCCCATAATTGGAGTGGTTAGAAACTTTGTATTAAATAACTAGATAACAATTATCGAATAGGTAAGAATTTTGCCGGTTTTTTAATTTGAAATAAAATTATGAAATCAATAAGTAACAATACGCTTACTCAAACAGCTTCATATAAACTCGCGACGGCAAGTTCCTACACCCCTACATGCGGAACGATGTTTCTACAAAACTGCCGCTTATTCTCGTACGTGAACGTTCACGAATTGCCACATGCAGCGGTGTACTGGCCGCCCCTAGCAATATGAAGCTGTTTTTCTGATAGGAAATCTATTCGGTCGGATGGGACAGCAGATCTTTTTCGTGTGATTAATAAGATCTTTCAGAGAATTTCAACAGTTGACCACTAACTTGCCTCCATCAATCCGCACTGGACCCGCGTGGGGTAGCATGGCCCACTCCCTCACATCCTTCTTTGTGAGAGGCCTTTGCACTGCAGTGGGATGCTATAGGCTGTAACTTATTTACAATAAGATCTTTACCATCCTAGCAATAAAGCCTACAATCCCTTACTTTCCAGGTTGTCCTGTCTGCGTGCTCCTCCTACTTCCGCTCACTGTTCGTAGACCACCCGTCGCGTCATCCCATAGTGATCCTCAAGGACGTTGGCTTAGAGGAACTTAGGACTCTGGTGGACTTCATGTACAAGGGCGAGGTCAACGTCCAGTACTGCCAACTGCCTGCTCTCCTCAAAACCGCTGAGAGTCTTCAAGTAAGTTGTTGGAAACAATAAGGCTTAAGCAAAACCGCCCCGAGTGATGACTGATCCCTCGATACGTCTATCGGGCAATCAGCAACCCTTGACACGAATTGATAAGAAGAGGTAAGAAAGTGCGATATTGAGTGAGTGTGATAACGGAAAAGAGATATGCCTACAGTACAGCAATTTCATGCAAGCGTAACATAGAATATCATTCTCTTCTTATCGGCTATTATGGTGGCTGCCCACAGGCAGCAAGCCCTGGTGTCAGAGTTTTTTCAGAACGCCTTACAGATAAGAGAAGTGGGATAATATCACTGATGCAAGCACTTGCATCGATGCACGCAAAAAACGAGACTCACGTACACGGCCCGTCACATTTTTTCTGTGGTGCGAGTGAGTGAGGACACCTCCATTGCCTTCTGTCCTTCTGTACCACCAAGAAGAGGTGAGGTCGAGTCTGTTGGAAGACAGGGAGTATCCGTATATAATATACACTCATTCTTACAGTGTGTGACGCAGATCGGCAAATCTCAGAGATAGGAAGAAGAATGCATTTGTGAGAGAGTTGGGAAGGAGTAGTTTTTGGAAGAGGAAACAATCCCCGAGCTAGATCACATCCAGTTCAAAGTATTTCTATGGCCGTCCAGCGTGGAAAACATTACTAGTGTCACTGCGCCTGTGACCAAAAAAATCATTTCAGTACCTGTAGGCATCGTACGAGACGGCTAGTTGCTTTAACGATTTGATACCGTTACTTAGATTAGGTACACGCGGAACAATTTTATTTGGGAACAATAAGGTTATTTTACTTAACTATTACAGATACAGACGTCTGTTATTCTGTTGGTTCAGCTGCAGTTCGGGTATGAATTTTCTACCTTAGCATCAACATAATGTATGCACCAAAAAATTTCGGATAGTACGGAAACATTTAATAAACAGAAAGTACTTAGGTATACCTACCTCTCATCATCCATAATCATATGGCGTTTTTTGTCTTCTTGCTTGGATCCGGGGACGGGGAGGGTTAAAGTTATGTAAATATCGATATAAAGGTTTCAGCCAGTACATAATACTGCCGTGATATGGTAAAAGGCGAAGGGTTATGAGATCGTATAGCACTTGCCGCCTTTTACCCTATGACATCGATTCGACTTCAATTTCGATCGAGTAAGTATAAGTAGGTAGCTATAGGTAGCTTTTGAAAACGTTTTCGCACGTGTTGAAATATTTTTAAATCGTCTTGTTTTCGTAATAGGCATGTAATTCTTTTCTGCTCAAAAGAGTTCTCAGTCTTCCAAATTTTATTCAAATCGGTTCAATAAGTCGGTATTCACTTTCAAATTTCGCAATTTCAGGTCAAAGGACTTGCTGAAATGACGACGCTAAGCGCAGCCGGCATCGAGTCACGAAACGTCCCCGAACCAATGGACGAGTGTCAACCCCAGGACACACGGGAGTGCCCAGAACCACACGAAAGACTAGACGGCAGAGAAACCCGGGAAAAAGAGGAAAGGATAGCCAAAGACAATAGGGACACGAGAGAGAGTCACAATCGCGAGAACAGAGAAAGCCATAGAGAAAGCCACTCGCATAGGGAAAGGGAACGCGAACCTCGAGACCTACGGGAACCCCGAGATCTAAGAGAAAACAGAGAACCGAGGGAACATCGCGACAGAGAACCTCGTGATCTCCGAGATCACCGAGAAACACGAGATTTGCGAGAACCTCGCGATTTGCAAGTCCGTGATGCTCGAGAGACTCGTGACCCTAGAGAGGTACCGGAGGCTTCTCCGCCCAGAATATCTCCCTTACTTTCAGTCCGGCGATTCAGGCCTGAAACTTCAGCTGAAACGCCAACGCTAACGCATCCTACTATACCTAAAGACGAGCCACCTGACGAACCTATGAGGCCGTCGTCGCCTGAAGACGACTCAGTATCTATTAGATCAAATGGAGCACAAAATGATAATAGCATTGGTAAGTTTAAAAGTTACCTACCTAATTTGATTTTTCGTTGTAAGTAAATGAAAAAGTGAGAAACTTTCTTTGTTCGAATACAATATCGAAATAAAATTAACAAATCAAAGAGTAACATTATCCATTTGTGCGCGTATCCGAACGGAACTGGCTGTCACTGTCAAACTCGTCAAACTGCAAGCTTCGGGTTAATTCAACCATTTTAACTGCTTCTCTGTTTCTCATTAAAGAGAGAAAAGGAAAAAAAAACTGCCATTTCACTTTATTCTTTGTGAAAGAAAGAGAAAAAAAAAAGCATGCGTGATAATAACGATTGGTTGAATTTCCATTTATTATTATTTTGATTTTTGACATTGACAGTTTGGTTTACCTTCGAGATACGAAGTTGGGAAAGTGGGAGTCGCGTTGCAATTCTGGCGGAGTACGGACGCTTGCGTATCGACGCGTCGGGATTGCACGTGGCTCCACCATTTTGTGAACTCTTTTGTGTTTTAACCTTAAAACAATCACTTGAGATTATAACCTACTTACATTGGCAAAACTGCCACTCTAGACTTAATAAATACCACTGATCATTTTCCTTCATATAATATCCACATAACGAGACATTGGCTGAATTGTGATAACGCATCGAATGCCACTAAACAAAAATTGAATTGAATTGAATTGAAGTTGGGAAAGTGTAAAACAAAACAAATTATAAGCGAAAATTATTTAAAAGCTGACAGAATGGTGTTAATCGCCCCCTCCGTCAACTCCGTCTCAACTAATTACAACTTCAGTACCTTCTCAAAACATAAACATAACCTAAAAAGGTACCCGTTGAAGTTTCAATCCTGAAGTTTTTCATTCTCGCTCAATTTAAACATTTTTTTTTTAAATATCATTTCAGGCATAAACATGACTATAAACAGCCACGGTGTGTTACCACGGTACTCCCCAGTGGATCAGAGGCTGAGTGTGTTGAATGCGATCCCACATCCTGCATTGGTCCACCCCTCTCACCCCTCGCTGCCAAGCCCGAGGAATGAGCCTATTGCTGGCCCGTCTGGTCTACCGCCGGTTCAACAAGTACCTTTGGTAAGAATGTTTTTATCGGTAATTTCATTGACATCTTTACTATTATAAAACTGTAACAGAAGTGTGTATTGTATTATTCGGAACCTAACATGAAATCGTGGACAATTTAATGAAATAGTGTTAGTATATTTCACAAATTTATCTACGATTTCACTTTCGATTCACAATTATTCACAGAGACTGAATTTTTACCCAAAGTCAAAGTCAAAAGTCAAAATTGTTTATTCAAAATAATATCACATAGATAACTTTTTGACGTCATGTTTTTGAATCTACCACCGCGTCGGAAGGTGTTCCGTTGTAGAGAAGATGCGGCCAGAAACTCTACAACACACTTCTTTTAAACAAAACAAAATATACAAAGTACAATTACATAAATTTAATATTAAATTACATAGTGTAACATTGTCAAGACCAGACATTTTGGTCATTCAAATAATCATCGAGTTTATAGTAACCTTTTTTACAGAGGACTTGTTTAACATGGGACTTAAACTTTTTGTCCGTCAAGTAAAGAATATTCTCTGGTATCTTATTATAATAACGTATACAGTGCCCCATGAAAGATGTGTTGACCTTACTAAGTCAAAAATGTGGAAATACTAATTTATTTTTATTTCTTGTATTGTAATTATGAACGTCACCCTGCGATAAGATCCCCAAAAACGGTTCTATTCCATCGTGTCACATATCTCTTTCTATTATACAGTGGTGCCGCTATGTACATTTCGCTCTCTCAGCTGTCAGTCACTCTATTAGTAGCTTTATGGTCTTTACATTGAAGATATTTACATGAAAAAGATTATGATATGGTTTTTAAGTATCCCGGACTCCAAATCAACCTTTTTTAGAATTTTTGTACGTCTGTTTGTATGTTTGTAACAGCATCACGCTAAAAATACTGAACCGATTTTGATGAAACTTTTTTTGTTTGATAGCTTATGATCTGACTTAAAATCTGGTATAAAATTTGTGCGGACGAAGTCGGGTAAAGTCTTATATATAAAACTGAACTGAACTAGATTCACAATCAACATTCGAAAAATGGCAGAACCTAAATATAAATTAAAGAAAAAACATAATAGTGCCAACCAACAGCATGCATACTTAATTTGTATGGAATTTTGTGTCAATGCGGACAAAACTTTGCAAAGATTTTATATGACACTCCCCCAGTCTAGTATCAGAGGTCAATGGGTAATTTAAACTATCTAATGCAGTGGTGCCCAAAGTTGACTAAACCGCGACCCACATATCAAAAACTTCCAAGTTCGGGACTCATCTCTTGGTCGTCATTAATAATTATGGAGCCAACTTCGAAATAGTGAAAAAAAATCAGTTATTTCATATAGCATTCTGCAGTACCGACTTGACTGAAATGTATGGGAGAGTAGATTTTATTTCACGGTTTTGTAATTGGCTCCATTATAAAAGTTATTCAGTTTAATGGTCTGAAGCACTATTACCAGGGTGTTTTGTTACAATCTGTATATGAATGAAGGACTGTTCAACTAGGAAAAAAAATCTTCAGTTCCAATCGAAAGTTTATATACCTACTTAAATATTAGATTAAATAAAATTTTTCAATGAAAGGGATGCATTTGTTTCCTACTTTTTTGTTGTTAGGCGATGGGTCGATCCCCGTCCAGGCCGACTCGTACCAATGAGTTTTTCGGAATTAATGTATGATTTGTAACACCACTGGCTTTTCGGTGAAGGAAAACATCGTGAGGAAACCTGCGTGGTTCAATTTCGATGCGTATTGTACCCACTGTCCATTACAAGTGGCGACAGGTTCACTCCCTGTCACACTGGACAGAGTTTCGGTACTAGTAAAACGTGGATGTTCTGTGTTTTCTGAATATCTCTGACTACTCCCTCAGGGAATATAGTCATGAGAATATGTATGTATGTATGTACTTTTAATCTTTGGCCCGGTCTGTCGATCCTTCGTCACAATTTTCCAGGGCCCACCCAATATTCACTTGTGACCCATACTTTGGGAAATGCTGATCTAATGATATAAATGACACATTTGGGATTTGAAGGTAATGGCTGGCAAACATCTTGAGCAAGCCCTTTACGGCACAAAAAAAAACTCAAGGTTATTAGTTACATCTACTCATAAAAACATCTGTTTAGAAATTCAGCCTGAAAAATAGACCACAGTCACATAGAAGGTGCCAAACTGCAGAGGAGTTTCCATCTCCTCCTTGCAAAATCAAAGTGTGTTAATAGTTACCCTATTTAGTGTGTAAATATGTACCCTATTTACACATAAATTATGGTGTGTAAATAGGTACCCTATTTATTATAGTTATAGTCTGTTGGATCCCACAGCAGGGCAAAGTGTGAGGGAGTGAGCCATACTCCACCATGTGAGCCCAGTTCGTATTGGTTTCGTCAAGTTAGTGGTCAACTTGCTGTCAGTACAACAAAAATTCAAATAAAATTTGTGTTGCTATAAAAGCTTTTGTCATATTATATTTCTCAACTTCCAGTCGCTGAAAAAAGAAGTGGATTGGGAGAGGAGCAATGAGGACAAAGGTGGCGAATCCTCGTCTGAGTACCGGTTACATGATTCCGTAAGTACTGAATGTTTTGTATGTAAATGTATTGTAACTGTTGTAGTCCTGTATTAAAGTAATCACAATTTTG